>SJXQ01002838.1:28081-44421 GCA_006408695.1 Aepyceros melampus | reverse complement strand
AATTCCTCAAATAAGTACATTCACAGTGCTCATTATTTTTCATGGTTTCAGAGTGTCCTTTGAATAGATGCCCCATAATTTATCTAAGCATTTCTCTATCAACAGACATTTATCTCTGTCTTTTATCACAAATAGCAACATAATGAATGTCTTTGTTCAGATATCCTTGTGCACGTTACAGCATTATTTTAATCTGCTTGGAATGGTATTAGAATAATGTATAATAATTTATATAATGCATCCCCTATTTTAAACATTTAGATTCTCTCCAATGTTTCCACCATTATAAACAGCACTACTGTGATCATAAATCTTGGCATACAAACATGGGATGAATTTCTAGAAGGAAGTGCTGGGCAAACACATTTTAACCCTAAAGCTGCTTCAAATCCCTTTGCCAGGGCCTGAGTCAGGGGAGCCCTGCCAGGTGGTGCAGGTTGCACACTGCTCAAGGTCCCAGAAGGGCAGGAGGGAGCTGTGCAGGATATTCCCCAGGTATCCAGGTGTGCCCTGGAGCAGGTAACTTTCCTGGTCTATATAAGGACACTGGAGGTGCTATTAGTGCCCTACCTGAGTTATCAGAAGGAGAGTCTGAGGTCAGAGGGGCCCCCTGAAGCTTCAGACACATGTGGTGTGACCCACACTTCCCTCTATAGGGTCAATGGTCCATTAGCACCGAACTTTCTTTTTTCTGAATCCTGACACTGTGTTTCCTTCTCCAAACAGGTGATTCCTGAAGGACCTAGACTTCCTTTCCTCTGGACCTTGATGCCGTCCAGGCCATGATGGATGATGAAACCAGGAGGTATAGGCTGGCGGACTGTGGAGCTCTCACACACAGAGAGGGGGCAGCTGCCCAGAGGGATGCCTGCTTATGGGGCCTGACCTTCTGAGTTTCAAGAGAAGCTGAAAGGCTGGAAACTGGCATTTTAACTTTAAATGCCCTGATTTCTCCAAGTTGGCTTCATGCAGGCCAATTAAAACCCATCCTAGGCCACCAGTCTGCAGTGCTGCCTTAAACGTTTGATGTGTGACCACACCAGCAGAATCATGTTTTGGTAATGAGCCCCGGCAGGGGCTCCCTGGGAAGCTCGGTGCTTCTTATATCCTGGAAAGCCCAAGAGTCCCTGCAGCCGGTCAGCCTGGCTGGGAGGAGGGCGCCCTTTGTAGGAATCCCCCAGGGCAGGGTGGGTCAAGGGAGGGAGAAGCTTCTCCCCTCCCACCGCTGCTCCCTTTTCTCACTGGTGGAGCTGTGCGGTTGCACATTTAGGAGAAACTGTGGTGCAGGCTGTGCCCTGCTCAAGACGCCCAGAAGGGAGAGGGGATAGGAGGAGACAGGAGGAGACACAAGAGACCAGGAGGAGGTAGGAGGCAGCAGGAGGCAAGAGGCTGCAGAAGGGAGATGTCCCTAGAGCAAGTACCTTTTCCAGTCTGCACTGTATTGCTAGCAGGGCCCTGACTGAGTCGTCAGAGGAAGATTCTCGAGTCAGAGGATCCCCCATGAAGCTCAGAAACATCTGGTGTGTGGTTGTCTGGCAACGTGGGAGGATGTTCCCTGCTTGACTCCTGTGCTCTGGCAGCCTTGACGGGCCCATTTTGGGTCATTTCACTCATAATGCCTGCAAAGAGCTGGACATGACTGAGCAGCTGAGCACACATTTAAACACATCAGAGTGACGTCAGAATCCCCCTCCCTTGGCTTCAGCTGTGGTGAAGGCAGAGCTGTTCTCAGAACATCATTGAAAGTGTTTTCTTATAAAGAGCCCACTGCACATACCCTTATCGGTCTAAGCATGCGGATGAGAAAAATAACCCAGGGAGCATGCATGAATTTAGCAGCGAATCACACATCCCCAGAAAACACTGATGTCGTGGATGGTGACAAGACCTCCTGCCAGGTATCCTGACTGAGAAGAGAAGGGGCCCTTGGACACAACTGGGAGATACAGGTGCTGTATCCTGACCCCAGGCTGAGGTGAGGGGAGGTGAACAGCTGAAAAGTCACCAAAGATGTAGCCTCAGTGATGTTTATAGCTTGGACTTCCAGATCAAGGAAGTCTTCGTTAGCCTTTTCTTTAGAAAACAAATAGTAGTATTTTTTGCTTATTTTTATTTATTTATTTGACTGCACTGGGTCTTAGTGGCAGCATGTGGGGTCTTCATTGCATCATGTGGGATCCTTAGCGGCCACACACGGGCTCTAGTTACGGTGCATGGGCTCAGCAGTTGTGGTGTGTGGCCTTAGTGGCTCTGTGCCATGTAGGATCCTAGTTCCTTGACCAGGGATTGAACCTGTGTCCCCTGAATTGCAAGGCAGATTCTTAACCCCTGGACCACCAGAGAAGTCCCTGTTAGTCTTTTTTCTTAGCAGGTATCTCAGTGCTAAGTCCAAGATATGTCTTAAACAGCACTTTCTTTAAGGTTTGACACATGAATTTAATTTCTATCTGCCCTCTATTCTCCCACTGGGGCACACCCCAAATCTTAACCTCTCTGAGACTCCCTGAGTCCCCAGGGAGAATTCTAGAGTTTACGGAGAGCCAGGGAGCTGGCAGTATGGCAACCCTTAAGGCCAGGACTATTTGTCCACACAGGAAGGGAGGAAGCATGTGTCCTCCAAGGGTCCTCAGCATCCATGCCCTGGACTCAGCAAGCACAGGCCTGCGGAAATGCTTGGCCATATTTTCAGGAAGTTTGTGATTCAACTGTTAGACACAGACATCAGTAAAAATTAAGTTGTATAAACTTACAATTAAGTACAAGACGGCAGAAGGAACGGTTACTCACAAAACATTATTCCTAGTTTTTTTACTGCCATTTACTGTGATCCAGCTCGGGCCCACTGACATCAGGAATCCTGAGCATGTCAGCCACTGGGTTTCTCTTTCCAACTGGGCCTTTGGGAGATTAAAATGGAAGTCGTCTTGTTCAGGCTTCAGAAGCGGGAGAGCCAGCTTCTGACTGACTTCTGACTCTGCCTGGACTACGTGCCTGCTTGCAAACACACCAGTTGTTACCAGCAAATCAAGCAGTACTTTAGATAAGACAGAGAGTGGTCTTGAATTTTCTTGAGCCCCTGAAGGCCTGGCCAGCCCCCCAGGGTCTAGAAAATCTTGTGACACACAAAGTGAAATAAACAGCATTGTAAAAGTTAAAGGAAAACCAGAGCTGCATTTTTGCATGCAAATTGAAGATGATACCCATTTGTGGCCTAGAGTTATAAGTGGAAGCCTTCCAAAATGGCAATTTAAAGTCTCACCCATGAGGTGGATGCACCGCCCAGGACGCTTTCCCAACTGAGTCTCCAGATTGTTGTTAACAAGGGACTTCCCAGCACTATTTAAGTCTGAATATCGGTTGGCCCAATTTGGTAATATGTGTGCTGTTACTTGGACTTCCCAGGTGGCACTAGTGGTTAAAAAACAAAAACAAAAAAAACAAAAAAAAAACCCACCTGCCAGTACAGGAGACACAAGAGATGCGGTTCAATCCCTGGGTCAGGAAGGTCCCCTCGGAGAAGAGTATGGCAACCCACTCCAGTACTCTTGCCTGGAGAATCCAATGGACAGAGGAGCCTGGTGGGTTACAGTCCATAGGGTGGCAGTCAGTCAGTCACTCAGACACAGCTGAAGCAACTTAGCATGCACACATGTGCTGTTATTTTTCTCTATTATTTCTATTTCTCCTTTTTTAATAACTGTATATTGAAATTAACTAATAATTAATTAATAATATCTATTAAATATTGAAACTGTTTATTGTGTGCAATAAGCGGTTTCTTTGGTTAAAGAATCCTTTGAACCTAAAATGAAAGTAAAGCTTTTGGCAGAACACTATGACTCCCTAGTGCACTTGGAAGCTGGCCATGGTGGGAGCATTTGCATGGGGGACGGGCGTGGGCCAGCCCCTCTGTCCCCTGCCTCGGTCATCAGCCCAGGGAGGTTTCCCTAGGGCCACCCTTCGTCCTGCTCCCTGGGACTCAGACCTGGACGTCCGCTTGGAGCTTCAGTGCCTCTCGTGGGACACAGGGATGGCTTGTGCTCAGTCTGGGGTAACTGCCCAACCCCTCTACTAAAGATTCTGAGCGTCCACCTCCTCCGTTGGGTCCACTGTGGAGTCCTCACAGCTCAGAGGCCCTTGCAGCCACGTGAGACACCCACTCCCTCCTGTCTCCCTCCATGTCTTGCCCCAGGGAGCCAACACAGCTCTCTCCTTATCTTTCTGGGCACTGTTTTCCTGATCTGTGGCCCCCATGCCTTGGTCCCAGCTGGACATGGAGGGGAGAAGCGATCCATACCCTTGGGGAGGGAACTGCGTGGCAGGTCATGGTATCTTGTAGAGGGAACACTGATGCTGGCTGTGGGAGGACCGAGGCTCAGGGAATCAGGAATCTGGAACCACATCCATGGTGGCGAGAAGTGCACTGCCAGGGCCATGCTCAGAGCAGCAGGAAGCAGTCAGCATGTTGCAAGTCCTCTCTCCACTCAGTGCCCCTTAGTGGCAGGACCTTGCAGAGAGTGGCTGACCCTGGAGTACTGGGATTTGTGGGCTCAGCCCCAGGGTCGTCTGACTGAGCAGTGAAGAACAGTCTGGAGCTGGGACACCACAGCTTAATGAGGGGCACACCCACCTAATGGGTGGGTGTCCCATCTTCCTAAAGTGAGGTTAGGGGCTCCCTGACCCACCAGCCCTGCAGCAGATACACCCCCTGAGGCTTCTGATCACAGGGCAGAGAATGCAGGTAGGTTATCTCCCAGCAGCCTCTGACAAGAGGCAGGACAGAGAGGATTCTGCACAAGTAGCTGTTCCCAAACTCCAATTCACATAATGAAGTCCCAGAGAGGAATCACGGAGGCCGCACCATGGAGGATGTACCATGGGAGATGTTCCATGGAGAATGCACCATAGAGGGTGTACCATAGAGAATGCTCCAAGGAAGCTGCACAATGGAGCATGTACCATGAAGGATGTACCAAGCAGGATGCACCATAGAGGATGTACCACAGGGAATGCACCACAGAGGATGTACCAGGCAGAAGGCACCATGGAGAACGCACCATGCAGGATGCACCAAGGAGGCTGCACTGAGCTTTCCTGCAGGGCTGTACCCACAGCCTGGTCTAATACCCTCCCTGTAGTTCTATTAATATCCCCCACTTTATATACAAGAAAACCAAGGCCTGGTGTGGCTGAAGAGCTTACCATGGCCCTTGGGTACAGAGAGGCAGAGCACAGCAATAGATGAACACACTTTCCTCATGGAAAGACCAGTCATTACAGATGTGCCCAGTGTCCCTCATGGTCACCACTCTCGCCCTTTTCCAGATGATTCCCAGAGGTAAGTGGTCTGAGCCGTTTGGTGTGTGGCATCTGGCATTGTTTTCTGTGCGTTCACATGCAGTTGTATGCCTGAAGGTAATATTTATAACCAATAGGTCATCAATCCCAGCCCCGCCCAGCCCAGCCCACCAGGAGTAGAATATGACCTCAGTGTCATGGGCTTTGGGGCCAGCCTGCTGGGCCATCACCATCCTCCTCAATTTTGCACTAGTAACAGCACCAACCGGCCAGGTTGCTTTTGTTCTCAGTTAACAATGCACCTTGGAGAGGGGCCCCTGGTAATACACAAAGATCAACGTTATGTTTTAAAACCACTCCATACTGTTCCTCTGTGTGCCTTTGGGATTAATGATTACAGATTAATTTTGCCTATTTCCTTCCTAACTAATGCATATTGCTGCCATTACGTATTTTTCTTTGCTGCAAGAATGGATATAATGTATAATACATCTTAATACCTGTCTCTCTGTGTTTTTCTGTTTATTTCTCATCACAACAAAAACATAGACAAGCCTTCTGTCTTAATCGTTCAGGCTGCTGTAGCAGAGTACCATAGACTGGATGACTTATAAACAACAGAAGTCTACTTCTCACTGCTACAGAGGCTGGAACTCTGAGATCAGGATGCCAGCAGGGTCAGGGTTGCAGACAGCTAGCTTCTTGTCATCTCGTGGGGAGGAGTGCAGAGGGCGGAAGCCAGTACTCCTGAGAGTCTTAAGGGCACTCAACACATTCACAGGGTGTCACCCTCTTGACCTCATCGAATCCTGCTGCTGCTGCGCTAAGTCGCTTCTGCCATGTCCGACTCTGTGCGACCCCATAGATGGCAGCCCACCAGGCTCCCCCATCCCTGGGATTATTCAGGCAAGAACACTGGAGTGGGTTGCCATTTCCTTCTCCAATGCATGAGAGTGAAAAGTGAAAGTGAAGTCGCTTAGTCGCGTCCGACTCTTCGGGACCCCACGGACTGCAGCCTACCAGGCTCCTCCATCGATGGGATTTTCCAGGCAAGAGGACTGGAGTGGGGTGCCATTGCCTTCTCCACAATGAATCCAAGTCACCTCCTGAAGGCCTTGCCTCCTATACCATCACCTTGGTAAGTATGAATTTGAGGGACACAAACATTCAGTCCACAGCAGCCTCCAAGCCTGTGTGCACAGTATGTCTGGGGAAACCGAGGCACATTGCTCCTCATGTGGAGGACTGGCCCTAGCTGCAAATGACCTCTCACAGCCTGGACAGCTCAGAGCTGCTGGGTGCATGTGCGCTGGGAGGTGGGGCTGGCTGCTCCTGAGACAATGAGCATTTCTCAGCTTTTCAATTCCAGAGAGAATGCAGCCTTCACTATTCAGCCAGCCCCACAGCAGCCTGTTGGTTTGGAACACAGCAGAAGGGATTGCTGTGACTTTCCCTGAAATAAATACAAAAGCAATTGCTGTCTAAGTACATGCAGGACATAGGAAAATGCTGAGGCAATATCTGTGTTTACTGATGGGTAGGAAGGACATGTGCTCAGGATGATAGCTTCAATGTGGAGCTGGGGGTGGGGGTGGGGTGAGGAGGAGCAAAAAGAGGCCTGTGCCAGGAACACGCCTCCCTGAGGCTTCTGGTTCTTCAGTACCACTGCCTTTCCTGTACCTCAGACCAAAGATTTGGAAAAACCTACAAAAAGGGGCTAAGATGTGGGGCTGAAGAGGAGGAGCCAAGGAGAATCATCGAGGGGGTCTGGCTTGAGGAGGGGTGGCCTGTGAAACACTGAGCACTCGCTCCTTGCTGTGATGAGGAATTTTTCTCAACGATGCCCGATCTCATTCTCTGCATCTTGTATCCAAGGTGTCTAAACCCTGCCTCTTTCCATGTGTGCTGGAATTCCTGGGCTGGGTGGGCTCCTTGACCCTCCCCACTTGGTTCTCTTTGATCTGGAGTCCTCCTTCACTCCAGGGCCATTCCCACCTGGGCAGCCATTCAAGACTCCATCCTCTCCAGAATCCTATGTTTGGCCGCCTGAAGTGCAGGAAACACAGTGAAATCCAATGCCCTGAGGAGAACAGCTCGGTCCACATGGACGTCTCCAGCCCTGTGTGGTGATGCTGTGGGGAGCAGGCTTCCTCCTTACTGTCTACCAGCTGGGAAGGCCCATCAGCTGGGCTAGTGAGTGAGATGGGCTCTGCATGGAGGGACCACTTAGGGGGTGGACTGCATCTGGACAGGCTTGTCCTGGTCCCTGACTACATGTAGGGTCAGCATGTACCTTCCTGGGGAAGCTACTGGAAGGAGGATCTGATGGAGTGACAATGACTCTTAGCCCAGGACAGTCCCCAGGGGCTCTGGGCAGCCTGCTGTGGCTTCTCCACTTTGCTGCCCACGGAACATCCAGGAGGCAGGTGGGAACAGACTCTGGTCACCCAGAGTGTCTGACTCAGAAGGCCTGGGAATAGTTTTCCAGCCAGCTCCAGGTAAGGACCTGGGGACTGGCTGGGGGACCCCTGTCCTGATACCCTGTGGTACCAGGGTACTGTAGTACCCCGTGACTAGTCTCTTCTCCCACCTGCAATGCCCAGGAGAGTCCTCAGGATGTTCTGGTGCCAGCAGGGCTGTGAGTCCCATGCATTCGCCTCCATGGACCAATGGAGGAAGTTCCCTCTCCAGCAGAGTCCACAGCTCCTTTCTTGGGCTCCCAGAATGCCTGAAACTGTGGGACCAGCTGAGACAGAATCACTGCATAGCACAAGTCCTCAGCAGATCGGACAGGAGGAGAGGGTTCTGGGTTACTCCTCAGCCCCTCCAGAGCAGTCAGCTCCTGCATCAGCTCCCCAGACACTCATTTCCAGACATGTGGTCGGTGGGGTCAGACGGCAGATCCAGACAGGCATCTGGTGACAGGCATCAGGGCTGAGCCCTGGCCCTGGCCCCATCCCAGCCTCTTCCTGCTGTTTCCTCCCATCAGTAATAGTGTCCTCTAACAGCTTCCTCTAAAGTGGTTCCCCATCTCCCCTTCTCCACCAGCACCCTAACTCCAGCCCAAGATGCCAACAGTCAGCACTCATGGACGCACTGATTCAGGTGCATGACTCTGGTCCAGCCTTCGCACACCTGTCATGTCGGCTCTGCTACCCCATCTACGGTGAGGAGACCGAGCTGGCTGTGCAGAAGCAACTGTGGACCTGGGCAGTCAGATCCAAACCTGCATCATCACCCATCTGTCCCCAGCCACAAACCACAGGGGCCACCGGGGAGGGTGTGTCCATAAAAACTGAGGATAAAGGCACTCAGTCCTTGGCTGAGGTTTCAGAAGCTGTGGTCCATTATAAAATAGAAAGACTAGAAAAATTAATGATTCCGATTTCTACCTTCAGGATGGACAGTGGTAGCAGTAGTGTTACTCTCTCAGTCGTGTCTGACTCTCTGCAACCCCATGGGCTGTAGCTCGCCAGGCTCCTCTGTCCATGGGATTCTCCAGGCAAGAATACTGGGTTGGGTTGCCATTTTCTTCTCCAGAGGATCTTCCTAATCCTGGAATCAAACACGGGTCTCCTGCATTGCAGGCAGATTCTTTACCATCTGAGCCACTAGGAAGGACAGAGAGGTGCTTAAATATTCAGGACCCCACCTAGCAGTGTGGGCCCCCCTGCCCCTGCCTGGGTGAGACCACCCATCTGGAGCAATGGAGCTCCAGGGAGTGAGGTCAGTGACAGCAACTGGACTCATTCAGGTGGCCCTGCACATCATCTGGGGTGGGGGGCAGTGAGATCTCCCTTCTATCAACAGCCCTGGGCCTGTTACCAGCAGCAGGCACTGAGTCCCCCACTGGTCACCAGCTGAGCGATGCTTCTCTAGGTGCTGAGGCTTGCCCAGTCCCCATAAATTACCCCACGTGGACTGTGCATTTCCTGTGGTCCTGAGAGCCTGTGGACCCCAGAATGGAGGGCAGGGCCTGGGCAGCAGAGGGATGGTGCTGGGGGCAGTGGAGAAGTCCCTGCTCTTGACAAGGGGGTTGGATGGATGGGGCTGGGGGTGCCACTGAGCTGTGGGGCCCCTGATCATCCCCAGCACAAGGTGAGGTGTCAGGGTCTGAACAGCAAGCTATAGAAGGGAAATCAGGGTAGTGAGGGAGATGCAGACAGACACTGTCCTTGTGAAAACCCAATCCCCAGGCTGGGGAGCCACCTCTGTCTCCAGGGACCTGCTGGGGGTCACCCAGCACCTCTGCCATGAGGGTGGGTGTCAGCTGAATTCTCCCAAGGTTGTCACGATTACATTTTCTGGTAAAATCCTGGCAGAGAGGCAGCCTCCATCCACAGCAAATAACAGCAGTCACCTAGGAGCAATAGAGTGGATCTAAGTGGATGAAAACACACTAAGAGTAACTCTCTCCTATGACAATGTTCCAGACAGAGGTTTGCCGGGTCTAAACAGAAGCAGCTCCTCCAGGTGACCCTGTGATAGGAGAGTCAGGACCATCTTCACTGCAGAGGCAGCAGCAGGGGTCTGGGAGCTTCCAGCCGCCTTTGATTGCAGAGTTAATGCACTGACCTTGTGCGATTTCAAAACCCTGCTTGGGTGCAAAAGCAGCTCTTCTGAGATGATGGGCTTTTAATGACCACTCTTGACCTTGTCAGCTCTGTGACTAAATCTACAAGAAAGAAACAGAAAAACAGAGAAGGAAAGATAGAGAGAGACAGGGAGAAAGAGAGACAGAGAGAGAAAAACAGAGAGGACAGAGAAGACAGAGATGGGAGAGAGAGAGACCAGGAGAGACACAGAGACAGAGAGATAAAGAGACAGAGAGAAGAAATGGCATCAGGACTGTCTTCTGGGAAGCGCAAGGGGGCCCTGCCAGGACCCTGCTCTCTAGTCCTGTGAGGGGTGGGGGGAGGTTTGGATTTTTCCTTTCTCCTTCCTCTACAAAGAGACCAGAGCCAGAGGATGGGGGCGGAGGGAGCAGGAGAAGCATCCTGTGTCTGCTCCAGTGTCGGGAAGCGCTGAGCCCCACTGCATGTCCCCCTGATGGTGTCAGACCCACTCAGGGAGAGAGCAGGGCATCTGGGCAAGGACACGGTCAACTGCTGCCACCTCCCTCCTGTCCCCTCCCTGTGGCTTTGCGCTTACAGTGGCCCTAACGTTTGTTAGTGTTGAATTACCTAAATGGGTCTAACCCTTGTAAACAGATCTTGCCTGTCTGCGTTGCTGTTATTCAGTCGCCCATGGATGTCAGGCTTCCCTGTCCTTCACCATCTCCCGGAGCTTGCTCAAACTCATGTCCACTGAATCAATTATGCCATCCAACCAACTCATTCTCTATTGCTCCCTTCTCCTCCTGCCCTTAATCTTTTCCAGCATCAGAGTCTTTTCCAGTGAGTCGGCTCTTTGCATCAGGGGAGCTTTGGCTTCAGCATCAGTCCTTCCAATGAATATTCAGGGCTGATTTCTTTTAGGATTGACTGGTCGGATCTCCTTGCTGTCCAAGGGACTCTCAAGAGTCTGGGCCCCTTGAAACTCACTTATTTGCCCCTGGGGAGTCCTGGAGGATAAGACTCTGGAGATTGGTGTTGATCCCAAGGATGCAGGCTCACTGGGCTCTTGGTCATTCTCTGGCTGGCCTGGGTGGGCAGGGGTATCCACAGAGATGCTCACACAGCACCCGGCCACCAGTCCTCAGGGAGCTAGAATCCAGTAGGGTGACCAGGCTGAGGTACCCGGAGACAAGGCTGCTGGACACCCCCTGCCTCCGGGCCACACTCCCTGGGCTCGGGACACACCTTTGCAGCCTGTCGTGCGCCCTAATCAGCTCCCCTCAGCAGAGCCAAGGGAGGCCCCCGGGACCACAGCCAGCAGCCCCGTGCCCCCAGTTGCAAGTCCTCCCAGGAACAGAGCCACATTTCCTCCGAGTTTGCCGACACCTGATGTTCATGACCCAGGGCCCCTCCCACATCCGGGTCTGACTGACAGGTGCAGTTTCTCCTTCAAGAATGATGCCTACCAGCCCTGCAGTATGGTGGTCCCCAAAACAGGTCTCTGCCCCAGGGACCCCAGGTTCCAGTCTGAACCAAGGCTTAGATTCCGACTTCCAAGGGGCAGGCCTCCGGGCTGGGAGTGAGCACTTGCTGTGACCACGGCTCCTCCTGCTGGGCCATTTCCAGTGGAAAAAGGGGTGGATGCCTTCCCAGGGGTTCTCTTAATGGTCTCACTGCTCAGCTCTGCAGGCAGGAAAATGAGCAGATGTGCCCTCCTGGCCGGTGGGAGGGAGGAAGCTTCCTACAAACGACGTCCTTCTCTCAGCCAGGCTGCCCAGTTGGAAGGAGCAGGCGCTCAGGCTTTTCCGGGGTCTGAGAAACACTGAGCTCCCCAGGGCCCTCCTGCCAGGGCTCATTACTGAAACATGATTCTGCTGGTTCGGTCACACATCAAACATTTAAGGCAGGCGTTGCAGACTGGTGGCCTGGGGTGTGCTTTAATTGGTCTGCATGAAGCCAATTTGGAAACATGAGGACATTTAAAGTTAAAGTGTCAGTTCATAGCCTCTTAGCTTCTCTTTAAACTCAGAAGATCAAGTCCTATGGGGCAGGCGCCCTCTGGGCAAAGACCAGCAGCCCCTCTCTCTGCGGGTGGGAGCTCCACAGTCCCCTACTCTCCACTTCCTGGTCTTTTTTCTTTTTTTCCTGATCTTATCATCTATTGTGGCCTGGATGGCACCAAGATTCAGAGGAAGTGAAGTCTAAGGTCCTTCAGGAATCACCTGTTTGGAGAAGGATACACAGTGTCAGTGTCAGGGGCCCAGAAAGTAGAAGATTTGATGTTAATGGGCCGTTGACACTGCAGAGGGCAGGGTAGGTCACATTGCATGTATCTGAAGGTTCAGGGGGCCTCCGACCTCAGACTCTTCCTCTGACAACTCAGCCAAGGCCCTGCTGGACCTCCAGTGTCCTTATATAGAATATATTTTAAAAGTTACCTGCTCCAGGGCACACCCGAGTATCTGGGGAGTAGCCTGCACAGCTCCTCCTTTCCCTTCTGGGACCTCTGAGCAGTGTGCAACCTCCACCACCCAGCAGGGAAGCCCTGACTCAGGCCTTGGGAAATGGGCTGAAGCAGCGTGAGGGTTAAAAACGTGTTTACCCAGCACTTCCTTCTAGAAATTCATCACAGGGAAGCATTCAGGGGTGTGTGTCAAGATTTATGATTATAGCAGTATTGTTAATAATGGTGGAAAAATTGGAAACAATCTAAATATTTAAAAACAAGGAGGGATCCATTAAATAAATGATCGTGCAATGTTCTCACAGCTCTCTGAGCAGGCATTAAAAATAGTGCTGTGATGCGCACAAGGGCATCAGTGCCAGGATGTTCACTTCAGGCTTGTCTGTTGTAACAAAAGACTGAGATAAACGTTTGCAGAGAGGGAACCACTTCAGTGAATCGTGGGCGTCTGTATAATGGATACCCTGCAGGCTTGGACCATAGTGATGGCCAGGTAGTTCCAACGATGTGGAAGAATCTGAGATTTTTGTTCATTTAAATAATAAAGGTTATATAGTATACAAATGTATATTTATGCTACCATTTGTAGAATCTGTGTGTGCATGCATGCTAAGTCACTTCCATCGTGTCTGACTCTGCAACCCCATGGGCTGTAGCCTTCCAGGCTCCTCTGTCCATGGGATTCTCCAGGGAAGAATACTGAAGTGGGTAGCCATGCCCTCCTCCAGGGGATCTTCCCGACCCAGGGATCGAATCTCTTATGCCTTCTGCATTGGTAGGCAGGTCCTTTACCACTAGTGCCACCTGGGAAGCTCTCTATAGAATGTACATAAATATAAATACACATATCAGTTTATCGACTTCATGCTTACTCTATATTCTTGTTCACAGTTGGAGCCTTTCTGGAAAAACTTTTAAAACAGGATGACGGCTGCCTCTTGAGGCTGACAGGGAGATTTGTGTTCAAAGTCACAAACACTTCTTTTCTCTCCACTGGCTCCTGTTTCATACTTTACAGCTTTAAACATGAGCATGGGCTTCCTTGGTGGCTCAGATGGTAAAGAGTCTGCCTGCAATGTGATAGACCTGGGTTTGATCTCTGGGTCAGAAAGATCTGGAGAAGGAGATGGTAACCCATTCTAGTATTCCTGCCTGGAGAATCCCATGGACAGAGGAGCCTGGTGGGCTACAGTCCACGAGATCGCAAAGAGTCAGACATGACTGAGCGACTAACACTTTTACTTTTTAATGTCTTATTTGGGGGAGATAAAGGCAAAACAAAAACAAAAGTTCATGAAATTTGGCGCAGACCTCTTTCCAGGGTAACAGCATCTCAGCTGTCATGGGGCTGCTCAGCCTGGCCCAGGTTCCCTCTTGCGTACACATCACCTCCTTGTGGGGAACAGTTTCAGGGGAATCACAGCTCCTCCTCTCTGATCAGGGACCCAAACTCTCACCTTGTATAAATATATATGTATATATATATATGAAAGAAAGTGAAATTGAAAGTCGCTCAGTTGTGTCCGACTCTTTGCAACCTGATGGACTATATAATCCATGGAGCTCTTTAGGCCAGAATACTGGAGTGGGTAGCGTTTCCCTTCTCCAGGGGATCTTCCCAAGCCAGGGACTGAACTGGCATCTCCTTCATTGTCAGATGCATTCTTTAACCACTTAGCCACCTGGGAAGCCCAAGTGTTGGTGTTACTGAAAACCTGTGAAGACCGTGCGGAGTTCTCCTGTAGCTCACGGATGGCTTTCTCGTCACTAACATCTTATCGATGTTAGATAGAATTACTATCAATGCTATTACTAACTAAAGTCCATATTTTATCCATTCTTTGTTAGTTTCTGCTCAATATTTCATGGAGTGTCTAGGGACACTGTCAACAAAAATAATCACTGAACAATCAATGATAAAAATAGAGAAGAGTCTCAGTTAAGCCAAACTGAGGGCTAGCCTGGAAACTTGCTTCCCGATTACTCTGAGAAGCTGCTCTGGAGAAGCAGGGTTTTCAGCACAGTTTTGCACCTTATCAGAACAAAGTACATTAAACAAGTCAGGCTTACCTTTCATCAAGGTTTCAAAAAAAAAAAAGAACAGACCAGCATACACAGCGAGTCAGTACATATGACTTTGCCACAGGGGAAGGGAGTCTTATCATTGAAGGAGGACAAGCACTGGGGTCCCAGGAAGGGAGGCAGTTACTCTATTTTTTAACAAGGATATTCCTTGCTTCTGGTTGATGTGCCCTTCTTTTTTCAATATTTAAAACATATGGACAATGTGTGTTTGATAGGCCACAAATCGGCTATTTTAGTTAGCATCAAATTCAAGTCAACTCGTGTGCAAGCCAGGATAACTTCCCTATATTTAAATATGTGAACATTTCTTTTATCAACTCCAAAGATGACAGGGAGATGGGCTCTTCCACTTTGTGAGCTCTTTCAGTTGAACAGTTTTTCCTGTCCATTCACTGTGTGCATATGTGTGTGCTTGTGTGCTCACACTTTCCGTCATCTCTGGCACTCCTCTCTCACCTCTGTGTTTCCTGCTCCACCCCTGGAATCGGCCATTTCCCCAGGAGCCCTGGCCCCTTGTCCTCACAATGTTCAGTCCCTTCTTCCCTGTCCAGTGAGGGAAGTGGTTCATCAGTGACCGTAGGGTCAGAGAGACTGAGACCAAGCCCACTCCATCCCTTGTGAGCTGTGGGCTTAATCTGCTGCTTTCTGGGGTGGCTGTAAGACCCCGCCCCCGCCAGCAGCCTGGCTGCCGGACTGAGAGCTGGGCAGTATGGGCACCGCTGGGGGCCGTCCAGCTGCAGGAGAGAACCTAGCACCAGAACCTTCACTGTCTTGTAGGCCTTACGCTCCTTGCTCCTCCTCCTGGAGCTCTGTACTTTCTGCTGTGATGGAACAAGTCATGGCCTTTCTCCTTCCTTCTGAGGGGTGGCTCTCGGCACTCGGGGTGCCAGGTGCAGCACAGGAAGCCTTGTCTCTTGTGGAAGCGTCATGGGAACAACATGGATACATCCTTGTCTCCAGTTCCTGCCTTCCCAGGAGCATCCTGGCGTGTCCACCTTGCAAGCCCACATCAAATCTCCATTAAGGGCTCCTGATGGTGCTGGAAACCAGGTCAGCAATCACGTTCTAGCTGCACTCCGAGAGATGCTGGTTAATTGCAGGGGCTAATGAGAGGCTCCTGGCTTTAATCCCTGTTTCATCAGAGATGATCTGCAGTCACTCGGGCGGTGCCACAGGGAGGGAAAGAGGTCATCAGCTATCCTGGGGCAGGAGAGTTTGGGACCCTCAGGATGACTTTTGAATGGCTGGGCTCAGGGTAGGGACACAACATTCACACAGAACACAGGAATCTCACAAATTATGCATCTGACATCAAACAAAATGACCCTTCATGGCTGTAAGTAGCTCAGAGTGGGTCCTGAGCTCAGTCCTCTGCACTCCCGTTCAGCAGGCCCCTTACCCCTGCTTTCCACCTGCTCCTCTTCCCTCTCCACCCCTGGCCTCGCCTCCCCTTCTCATGCTTCAGTCCCTCTCCCTCCTTTATGTTTACTGGGCCCTTGAGCAGTTGGTCAAGCCACCCAGGGGACCTACTAGTTCCTGGTTCCTGGGAGAAGCCCAGAGTCCTGGACAGCACAGTGGAATTCCTTCAGGAGCATCTCAAAGCCGACAGGGAACATTCTGGAATTATCAGCTTGGGCACCATTAGAGGCTGCTGGGAAAACACACAGAGCTCACTGTGCTTGAGGGAGGGCCAGGGCAGTTCTGACCAGCAGTCCTGGGTTGTTCTGTTCTGCTTCCTGAAGTGATGGAGATGGAAGAGAGGCCAGGCATCCTCTCTGTGGGGGAAACTTCAGGCCTTGACAGTCCAGATGGGGACACCTCCTCTGCAGAGAGCAGAGATGATTCACACAAGCAGATATCTGTATAATATATGCAATTTTTCCAAATGTCAATTGGAATATATTAAAAACACAAAGGTTTTTTTCTGCACCAGTAGG
>SJXQ01002838.1:0-27628 GCA_006408695.1 Aepyceros melampus | reverse complement strand
AGGAGGGAGGGAGTGGAGGAGGGGGAAGGAGGGGAGAGAGAGGCGTGGAGGAGGGAGGCGGTGGAGGAGGGAGAGGCGGATAAGGAGGAAGGGGAAATGAAGAAAGTCAGTGTCTGGATGCACAGCTGTCTGTTCTACACAGACTCATGCACACAAGGTCACACACACAAAACAAACAGATGCGCGTGTGTGCGCGCGTGTGCGCGCACACACACACACACACACAGGCATCCATCACCTTGGCCTCACTGGCCCTTCTACTGGCTGCTTTTGCTCGTGGTCCTTTCCTAATTGTGGAATATTCCAGGGCCCTGCTCTCCCAGCTCTTTGCACATCTGGGTTTTAAACCTGAGCTGTTGACACCTCCATGACTCAGCCTGGTTCTGTTACTAGTGACTTTCTCTGCATGTCCTAGGACAGGGTTGCAGAAATGATTGCTGCTGCCTGTGTGTCAGAAGAGAAATAAGATCAAAAATCATTATGTTATGACTTCAGGGGAGTTGTTTGAGTCCTTCTATGAAAAAATGAAGATGGATTATTCAGCAGCTGAAATCTCAGTCTTATTCTCATGTCTGGAAATGAACTGTAATATACATGCAAAGAAAGGAAGGTGACTTTTTTTTCCTACTTGATTTCTCTGAAGGATCATTTTTATTACTTTTAACTGAGATTACACGAAGATCATTGCCGTTTTCTATTTTCTGAACTTCACATTTCCATGTTTCCTCAAATTGCAGAGGGGTCATCACAACTCTCAGTTTGGAAGGATGCTCTTGGACCCCAGCATCCCTTTCCACAGCCTGTACCTTATTCATATGTATGTGAGCATCTACAGAGGCAGATGTTATGGAACAGAAAATCAATTACGGAACAGATTATCCCATGAATTTTGTGTGATGGTTGCATCAAATGCATATCGGCAGGAACAGTGACTTTCAAGAGATGAAGTTATCCTGCTCAGTACAGGTGCTGAGATATCTTGTCCTTTAATCAAGGGAATTTGGGCCACAGAAGCACCCCAGATATTTTTCTTCCATGCCTTCCTCAACTTTGTCTTGATTTCTTTCAGTCTACAGGCTGAGACTGAGTTCTGGAAGCAGAGGGGCAAAGATCAAGGTGGTTTGTTCATAACTGCAGCAGAGAAGCACGCGGAGCCCAAGATAGTGGTGAGGGCAGGGACTAGACAGAACAGCATGCTCAGTCCCACCTTGCTTATCTTTTACCTTCAGCTCGCTCTCATCCAAGAATCCACCCAGAGGACAGGATCTTCATCAGGAACGCTGAGCACCCCTGGGAGGTGATTTCTGTGCAGATGGGTACAGATGCTGTTTCTCTCTGCACTGAAAAGCCATCTGTTGTCTGGGGCTCCAGAGCTGCCATGTCCGCTCAGCCCCTGCTCAACTTCTCTGGGTTTGTCAGACTCTAGAAAGCCTCAGGAGAGTATCTGAGCAACAGACACTCTCGAACAACATTCAAACAACATCCAACATGCACACGTCATGAAAAAAGGCAGAAAACCCTGCCTGTTTTACACCTGAGTGATGAATTCAGTCTTTCGTTCGTGAGAACTGGATTGTGGACTGATGACTCAGAGTGCTGGGCTTCTGATAAAGCTTCATCTACTCTATCATTCAGGATTGCATCCAGGAGCTGTAGGTGTGCCCTTACTTCCTGGCAGTGAGCTTGCTGCTATTTACTGCCCTAGGATTCCCACCGAAGTTGAACTCCTGTTAGTGATTTAGAGTCTGCCGAGACTGAGTCAGAAAGGCCCTGACCAGGCACCTTCAAGGCGGCTTTGCCCTGATATCATGAACTGCTGCCCCCGGGTCTGCGCCTGTGCTCTGATGGGGAAGTGGGAAGAAAAGCCAGAACCTCAGCTGGAGCTCTTGGGGAAGAGCCTGGGATTGGGGAGAGGGGGCCCCATGGTCTCCATATGCCCAGGGCTCCAGGAGGTGCTGGCAGGACACCTGCCTCTGGGGCAAGAGGATGTGAAGAGCACAGGCTGAGAGGTAGGGCAGATCTGAGCTAGAATCCATCTCATGCCTTAGGACATGGCGCAATGATGTTACTACTCAGACTCTCAGTTTGCCCATCTGTGCAATGGGGACAGTCATCATGTTGGCATCACTGAGTCGTGGGGATTAACAGAGAATGCCGTTAAAGCATCATAGGCACACCACAGTCTCGGTCAGTGACAATATAATTTCTGTTATTATGCTGCAGATGATACGCTTGTTGTTATGTTATCTTGCAGCCCATCCGTGAATTCACCCCACCTACGCTGTCCCCTGAACCGTATCCCCCAGGGCACCCAGGACCACAGTTCATGTTGGAACGTCGAGAATGTGAGGAGGAGGTGGAGGGTTGGTGACTAGCACAGGCAACAAGACAGCTCTCAAATAAATGTCCTTGGTCCCCATCTGAGGGTCACAGCTCGCCCTGGGTCGCTGTGGGGTGACAGTTGGGACCCAGGAGCCCTGGGTTTCCCTGGAAGGCGTGGTTGGGGGATCTGTGGCACTGTCAGTCACGCCCTGGGTCCCAGTGTTCTGGCCCCAGATAAGCAGACTTTATATGACCTCGCCTCCCTAGGACCCCAGGCAGACCCCGGTGCCCTGCACCTGTCAGCCTGGCAGGCCTGGTCTGGGCTCTGTCTCCCTGTGCTGCCATCACAGGGCAGAGACCAGACAGGTGGGAGGTGGGGCTTCACTCCTCAAGTCATCCTGTGGGGTCTTCTGATAAAATCCACCCAAGGAGTGTGTATGTTTGTGTCAGTGTCTGTGTGTGTGCATGCACCTGCTACTGTTGCTGGAATATCCAAGTTTGAGCATTTTTGTTGATCCTATCAGTAATAATAGTAACAACTCACGCTTAGGCAACCTTTACTATCTTGCTGTGCTCAGTCATGTTGAACTCTTTGCACCCCCATGGACTGCAGCCTGCCAGACTCCTTGGTCCATGGAATTTTCTAGGCAAGAATACTGGAGCAGAGTATCATTTCCCTGACCCAGGGGTCGAACCCACATCTCTTGCATCGTTTGCATTGGCCGGCAGATTCTTGACCACAGCACCACCTGGGAAGCCCTTTTCCTGTGCGCCAGACTATATGTCAGGATAGATAAACGGACAGGTGAAAGATTGACCTAATTGTCTCAACAAGCTTCACGTTTACAAAAGTATTGTTCACAAAAGAATAAACAAGCAAGCAAACAACCATGTAGCATGGATAAAGTCCAGTACTATGGATTTGCTCAATGAGGAAAGTGAATGAAGGAGCCACCAACGAACACTTTAACACAGATGGTGCGCAAAAGCTCAAGTTGAACACAATAAGCAAGCCACAGGGGATCAGGGGCTGAACAATTACATCCTGCAAAAGTGCAGTGACCATGGTCATCTCTTTTTCTGAAGGATGCATAAAGGGGGTTAAAAGAGAAACAAAAGCAAGGTGTTGGGGGGAGACAAGGTTGAAGAGATGGTCCCTGGGAGGAAGGAGGAGGAAGGCTGGGAGGGGCTCGGGGTTACTGTGGTCCTGATGATGCTCCATGTGTGAACTGCTTTTAGTGTGAGCTGCCGACCACAGGGACCGTGTAAATGTAACCCACACCTTCAGCCCTGGCCCCTCCTTCCTCTTTCCCTGCCCACAGCCACAGAGGCAGCGGTGATGGCAGATGGGAGTCATGGAGCTCTGGCTCCTTCCTAATCCCACCTGTGATCTCGTCTTTTCTCTGTCCTCTCATGACAGGTCTTGAATGGCCAGAGCCCTGTGTTCAAAGTGGCTTTAGACTCTGACTCCTTGGGGCAATTACATTACTAAATGAACCTAAACTCATTAGTCCCACCTGCACTGGCGTGGAGACTGCAGGGGTGGGCGTTGCTATGGCACCATCACCATGGTACCCAGGTGCCCAGTGACCTACATCAACTGTGTGTCTGTGAAGAGGAGTACCCAGCATCAGGCAGCTGTGCAAGATGCCCGAGGAATGTGACCCTCTGCCTCCCCTCTGTCCCCTGATCCCCCTTCCTGGGGACACCCAGGGCCCTGAGCTCCTCTCTACCTGTGCCCAGGGCCGTGCGGCCAGGTGTGCGCTGCAGGGTCTCACTCATCTTCGCTCCGTGGACCCTCCCTGGGGGGCTCCCGTCTCTGTCTGTCCACACAGGAAAGCTGTTGTGCCCCCAGTACCCCAGAGAGCTTCCCTGGGAGAGCAGAGAGCAGAGGAAGCCTCATATGTCTTTCCACCAGTCCTCCTGAGTGTTGCTCACCAAGGCCAGCCTGGTCCACTTGGTGTCCACAGCCCCTGCCTCTGTCCCCCTGAGGCCCTGCCCCTCCCTCTTGTCTCCGTGTCCTCCCTGGTTAGGAGGCTGGTGAGACTGTTCACCAGATAGGAGGATGGGGAAGGGTAGGTGGATGCTGAGTCTAGAGGCCCTGTGGTCATGTTCCTGCCCCTGCTCCCTGTCTGCCTGGCCAGAATGGATCATCCACTTGTATTTTACCCCCTGCCTGGTCTGTCCTAGGCTCTCGGCCCCACCTCGGCTGTGAGATGCAGGAGGTCAGACTTGGCCAGAGTCCACTGCTCCACCCCCACCCACCCCGATGAGCAGGTGAACAGTGAGTCCCAGAGAAAGTGTCTGCCTGAGGTTCCCTGTCAGAAAGGGAGCTCCGGGCTCCAGCCTCTCCAGGCTCCCTCTGCTTCTTCTGGGGCAGGTGTGTGTGTGTGTGTGTACCCTAATTTGCATGCACACACCAGCATGTGTACACAAGCGTGTACACACACCTACCCATCATCTCTTTGGAGCCACATCCCCATTCTCGGTCCATTGATTTGAGCGGGACAGAGCCCACATCTGCGCTCAGCAAGAGGCAGGTCAGCCAAGCCTAGTGACAGTCCCTCTCTTGGGCTACAGTAAATGACTCCACGATGAGCACAAACTGGACCATAGGGCCCCTCGTTTGCCGACTCTCTCAGGAAAGACGTGCTTTATCTCACATAAATCATGGGCTGTTTGAGCCACTTCTGCTGGCCTGCCAGTACTGGGAGCCCAGATGAGAGGAGGACAGGCTTCTCTGTCTATCTCAGAGCATTTACCTAATCACATCTGAGACTTCCCCCAGTAGCTGAGGCTCCCACTCTGTCCCTCCCTCGCTGCAATGGGATGGTCTTGCCAAGTTGTCCCTTTGATTAGTAGCTGATAATTCATTAAAATAGACTCCATGGGCTGCAGTCACAGTAAGCCTGGTAATGAGAAGGGAGATGGCTCCCCTCCGCCCCTTCATCAGCTCCATAGAGTCTTGGTAGCAGCATGATTGCCCTGATCAGCCTCAGAGGCAAACAGGAGGGGCCCTCGGGGTCCTGTAGGGGAGGGCAGTCGATGGGGAGCGGGGTGGAGTCAGGGGCTCTCAGCCATCTCACTGCCGACCTCTCTCAGGGGCCTGGGGGGCTGGGTGCATCTTTACACCCTCGGTTGAGAGTGATGGAAACCGACTTACCTTGGCTTAGTAATAGCTAGGGATATGTGGGCTTACAGAACTAAAAAAGAATGTAAGTAACTGTATTTAGAAATTTATGTTATTTGTTGAAACAACACTATTTGGGCATATTGGGATAAATAAGATATTAATGAACTGAGTTTTGTTCTTTTTATTTTTAAATGTGGTTCATAAAAAGCTCAAATTCTGTTGATCAATGCATTTCCATTTGATGCCCCTCCCCTCCACCCCCGCCCCAGCCAGCACACAAGCTGCCCCAGGCCAGGGCAGGCCCTCCTCCCAGGGGGTCAAGCTGAAGTCCGGTTGAAGGCCATTGGTCACTGTGGGTCGTGTTCCCCTCTCTGACCTGCACTCGGTGGCCAGGGGGTGGGGGGTGGATTCTCCTGATGGGTCAGGCCTTGGTGTTCCCCTCCCAGAGCATGTGGACCCAGGGAGGCTCCCAAGCAAAGGCAGGGATGGTGGGATCAGGACGGGGCAGCTGAGTGAGCTCCCCCTGCAATGTCCCTGCCCTGAGGCCATCCTGACGCCCTCCTCCCCTAATCAGGGAGGTGTACACTAGCTCCATGGCAGTCACAGGGCAGGGGCCTGAGGGCTGCAGTCTGATGAGCAAGGACAGTGTGTGCCCTCCATGCCCACGCAGCAGCTGCTCAGCCAGGGCCAACAGGAGGGAGCCAGCGTCCTCTTCGCCCTCCAGGCTGCCCTCCACCCCCAACCCCTCCAGCATCCTCGCCTCTCCACAGCTTCTGTGGTTTCAGGCTTGAACATCCTGGCTCTGCTCTTGAGGGGGGCAACCCCAGACACGCTGGCCCCTTGTCTATGGCACCTCCCAACCCCTCTAGCCCTGGGGTGGCAGTGGGTTCCTTCTGTCCCCAAAGTCCAGAGCCTCTCCCTCTGGTTTCCAGCTCTGTAACTACCCTCCCCAGTGTGTCTCCTTCCCTCACCTTCCTGGGAGGTCTACCAGGCTGTGTCCCCTTTGGAGCCTCACAGCCCAGGAGACAGGGAGGGGCAGGTGCAGCTAGAGTGGCAGGCCCCTGCACTGACCCAGGGCGGTGTGTCTATTTCACTCTGGCCTTGTGTCCTTCCATCATCTCCGAGGAGCAGACTGCCCGGCTCCTCCTGAGTCTCTGTCATCATTTCCTTCTACACACATAGAATGTCCACATGCGTCTTACCTCCAACTCAGAGAGCGGGACAGATGTTCAGGCAGGAGTGGCCACTGCACACACAGCCTGGGGGGTGAGGACAGGGCCCTGCAGGCAGATGGATGCCCAGGTGGGAGCCCCTGACCCCGCTTCCTACCCATGTGACCCAGCAGCCCAGTAACCTGTTGCGACCCCTGTGTGCTCACCTGGGTGCTGGGGTGATGCTGGGTGGTGTCTCCTGGTTTGTGAGAACCGTTCACTCCCACCATCCCTGGGGGCAGTGCCCCTCCTGTATGACACATGGGCCGGGGGGTGGGCACTGTACCCCTACTCCTACTGCCAGGCTCCAGAGCGGCTCCAGGGCCCAGGTCACAGGGAGGGCCTTGGGATGAAGGACACTATCCAGGTCAGGTGTGTGAAGTGGGACCTCAGGGTCTGGGATGATTGGCGGTGGGGTCAGCAGAGAGCACACGAGTCCTGAGCTGGGAGTGGACGGTGTGCTCCAGGAGGGGACAGGCTCCCTGGAAGAGGACTCACAGGAGACAGAGACAGCGTCTGATTCAGGGAGACCTGGTAACAATGTCCCTTGAACCCCAGGACCTGCCGACTGGAAGCTGGAGCCCACCCACCTCTGCAGCTTCAGTCATGTGACTAGCATTCCTGGGGCTAAAGTCAGTTTGGATGTGATTGTCTCCCACACTGTCTGAGTGCTGATGACTGCAGGGTTGACATCCACCTCCACCACCAGCCCCCCTCACCCCGTGTGTGTGTGTGTGTGTGTGTGTGCACGTGCAAAAGCCTTAGGATAAAACTGGCATTTAGTATGAGTTCTTTAAATGACAATAAGCATTATTATCTTCTAAGTAATTTCTTGTTTTGAGATTTCCTTGCCTGAAGCAGGCGTGGAGTGGGGAGGGGGAGGAGAAGGAGGGAGAAGAATGAAGAGCTGAATGAAGAGCTCTCACATCTGTGATCTGTGACAGAGTGAGTTTTCTGTGTCCACCAGAAACACCCCTTCCCTGGTGTGACGCTCCAGCTGGGAGAGGTCACGCCCAGAT
This sequence comes from Aepyceros melampus, assembly GCA_006408695.1. Classification (NCBI taxonomy): domain Eukaryota; kingdom Metazoa; phylum Chordata; class Mammalia; order Artiodactyla; family Bovidae; genus Aepyceros; species Aepyceros melampus. The sequence goes on along the minus strand of SJXQ01002838.1, from coordinate 19,943 downwards.
GTGATCCTTACAACACCTCACACATTGGGTGTGAGCATCAGGGACAATGCTGATTCCAGGCCAGGGTCCTGCTGAACTAGGCAGGGAGGGGGCATCTCCATGCTCTTCTCCCATCAGAAGGATGCAGAGGACCTCAATGGCTGAAGACGGAGGAGCCACAATACAGAGGGAGCCTGGGTCCCTGAATCACCATGTGGAGGAAGAAGACCTCCAGGCAGGAACTACCTATGTTGAACTGCTACATTAGGAAAAACAAACTGCTCTTGTGCTAATTTTTAGATTTGTGTGTCTGTTTATATTTACAGCATCTGGCATTTGGTGTTATCCAACCTAATTCAGAGGCTTCCCAGGTGGTGCTAGTGGTAAAGGAGCTGCCTGCAATGCGGGAGACATAAGAGAAGTGGGTTCAATCCCTGGGTCAGGAAGATCCCCTGGAGGAGGGCACGGCAACCCACTCCAGTATTCTTGCCTGGAGAATCCCATGGACAGAGGAGCTTGGTGGGCGATAATCCATGGGATCGCAAAGAGTTGGACATGACTGATTGAAGCAACTTAGTATGCACATATGCACACAACCTAATTCAATCCTTCTGGAAATCTCACAGTGCACCTCTAAGATAGATACTATATCCCCATCTGACAGCTTAGAGAACCGAGACCCAAGAGGTAAATTACCTCACTCAGAGCAAAAGGGAAAGAACTGGGATTTCAAGGCAGGTCCCATTATATCGAGATGGCACCCACACACCTAATGCCGGCTCTGGTCCAGCCCAGATCTGGGTGCAGGAAGCACAGGAAGGTGCTTAGAGACAAATCTGAGAGCAGGAGGGTGACAGGTGGCGGAGGAAGAGGGACCCCAGGAAGGTGGGTTTCAGGCAGGATGTGAGATGAAAGATCCCTGAGTTTAGTGACCCTTTTCAGAGAAAGGCCCAAGAGGGGAAGGTGGGCTCCCAGTCACTGAGAAAGTATGAATGAGCAGAAATCAGTTAAGTGAGAAGAAAAGATATTTCAGGGTTACTAGAGAGATCTGAAGGCAAGAGAAGGGGTCAACAGAGGACGCGATGGTTGGATAGCATCACTAACTCAATAGACATGTGTTTGAGCAGGGAGATAGTGAAAGACAGGGAATCCTGATAGTGAAGGACAGGGAATCCTGGCGTGCTGCAGTTCACGGGATCACAAAGAGCTGGACATGACTTAGGGACTGAACCACACCCAGAGGGACCTGGAACTTACCCGGTAGCTCAGTAGTAAAGAATCCGCCTTCCAAGGCAGAAGCTGCAGGAGACTCGAGTTTGATCCCTGGCTCCAGATGATCCCCTGGAGGAGGGTATGGCAACCCACTCCAATATTCTTGCCTGGAGAATCTCATGGACAAGAAGAGCCTGGTGGGCTGCAGTCCGTGGGGTAAGAGTTGGACACGATGGAAGCAAGTGAGCACGCACTCAAGCAGAGGGACCGGGGGAGACATCACTCCTTATCTCGCCTCCCAGGATTCTGGTAGAAATCCCAGCTCAGAAATGTGACCCCCCAAGTGTCCCCAGGAGAGTGAACAGTGAAGTGGGCAGATCCCCGACCTTGAACCACACTGTCCCACGCAGACAGGGTAGACAGGATGTTGCAACTCCAGGGAAATCCCAAGGTGCTCCTAGATCCTGATGGCAGAGAGGGTCCCTCCAGTAACGCCCCGCCTCAGATGCCTTACAGAGAAAACTCTGAGGTATCTGAGCTATCTGGGGGGCATTGACCTGAGACTTTTTCAAATATGCGATCTTTAAAACAAGGAGGATAAACTGCTGCTTCCTCCGGGGTTTCACAGAGTGCAGGTCAAATTATCAGGATCCAATCCCAAGAGATGGAAGCAGCCTCCATCTAATTAGAAAATGATGTCCCTCCTTAGACACCACTGCTCCCAGCCCACTTCCGCTGCTCAGGAATTTAAAATTAAATGCAAACATTTAATTCTACGGAAGTCAAAACTTTTATCAAAGCTTGAATTTCCACTAATGGCTACTCAGTTGCTCAGTTACCTGATAACCTAAGGGCTCATTTCTTTTGTCATCACTTAACAACGTAAGCCTCTGGCAGCTGTGCCCAGATGAAGCTTCTACAAACAGAGGAATCAGCCCCAAATTTGCTCTGAGCATCTCCCCTGGACCAAGTTCGAGACCCCCGATATTGGTGAGTGCAGCACGTAACTTGGTGAGCTCTGCTGGTGATACTGGAGGGTGCAGAGGGGAAAGAAGGAAGGAGAACTCATTCCTGCATCCATTCATTCATTTGTGCAACAAGTGTTTGTTGAGTTTCCACTTTGTATTGGACCATTTTATGGACTGGAAACACAATCTTGAATAAAACAAACCAAATTTGCAGCCCTTGTGGAGCATATATTCAGAGGACATGTATTAGATAAAGGAGACAATGTGGCTGGTGACTGAGCTCTGGTGAGGATGAAGGAGCTGGGTTTGCAGAAGAGGAGGGGGCAAGGCTGCCAGGTATGGTTGTCCAGGTTCTGCACTGCTCAACCCAGCAAGAATGCTCAGTCATGTCCGACTCTTTGTGTTTCCAAGAAAGAATACCGGAGCAGGTTGCCATTTCCTACTCCAAAGGGTCTTCCCAACCCAGGGATCGAACCTGTGATCCTGCATTGGCAGGTGGATTCTTTGTCACTGCACCGTCTGAGAAGCCCACTCGACCCTAGCAGCGAGCTCATATCACAGTCGTGCTGGAGCTGGTTTTCCAGTAGGTGGCAGTCACGAGTCTGAGGAAGGGCGTGTTTCTAATTTACCCAAAGCCATCTCCTGGGCTCACAACCCTGGGAGGAGGGGAGTCCTGCCTGATGACACAGAGTGTAAGACCTTCACTTCCAGGCAGCTCAGCCCCTCACAAAGCTCATACCTACAGCTCCCCACAGCGATTCAGGGCAAGGCCATGAACTCACGTGTCCTTGGGGCACAGACAGGAATGCGAAGAGTGCAGGTGCCTGGAGGTGTCATAGCGGAGAACAGGAGAGCATCCACCCCTCCTAAGGGCAGGGCCTTTCTGTTCCACAGACAAACCTGTCCCGGGGCTACTCCAGTCCTGGCCGTGAGCGCGCCACTGGGAGAGGCAAGATGGCTCACAGGTGCAGGGGCCCGAGTCTGCACAGCTGCTGTGGAGGGATGGGGTCTCAGCTTTAACATTCCTGCTGAGAAAAGTGAGGGCGCGGGCTGGTTCCAGGAGCGTGGGGTTTTCATGCCAGAGCTCCAGGGTGACGACCACGATGTGGCAGGAATGGTTCTCATGAGTCCAGGTGGGTGGGTGCACGTCTGTGTCTGAGAAGTCCTGGTCCCATTGAGCCCCGTGTACTCTGCTCAGATCCCGGCTGGACTGAAGCACAAGCTCAGAACCGGGGTGGAGGTTCAGAGTTACGGGAATGTGATGGAGGAGGGGGATGCAGCTTTCCATTGTTCTCTCGGGAGCTGTCTTGAAAATGCAATTCACAGAAAGACAGGTGGCTGCAAAGCCTGATTTCTCTGACTTTGCCCTAAGGTAAATTGAGTTTGATACACTTTGAAAATTAATATCCTGCTCTGTCTGTGATATGCTGTCATGTCAATTGAAACAGTCTTTCTGAATTTAAGGTATAAATCAATAAGGTTATTGATTAACTCTTCCTCTGCTCACCCTGGTGTTGGAGTAAGGCATTGGGCTGTGTAATTGATGTTCTTCCCATAACCCACGGTCACTTGAATGAGGCCCACATTCATTCATCCAGCAAACATCTGTTGTAGCCCCTGCTGTATTCCAGGTGCTGGTCTGTGAATCCATCAGAGAGTGAAACAGACTCGGATCCCTGACCATTCTAGGACCAGTGGAGAGGCAATAAGTAGGTAAACACATTTCAAAATGAGTGTTTAAATTTATAAATCCCCAGTGTTAAGGACTGTGAATGAAAAGACGACAATGCTCTAGGGGGCTGGGCAGGGGCAGGGTGAGAGTTTCTGTCCTGGCTGCTCTGAGGCTCCTCTGAGGGAGACCTGCACTGTAAGGAGCAGCCAGCTGACCACAGGCAGGAAGAGTGCCCCAGGGAGAGGAAAGAGCACGGTTGCAAAGGCCCTGAGGCCGGGGACCCAGGGGCTCCGGGACAGGAGGCTGGTGTGGCTGGAGGGGGTGGGAGGAGGAAGATGAGGGAGGTGGGGGAGGTGGTGTGTCCTGACTCACAGGCACAGGGAGGAGTTTGAATTTTATTCTCAGTGCATTCAGAGGGTATGGATTTAATTAAGACTTCAGGGCTGCTGTGCGGACAGTAGATGGGGCAGGGAGCAGGAAGGATCTCATTTCTCCTCTTGTTTTACCTACTTACTTGGAAGATAGGCAAAATTGGTGATGGGCATTAAATGGCCTGCTGATGCAAACAGATGACTCATTGGAGAAGACCCTGTTGCTGGAAAAGATTGAAGGCAAAAGGAGAGGTGGGCAGCTGAGGATGAGATGTTTGGATGGCATCACCAACTCAGTGGACATGAACTTGGACAAACTCTGGAAGATAGTGAAGGGCAGGGCGGCCTGGCGTGCTGCAGTCCATGGAGTTGTAGAGAGTCAGATATGGCTTAGTGACTGAACAAAAATAATCAAAAGGTACAAACTTCCTGTTATGAAATAAATAAGTCCTGAGGATGTAATGCCCAGCGTAGTGGTGACAATTAATAATACTGTGTCATATACATGGAAGTTGCTGAGAATATAAATCTTCAGAAGACAGATTCTATACTATGTATGGGGACAGATGTTGCCTTATTGCGGTGATCATTTTGAAATATATACAAATATGGAATCATTATGTGGTGCACTTGAAACTAATATAATGTTACATGTCAATTATATCTCAATAAAAAATTCTAAATTATCTTATGTTCACCTCTGGATATGAGGTTGCATCTGACATTAAATGCCTTTGTTTTTATTAGGAAAAAACACCATTATGAAAGGGACAGTGTCCCCATTGAGAGGATGGAGGTGAAGCCTGAATGCAGGGCTGGTTGGCCCAGAAGGCTTTATCTGGTTCTGCTCACCGTTGGAGGCACCTCCCAGGCTCCTGGGGTCCTAGACACAGCCAGGCCCTGCAGGGAGCCCTGGGTCAGATGCTGACCTCGCTAGAGGATCCAGGGTGTCAACTTAAAAAAATACACAATATGAGAGCTGTGAATTAAGTTTTATTTGGAGCTATATGTCTGGGAGACAGCACCTCAGAGAGCTCTGAGAAACTGTTTCAAAGAGGCAGGGGGCGGGACGCTGTGGCGGCGGGGAAGGTCAGTCTATATGTGATTTTGGTGAAGGGGAAGTACATGCAATCAAGCATGTTTATTTTTTAGAAAGTCTGCTGGTCTCGTGAAGCTTCTGCTAGTTACAAGAAACAGTCGTCACCATGAAGGATTTTAGTGTTTTTCTAGATGTGAGGAGATACAAGAATTGGGCTCGTAAAATCAGCTCCTGAGAATATCTGTCTGAAGACCTGCTCTGCCAGTTTTCTGAGAGCACAGAGTGCCTCAAGTCTGTTTGCCACCCTGACCTCCTTTCAGGGAGGGTTAAAGGTCAACAGTGCCGCAGGGCGTGACTTCATCCTTGTCAAGGTAGATGGCGAGCACCCACAGCAAGTGCCAATTTGGGGCATACCCTCCAGGCAACCCCCATCTGCAAAAGCACAGTGACAACACCCGCTCTGGTGGGATCAGGTGAGTCTTCAAGAACAGCATCAGCCCAGGGCAAGGCTCAGGGACCGATTAAGGTGTGGGAGCCCCAGCCAAAGCCTCTTCGGGAACTGAGGGAGCCCAGAAGTAGGGGACCCCGCAGCGCCCCCTCTCTGGGGACAGAAGTGAAGAGGAGGCCAGGAGCAAGTGGTCTGCCCTTTCCCAGAACAGAGCTGGGGAGCGGGAGGAGCTGCCTCAGAGGTCTGGAGGGAGGGAGGGGGGTCGATTAGGGAAGGGAAAGGAAGGGAGGGAGGGTAAGTGAGGGGAGGGGGGGCTTGGGAGCTTGGTGCACGTAAAAGAAGCAAGGATGGAGTAGGAGTTTCAGTAAATATCTTTTAATAGTTTTTTTCATTGTTTGTTTATTTTTCGCTGCCCTGGGTTTTTGTTGCTGCACACAGGCTTTCTCTGGTTGCGGCGAGTGGGGGCTACTCTCTGGTTGCGGGGCACAGACTCTCATTGCAGTGGCATCTCTTGTCGTGGAGCACGGGCTCTAGATGCTTTAGAAGCTGTGGCACAGCCTCACCTGCCCCTCAGCATGTGGGATTTTCCCAGACCCGTGTTCCCAACCAGTAGACCACCAGGGATGCTCTTCAGTAAGTATCTTATCTCACCTTATTTGTGGCTGTGAAATGGGAGGATGGGGTCCCGCGATGGAGGGTTTGAAGGCTCCTGGAACATCAGCCCCCATGTACGCAGGCACCACGACTGGTGGAGGCAGGAGCTCCCAGGCCTGGTCCCCGCCCCGTGGAGATTAGACATGTAGGTGAGGGGTTGGGCATGGGGGCCTCAGTGAAGGTTCAGTTATAGTGACATTAGGTGGGAGACACGCCTCCCCATTCTGAATCCCCTCGGTGCATTGTGCTGGGCAGCGGGGAAAGAGACCCAGGGAGCCCCCAGGTGACAGAAAATTCCTTCAATGGAAGCTTCAAAAATTCATACAATCTACTTCTGTAGCAAGGCATTTTCCATTTTATTTTTAAAATAAAATATCATAAAAATATTTTTTAATTAACATATTTTCTTTGATAAACTGACTGCTACTAATAATGAATTATAACTGAATTCGAACATCTCAACACTTGGAGCTTTTTAGTCATAGAATTATTGTGATACTTAAATTATTATATATATATATATTTGTACCAAAGTGTAATATGATAATGAATGAAGTATTTTCAAGCATCAAAGTACTATTTAATATGAAAATTCATAGGCAAAATGGAATGGAGCAAAATATGTTTTAAAGGAGAAAAAGTGTATTTTTCTCCTACTCTATTTTCAAATGGATGATGGTGAGAATCAAATCACTATGCTCTCGGTATCCAATGGGTACTCAAAAGAGAGATGGACTAGTTGATATTTAAATGTCAATATTTGCAACTTGAGGAATTACATTATTGCAATCCTGCATCCACATTTTAAAGAAAAACAGTGGATATTAGAGAGTGAGGAGATAAAATATATGAGGAGGTAGTTTTAACTGCGTGTCCTCCCAGCACACAACACCACCTAACGGGTGGACGAACGACAACATAAGCCACCCCTGCAGCAAGACCCCTGAACACACAGGTAAAGAGAGGGCCTGGTGGGAGTCTGGAGGGGAGGTCTGCCCCCTGGAGGAAGGAGGGGGTGCTGCGGTAGAGACACCGGTGCAGGGAAAGGAGGGAAGTGGGGTGGGGAGGTGGGCAGGTCCCACAGGCCCTGTGCAGGCTTCTAGGTGCCGAGTCTGAGATGATGGAGCCTGAAACAAAACAACCCCACATCCTGAAATAAAGAAAGGAATTAACTACAATTCTGATTTCCCCCTGAACACTATGCCTTTTAGGACCCCAAACACAAATTCTCTTCCTATTTTTTTTAATCCTCCCACTTGTGGTTGGAGCTTATCTGTAGCCTGTCTCTTGGGGAGCCTCCCACAGCACAATAAATATTGGGGACAATGGCAAGGACTGTGGGGAGACACTGCAGCCACCCAAGTAGGAACTTGTCACTTCCTGGGACATTCTGGGGACTGGGTGTGCCCGGCCTCCTGCCACCTGCCCTGAGGGCATCTCTCTGGGAAATGCCCACAGAGACCCTGCAAAAAACCTGTCCTCGGCCCCACTCTCCTGACCAGGAAGCTGAGGTTCAGACGTGGTCAGATCACACGCCAGTGTGAGCGGGGACCCCGGCTCTGAGCAGACACCTCCCCACCACAGGACTGGTGGAGCTGGAGGGAAATCAGCAGATAACGCTGGATCTGCTCTGCTCCTCTCTCTCGAAGCGGCATCAACAATGGGGCTCCTGGCGGTTTGGGAAGAGATAAATAAACTTAATCTTCCAGAGAGTCAGTGAAACTGCATTATCTCTGCTTTCTCATAAAGTTTAACAACTTCCATCCAATTAATTACCAGGACAAAACACAGAAACAGAAAACATCTTGGATCCCCAAACTTCCATTGCTCTCAACCCAATTTAACCCTTTTCCTCCTCCCAAATTAGAAACCCCATTAGTAGCCTTACGAGTTTGCCTTTAAATAGCTCATTACGTTGAGTCTCATTAATTAGCAAGCTTGGGGCTGTATCTCTCCTCCAGGCTGGTGGGGAGAGGAGCCGTCCCTCAGAAAACAGCCAGGGTGACCTGTGATGCTGCTGGAGAGACAGCCCAGCGTGCGGTGGGGCGGTGCGGGAGAGGCGAGGCTAAGGCGGCCAGCTCTCCTCCCCACAGTGTCTATGGGGCCCATCCATGTGCCCCGTTTCAGGCATTGCTTCCTTGGGACCCCAAGACTCCTGAGGAGAGAAAAGCCTGGTGGGCATCTCAGGCGCTGGGAGGGGGTGGCCACCACTTCTGCAGGGGGAATTTCTAAAGCCCAGGGTGACGGCTCCACAGGAATCCTGGAGGGACCACAGAGAGACCTGGGCTCCTTCCTTCTGGTTCACCATGTGGTCTGTGTGAGGCTGACTCCGCCCCTGGCCCGGGTGTGGTCACGTGACTCAGGCCTATGCAGTCTAGAACATCACATCCCCGTGGCCTGAGCGGTTGGTTCAGGGGTGAACAGATGACTGGACCTACTCAGAGAAGAGGATTGGTCTCAGTGCATGTAACCCTGAGGAGACGCTCGTCAGGAAGGTACATGGACAAGGAAATCTGAGCCACAGGATGAGGAGAGACCAGGCCCTAAAGTTGGTGTGTGAGCTGCTGGATCAAACTCTGCCTGAAACTAACTGATCCTCCTGGGTTTTTCATTACACTTCCCTGTGCCTGGGCCTCCTTGGGTGCTTTCTCATTCGTGGCTCATTAGCCCACCGTGAGACACCAAAACCTGCTCCCCTTCAGGGTCCTCATCCCCCAGACCATCTCTGAGAGCCTCTGGAGTGTTTCTCGTGACTCACTCATTCAGTCCTCCTGCTCTGAAGTGGATCTGCCTCGGCCCCTGCAGCCTGTCTCTCTGCCCCCAACATTGTGCTGGGGCCTGAGCACCAAGACCGTCTCAACCCCTTCCCCTGTTGCTTTGAGCCAAGGCCTCCCTCACCGCTGGTCACCTCCCTGAGGGACGCAGCTTGCATCAGGGCACCAGGTTGTCTTCAGGGCACCCTGCAGCTCGGGGTCTGCTCTGGGAGGGGGGTGGGAGTGGAGGAGACCCCCTGTGAGGAGTAGCCACCCCAACATTAGCCTCCTTGCTGGACATAGAGGTGACCTCTTCAGGGTCTGTCCTGGGGGCCTTCTCACACCGGGAGAGTCGGGACACAGCCCTTTAGAACAGGTGATAGCTGGAGATAGAGCAGAAAAGGCTGGAAGCCAGCCTTCCTGGGCGTTGGATCTGCAGGGACCCTGAGGCCTCTTGGGGACTCATCTGCACTGGCTCCTTCAGTCCCCACCCCAGCTTTGGGAGCACGCAATTTAGAGGTGACCTCTTCAGGGTCTGTCCTGGGGGCCTTCTCACACCGGGAGAGTCGGGACACAGCCCTTTAGAACAGGTGATAGCTGGAGATAGAGCAGAAAAGGCTGGAAGCCAGCCTTCCTGGGCGTTGGATCTGCAGGGACCCTGAGGCCTCTTGGGGACTCATCTGCACTGGCTCCTTCAGTCCCCACCCCAGCTTTGGGAGCACGCAATTACCCATGTTGACCCTTCTCTGACCTAACACCCCTGGGGGGCTTTGCACCCACCCAACATGATCGAGGCAGCAGCAGGGATCATGGTGACTACAGGGGTCTCAGGGCTGGGGGGCATCTCCATCAGGGGCTGCAGAGGGCAGGGACCCCAGGAACCCATCACACCCTCCTTCCTTTCAGCCAGGGGGGATTCTCGTGTAGCCCCAGGAGCAGGAGGGAGGGACGCAAGGACAGAGCTGGCGACCTGTCCATCCCCTATGCTCTCCAGGGCACCCGAGTGGGTGTGGGTGTGTCTGTGCCTCTCTGCCTCCTTCTAGGGTACTAATGCCAGAGGGCTTCCACAGGGACCATACAGGACTGGAGCCTCAGAGATGCTCTTTCCAGGCTAAGTCCCAGGGCTTCCTCCTCATTAAAAAAAAAAAATGAGAAGAGACTCCCTGGAGGCCTATTATACTTCAATCCATAAGCAGGAATGTAGAGTCTAGAGGGACATTTCCCAAGAGCAGGCCTGTCCTCTCTGGCGACCTGTCCATCCCCTATGCTCTCCAGGGCACCCGAGTGGGTGTGGGTGTGTCTGTGCCTCTCTGCCTCCTTCTAGGGTACTAATGCCAGAGGGCTTCCACAGGGACCATACAGGACTGGAGCCTCAGAGATGCTCTTTCCAGGCTAAGTCCCAGGGCTTCCTCCTCATTAAAAAAAAAAAATGAGAAGAGACTCCCTGGAGGCCTATTATACTTCAATCCATAAGCAGGAATGTAGAGTCTAGAGGGACATTTCCCAAGAGCAGGCCTGTCCTCTCTCCCTCCCTCTATGGCCCAGAGACCATTTGCTCGCTGGGAGGAGGAGGGACTGTCGGTATTATCATCACTGACCTGGACTCAGGGCTCTGGGCACCCCATGGTGCTTTTCCTGCCAGGCGGGGGCTAAACATTCCCACCTGTTCACTCATTAATCCTCAAAGCAACCCAGTGGGGCTCCCCTGCCGTGATTTCACTCCCATTTTACAGATGAGGAAACCAAAGTCCTGAGAGGCTGAGTGGACCCTCCGGCTCCACAGCTGGTACCTGGAGGGGCTCGGGGGACCCTGGAGGCAGGGTCACCTTCTGGCCCTGCCCTGAGTGGATGGTTCAGGGCTGGCCACTGCCCACCACTCCCCTGGTCCAGGCACCAGAGCATTTACAGGCGGGGTGACCCCAGTGCTTCCCACATGCTTGGGCAGGGGTCACCATCACCTCACGCTGTGCAGCCCCCGGGCACATCTTTGCTGAGTGTGGTCTCTGCCGAGTCTCCTCCTGGGCACCGAGGTCAGAGGGCGGCACTCCTGACCCCACCTGGGGAGGCTCCTCCCAGAGATGGGGGAGGTCGGGGAGGGGAACCCCGAGGGTGGTTATGACAGGGGTGCCGGAGTAAGGAGGGGCCTGGGCTCCCCCGTTCAGGCTCGGCGCCCAGGGAGTCGCAGACTCGATTGGGCCCGCGCTTTGTGCCCTTCCCCGGACCGAGCAGCTCAGGTGTTTGGTGAGCGCAGTCGCGCCGCTTATCGCCCTCTCCTGCTGCTCAGTTTTCCGGGTGTAACCCGGGACTCCTTGTCAGGTAAATTGTTATCTGTCCAGCACCCTGGGAAGTCTCAGTTAGCAAAGAACCTGCTTGCAGTTTGATCAGCAAAGTCCCTCCAGGGCTGCGATTGCCACGTTGCAGCCCTTACGGCTCTGGCTGCCTGTCGCTGGTGGGGGCTGGTGGGCAGCCGGCTATTTCTGTTCCGTCCTTTGTTCTGTGCGCGGTCCTGGCAGTGTCTTATGTTCGAGCTTTTCGCGTGGTAACTGTCCCACAGTCTGGTGTGCTAGCCCGAGTTAGTTCGCTCTGGTTACACGCGGGTGTTCTGGCCCGATTCTTAAGAAGCGCCGGTGCCCGCGTCTCCCGCGCCTCCTTGCCCAGCCCCCTCTTGCTAGTGGCGGGTGCAGGCGTCTGCTCTGCCTCTCCGCCGGGGGAATCACCACCGAGCTCGCAACCTGCTGGTCTCAATCAACATTCATTTTTCCTCCCTGCCATGTGCCTCCAAGACTTGCCACAGATTCGGCAGTGAGAGTGCTTCCCGGCATTTGGAAACTTCTCTCCCTTTAAAACTCTCTTCCCGGGACAGGACTCCCTTCCCGGGATGGAGCTCCCTCCCCACCTCCTTTGTTTCTCTTTTCGTCTTCTGTGTTTTTCCTACCTGTTTTTGAAGACAATGTTCTGCTTTTCTGGATGTCTTAGGTCCTCTGCTCGCATTCAGAAGCTGCCCTGTACAATTTACCCAGCGTTGAGATGTTCTTTTGATGAATTTGTGCGGGAGAAAGTGGTCTCTCCGTCCTATTCCTCCGCCATCTTAGGCGCCCCCCTCAGGCCAAAATCTATAAGGCGTTTCTTTAACCAAGTGGTAAACTATTCCCTTAATAGGCATTCCATTTAAAATTATAGTAGATTTGTTTTCCATGGACTTCCCAGCCCTATATTCCAGGAAAGTAGCAGCGGACTCCAGGCATAACCACTCCATTCCTTTATTATTGGTATGTTGTCTTGTGGAGCGATCTGTTAGACTCACTGTGAAGCAGATTATTAGTTTTTATTTTTGTTGATCAGCCTTTGACTCCTGTGGTGGGAATCAGTTATGAGATAAAATGCAGCCCCATTACAGATGCTTGTGCAGAAACAGGGGCTGAGCAGTGGAAATAGTCTCTTGTGGCCTAAGAAAAAAATTTGGGAGTGCATAGGAAATAGGAACATGTTCCAGACTTACTTCAGGATAAATGGGTTACATTTCTTTTCTCAGCCTTAAAAAAGAAAAGACCTCTATTCAGATGATATATTGAGTTTGTTATCAGGACCCAGGAGTGACCTTAGAAGGCTCTTGGTTCTACTCTCTAATCTCTTCCAGAAAAAAAGAAAATAACTTCAGATCAACGATTCCAAAACTAAAGTCATTAACCTAGTTGGTAGTTGACAGCCTGTAATCAACTTTCCTCAAACGCATTGCTGCCTAGGATGCTCCCTTCTGGTACAGAGGACATGAGATTTATACCCAGAGACTCCTCAGATCAGGATGGCTAACTGAGCACACACGGTTACTTCCCAAAGTCCCCCCTTCACCTCCAGGATGCTCCCTGGGGGGGTGGAGATTAACTGCGACAGGTTGTAGGAAATAAAGAAGTTATGTTCTTTGAAAATCTGAGTAGTAATATGAGTTAATTTTTATTCTAATATGATAACTTTTTAGCAATTTGGTTATGCATATATTGGTCCTAGAAAAGTAATGCTCAAAATTCTCCAAGTCAGGCTTCAACAGTACGTGAACTGTGAACCTCTACATGTTCAGGTTGGATTTAGAAAAGGCAGAGGAACCAGAGATCAAATTGCCAACATCCGTTGGATTATCAAAAAAGCAAGAGAGTTCCAGAACATCTACTTCTGCTTTATTGACTATGCCAAAGCCTTTGTGTGGATCACAACAAACAGTGGAAAATTCTTCAAGAGATGGAAATATCAAACCACCTGACCTGCCTCTTGAGAAACTCGTATGCAGGTCAGGAAGCAACAGTAGGAACTGGATATGGAACAAAGACTGGTTCCAAATCGGGGAAAAAGTACGTCAAGGCTGTGTATTGTCACCCTGCTTATTTAAATTATATGCAGAGTACATCATGAGAAATCCAGGCTGGATGAAGCACAAGCTGGAATCAAGATTGTCGGGAGAAATATCAAGAACCTCAGATATGCAGATGACACTACCCTTATGGCAGAAAGTGAAGAGGAACTAAACAGCCTCTTGATGAAAGTGAAAGTGGAGAGTGAAAAAGCTGGCTTAAAGCTCAACATTCAGAAAACTAAGATCATGGCATCTGGTCCCATCACTTCATGTCAAATAGATGGAGAAATAGTGGAAAAAGTGACAGACTTTATTTGGGGGGGCTCCAAAGTCACTGCAGATGGTGACTGCAGCCATGAAATTGAAAGACGCTTACTCCTTGGAAGAAGAGCTATGACCAACCTACACAGCATATTAAAAAGTAGAGACATTACTTTGCCAACAAAGGTCCGTCTAGTCAAAGCTATGATTTTTCCAGTGGTCATGTATAAGAGTTGGACTATAAAGAAAGCTGAGTGCCAAAGAATTGATGCTTTTGAACTGTGGTGTTGGAGAAGACTCTTGAGAGTCCCTTGGACTGCAAGGAGATCAAACCAGTCCATCCTAAAGGAAATTAGTCCTGAATATTCATTGGAAGGACTGATGCTGAAGCTGAAACTCCAATACTTTGGCCACCTTATGCGAAGAGCTGACTCATTGGAAAAGATTGATGCTGGGAGGGATTGGGGGCAGGAAGAGAAAAGGGTGACAGAGGATGAGATGGCTGGATGGCATCACCGACTCAACGGACACAAGTTTGGGTGAACTCCTGGAGTTGCTGATGGACAGGGAGGCCTGGTGTGCTATAGTCCATGGGGTCACAAAGAGTCAGACATGACTGAGCAACTGAACTGAACTGAACTGATGTTGGTCCCATGATAGCTTTCTGTTTAAACAAAATATTCTTCTCAACCACCCTAGGCAATGAAGTAGATGGGGAAAAATGGAATGAAAGTCTTTTGAAGGAAAAGAAGCCATAAATGTGGAATATATACCAAAAGACAATTATAATTTAAACTTTATGAATCATAAAGAAACCTTGGAAAAAAAATAGAATTGCAATTAGAGCCACAAAGGCAACATCTGAGAGAAACATGTTGGTCAGTAATCTCTCTCCCATTTAGAACTGCAGAGGTAAGGCGAGGGGCTTTATGCCTTTTGATTCCTCCATCAGTAACATTGGAATGATCATGTCCCCATGATCACTTAACAAAACCAGGGAAATAATTATTCAAGTCTTGTTTAAGGTTTATTGGTAAGAAACACAGTCCAAACTTAAACTCTGATAGACATATCTGAGGAATCCTATGGATTTTTCTTGCTTAAGATTTTGGGCACATGGGAGCAATTTCTAAGGAAACATTTTAATGAAAATTTCTTATCTGGAATACAATGATGATAGATTTATCATTTTAAGTAGTTCCCTATTTATCCAGATATTTGAGAGTAAATTTTTTTTATTTCACTAGAAATAAAAGAATAAAAGTTCTTATACAAGCAAATACCGTTAGAAGGTAAGCAGAAGAGTGCATTGTGATAAATAGGAGCCAGACTGTCCCAATGTTGAAACAGATTACTGTATCGTGTTGAGATAGACATCATCCAACTGCTGCGTTTTTTGACTTTAGGATTTGGTTTCTATTAGGTCACCCAGGGGATATCAAGTTCTACAAAGTTTTGTCTTACCCTGTGATTTACAAATCTGAGACCTTGACTTGAAATTCACAATTCTCTCTAGTGTATTTATAACTTCCTTTGGTTTTCATCTATTTGGCACATCTTAAGTTTCCATTAGGCACTAGCTACTCAGCTAGGAATTGGGCATGCTAATGAAAAGACATCATTGTTTTAAACTTTTCTATTGGAGTACAATAAATTAACAATATGCTGTTAATTTCAGATGTACAGCAAATTAAGTCAGTTATACATATAAACATTTCTATTTTTCAAATTATTTTCCCAATTATGTTGTTACATTGAGCAGAATTACCTGTGCTATACAGCACATCCTTGTTGGTTATCTATTTTATATATAGCAGTGTGTACATGTCCATCTCAAACTTGCTAACAAAACATCATTTCTGTCATTTGAGTGAGAATACAGAAATGCAAGCCATTCATTACAACTAAGTATACCTTGTTAGGGACACATATATAAAGTGTAATGGGAGGGTAGGGAAAAGCACTCCTAAATCAGTCACGTAGATGTGACTAGTTCCTTGGCCACTAACTGTGGATCCTTGGTTTTGCATTTTCAGAAAGAATATGTAGGAATTTTAACAAATCATATTATACCAAGCTCCAGTATGTGTGTGTATATATTTTGTGTGTGTATATATTTTTTAAACCAATGATTCTTAGGATTAGGGTTGCATCTTGTAAATCTTTTTCAACCGTCACTTAGAAAAGGTAGCATGAGAGGTCTGGAAAAAACAGGACTCTAATATCTACGGAGAAACCATTCAGCTGGGCTCACAACTACTGAAGGAGACTGGTAATAGTTTAGTGAACCTGATAACTTCAGGTTATTTTTTCCTGAATAAAAAACCCTGAAATTATCTGATTCACTTGGCCACAGTTAGTAGCCAAGATGTTAACTGATGATTTATAGTGAAGTAACAATTTTTTTTTCTCTTTGCAAGATATCTGCTTTAAAAACTTGGTTCTGCATTTCAACAGGGAGATGAATCTTTGTTCCAGTGTCATAAGAGCATGCCTCTTAAATTGAATCTAATTTATGCCTAATGTTGGAATTCTGGTTTTTGAAAGAAAAAAACTCACTGATTAAATTTATTATAAATTTTAACAATTCTTGAGGTAGTAACTATTTTCAGTTCAGTTCAGTTCAGTCGCGCAGTTGTGTCCGACTCTTTGCGACCCCATGAATCGCAGCACGCCAGGCCTCCCTGTCCATCACCAACTCCCGGAGTTCACTCAGACTCACGTCCATTGAGTCCATGATGCCATCCAGCCATCTCATCCTCGGTCGTCCCCTTCTCCTCCTGGCCCCAATCCCTCCCAGAATCAGGGTCTTTTCCAATGAGTCAACTCTTCACATAAGGTGGCCAAAGTACTGGAGCTTCAGTTTTAGCATCATTCCTTCCAAAGAAATCCCAGGGTTGATCTCCTTCAGAATGGACTGGTTGGATCTCCTTGCAGTCCAAGGGACTCTCAAGAGTCTTCTCCAACACCACAGTTCAAAAGCATCAATTCTTCTGCACTCAGCCTTCTTCACAGTCCAACTCTCACATCCATACATGACCACAGGAAAAACCATAGCCTTGACTAGACGGACCTTAGTCGGCAGAGTAATGTCTCTGCTTTTGAATATGCTATCTAGGTTGGTCATAACTTTTCTTCCAAGGAGTTAGGTACTTCCAATTACTATATTTAATTAATATTTCTGAGCAGATGTTTTTGGTTCTCAGGTAGGCAGATTTTTTAGAATGTACAATATAATGGAAAGATTTTCATAGGCTAAAAAGATAATAAAACTTTCTAGTTTTGGAGCTATCATAAATAACGATGCTGCGAATATTTTTGTCTCTTGGTACACATGCACATAAATTTTTGTTATGAATGTGATTTCCATATCTTATGATAGAAAAATATTTAGCTCTAAGTAATAGCGCCAAACATCTTTCAAAATGATTGCACCAATTTTCCTCCCATTTGTAGCATTTGAGAGTTCCAGTTGTGCATTATCCTAACCAACATTTGGTGTTCTCCCAAGGCTGATGGGTGTCTGTGGTATCTTATTTGGATCTTAATTTGCACTTCATAGTGACTAGTAATGATGAGCATATTTGCATATATTTATTAACCCTCTTTTGTAAAATGCCCACTTAGATATCCTCTTTTGTACATTTCCCATTAAAATTTTTAGCATTTTAAAAACTGGGTTACCTTTTTCTTGCAGAAGTTACTTTTAATTTATATGTGAGTCCTGTTTAAGATATCTTTATTGCAGTTGTCTTTTCCTACGATATGTTTCACATGTTCATTCTTAGTATCATTTCATGAAAAGAAGATCTTTCTTTTAATTTGATACTATTAGTCTTATTGATGGATATTCTTTTTGTGTTCTGTTTAAGAAATATTTGCCTATGCAGGGTTATGAAAAAATATAAATATTGGCAGGTTTTATTAAATACCTGGTGTTTCTATTTCCTTTTAGCTTTCATTAATTCTATTCAAAGGCAGTTGTAAATACTATTGATCTTTTTGAGAATGATTTATAATATCTCTTTTCCTCTGCTGTTCTGAGATCTTCTGTTTGTCTTTCAGCAGTTTTACTAATAGGTGCTTAGGTGTGATTTTATTGGACTTTATCTAGCTTGGTATTCATGGAGGATCTTGAATCTGTGTCTTGATGTTTTTCATCAGTTTTGCAAAATCCTCTATTATCTATTCAAATATACTTATGCCCTATTCTCTATATCTTCTCGTGAAACTCTTAGTTTCACCTATAATACATATTTTCCTCTTATAAGTCTGCTACATTTTTCATCTTTTTAAGATTTGAAGATTTAGTCTGGATATTTTTTTGTGGTCCAATCTTTCTCTTCACTATTCCTCTTATTGTTGTTGGGGTTTAGGTGCTAAATTGTATCTCTTTTGCAACCCCATGGACTAGACCATACTAGGCTCTTCTGTCCATGGGATTTCCTGGGCAAGAATTACTGGAGTGGGTTGCCATTCCCTTCTCCAGGGGATCTTCCTGGACCAGGGATCAAACCCACATCTCCTACATTGACAGGCAGACTCTACCATTGAGCCACCAGGGAAGCCATTCCTCTTATTATTTGTGACTAATCTGCATTCAGTCTATCTGAATTCTTAATTTTAGTTATTGCTTTTTTCAGTTCTAAACTTTCTATATGATTTAAAACAAAGATTCTGTATGGACCTCTATTTTTTACCGTATTAATCATAGTTATTTTATAATCTGTGTCTGGAACTCTTGTAGATCTACTTATTTTTCCCATTTTTCTCTTAGTCTTTGGTCTTTGTCTTCAGAATATGTGTGGCAGTAATTAATTGAATCTCAGATATTGTGATTTGAAAATTTTAGGAGTAATTCGAGATTCTAGGTGGTGCTTTTGCAGTCTGCTAGACTAGGAAAGACTACATAATGTTTTGAGTTAATCAAAATGAGGTTTAGCTTTTGTGACAGCTGATTTACTTTCACTTTATTTATGATTTATTCTGGTTATTTCTGCAATGTACCATTTCAGCAGTTCCAACTCCCAAACTCCGTGAAATGAATGAAAGCTTCTCAGCCTCTTGGCTTACACATTGGCAAAAGCCTCAAGTGGACATGCTGCACAAAACATCAGGTTCACTTTTTAGCATTTATGTTCAAATAAGGATCTTGGTTCCTTGCGTCTTGACTGCCTTGATAGTTTTTGGATACTTCTAGTCAATTTTTTAAGATTTTACCAAATTTTATACTTATTTTCATGGGGAAAGTTGATGTTATATAAATTAGTCTGCTATAATTGGAAGTGGAAATAGCTTGTTGTTATTTGCTCAAGAAATATTATTATTTTTAGTGCCTACTGTATCCCAGGTACTATCATCCTAGGCACTGGCACATAATGGGGGTTTTCTTTGTTTTTTAATTATTTATTTATTTACCTTGGCCACACTGGGTCTTTCTCGCCATGCATGGGCTTTCTCCGGTCATGGCCAATAGGGCAGCATGCAGGCGTCTCACTGTGGTGGCTTCTCTTGTTTGCGAGCACAGGCTCTAGGGACGCAGGCTCAGTAGTTGTGGCACGTGGGCTTAGTTGCTCTGTGTCGTATGGATTTTCCTGGACCAGGGATCAAAAATGTGTCCCCTGAGTTGGCAGGCAGATTCTTTTCCACTGTACCATCAGGGAAGTCCAATAATGTTTAAATGCTATTAAAAGTTAGTCTTTTCAAGGATCTCAAAGTCTAGAGAAGACAGATAAAGTAAAAACAAATAAGGTAATTTCAAGTAGTGATAAAGGCTATGAAGGAAATAAACAGTGTGCTGTATAAAAGAGTAACTGGTTACAGAGAGAAGGCTGCTTTAAGAGACAGTCATGAAAGTCATCTCCAAAGAGGGGACACTTGAACTGAGACGTGCAGATGTGAAGGAGACAGCCAAGTGAAAAAGTAGGAAAAACAGAGGAAATAGGAGGTCTGAGGGGCCCTCGTCCAAGGTAAGGAGCAGCGGCTGTGCTTTGCTGGAGCAGCCGTGAAGATACCCCACACCCAAGGTAAGAGAAACCCAAGATGGTAGGTGTTGCGAGAGGGCATCGGAGGGCAGACACACTGAAACCATACTCACAGAAAATGAGTCAATCTAATCACTCTAGGACCACAGCCTTGTCTAACTCAGTGAAACTAAGCCACGCCCTGTGGGGCCACCCAAGACGGGCGGGCCATGGTGGAGAGGTCTGACAGAATGTGGTCCACTGGAGAAGGGAATGGC
>SJXQ01002837.1:58609-84746 GCA_006408695.1 Aepyceros melampus | reverse complement strand
GGAAGATCCCCTGGAGAAGGAAATGGCAACCCACTCCAGTGTTCTTGCCTGGAGAATCCCATGGACGGAGAAGCCTGGTGGGCTATAGTCCATGGGGTCGCAAAGAGTCAGACACAACTGAGCGACTTTACTCACTCATTCACTCATTAAAAGACTATGGAAGGAGGGGAAAGGTTGAAGTATGAAGGGGGCATATATAAAGTCATTGTTATTTGAAAGATACCATGCTAGGAATTTTGCATAGTATTGCCATCAAAGGAAAATCATATGAAGAATACATGCTTGTTGGAATGTGGGCAAAGGGCTGTAAGGTAGACTTATTCAGAGATACTGGACACAAGGAAGTCATTGCAGGAATACTGCGTGGCCATATAGAAGAGAAGAGTAGATTGCAGGGGTAGCTTTCTTGTGGGGAACTGAGACTGCAGAGATCATGTGCTCCTGAATTCAGGAGTCTGTATCACACATTTGGAAGAGTAACTAGTAGGAGGGCAGTATTTCCTAAGCTTAAGTTGATAACTGAGGTAGTTATAGTACAATGGAATTTGTTTCCATTATTATTATCAAGATGTAATTACATATAGTAAAATACAGAAACATTTAAATATACATCTGGATTTATTTTTATACATGCAAACAGCCAGGTAACCACAACCGAGGTCAAGATATAAAACAGTTCCATTGCTCCAGAGAACTCCCTTGTTCCCCTCTCCAGTTCGTGTCTCCTCCCCTCCTACCGACTTGGGTATCTTGGGTTCATGTTGCTTGTTCTTGAACTTCATGTAAATGTAGTCTAACACTGTGTATTCTTTTGTGTATAGCTTCTGTTGTTCAAAATAATGTTTTTGAAATCCATCATTATTGCAGGTATCAGTAATTCCTTTTTATTGCTCTGTAGTAGTCCGTTGTTTAAATATAACACAATTTATCCGTTTCTTGTTGAGAGTCATTTAAGTTATACTCATTATTTGGCCATTATGAATTAAGCTGTTGTTGATCTTTTTAGCAAATCTTTTTGTGGCATATATACTCATTTCCTTTGGCTATATACATAGAAATAGAATTGGTGGGTCATATGTGTATATATATTTATTTTATTTATTTGACATTATTAGAAACTGCCAAACACTTTTAAAGAAGTTATAGCAGTTTCTTCTCAGACCAATAAAAAGTGAGAATCTTTACAAACTCTTGCTGTTTAATTTTAGTTATTCTCTTGGGTGTATAGTTGTTTCCCACTATGGTTTTCACTTTGCATTTTCCTCATGTGAAATGATGAGGGTTTGTTTTTGTATATTTGTTAGCTATTTGTCTGTCTTTTAGAAGTATCCAAATCTTTTGCCCATTTAAAAATTGATTTTTTTCTCTTTGAGTTTTAAGAGTTTTTACTTTTTATCTTGATATTTAGATAGATGTATTATGACTATTTTCTTCCATTCTGTAGCTTCCATCCCATTTCTTGTCTGTGTCTTTTGGTGAGCAGTTTTATTTTTGTTTTATTTTTTGAAGTTTAATTTGACACTTTTTCTTTATGCTCAGTAATTTTTGCATCTTTCTAAGAAATCTTTACCCTCCCAAATTTCAGGCTTTCTTCCTAATGTTTTAGCCCCTGCATTGTAAGTGCATTCTTGACCAGAAACTTAAATAAATGAACTTATGACATGTTTGTATACACAAATTGTAGACCAGTTTCATATTATAAATAAAAAAGAAACCAGACACATTTAGGAATGTATGAGAGGTATTAACCCTTTGTGACTAGGAAAGTTTTATTCCAGAGTGTAAATTCTTTAATACCATGAAAGCTACTCATATGATGCAGTCTGTCAGTAGATTTCCTAAGAAATAAAAGATACAGTAAATGCTGAAGGTGTTTGAAAAAATTCATTGCCCGTTTTAAGATTTAGAGTTAGTGAGTGATAGAAAGTTGTACTCTTAACAAGAAAAACAATTATCTGTCTGAAACCAACAAATAAGCATCACACTTAATGATAAATATAATTATTATAAATAAAAAAGAAACCAGACACATTTAGGAATGTATGAGAGGTATTAACCCTTTGTGACTAGGAAAGTTTTATTCCAGAGTGTAAATTCTTTAATACCATGAAAGCTACTCATATGATGCAGTCTGTCAGTAGATTTCCTAAGAAATAAAAGATACAGTAAATGCTGAAGGTGTTTGAAAAAATTCATTGCCCGTTTTAAGATTTAGAGTTAGTGAGTGATAGAAAGTTGTACTCTTAACAAGAAAAACAATTATCTGTCTGAAACCAACAAATAAGCATCACACTTAATGATAAATATAAGAGTTGTTCCTTAAGCAGCAACAAAACAAAGATGCCGTCTATCATCATGTTTAAATATGTATCTGTAAACTATGGCCAGCGTCAATAAAGAGGCATGGTTCACAGGAAGGAGGAAACAAAAAATGATCAAGTTTTAGAAGATAGGATCATGTACCAACAAAAGCTAAGACTTAAAAACAACTTCTTTGTTCACAGAATTTTTATATAAGTTCTAAAATGTAGTTGGATATAAGATAAAAATTACAAAACAATACCTTTTATCTGTATCAGACATAGCCATTTAGAATATATAATGGGGACTTCACTGGTAGTGCAGTGGATAGGAATCTGCCTGCCAATGCAGGGGACACAGATTCAGTCCCTTATCTGGGAAGATCCCACATGCCATGGAGCAATTGAGCCTGTGCACCACAACTCCTGAGCCTGCACTCTAAAGCTCGTGAAGGTGCAAGTACTGAGCTTATGTGCTGCAACTTCTGAAGCCTGTGTGCCCTAGAGAACGTACTCCTCAATAAGAGCTGCCACCACAATGAGAAGCCTGCACCCTGCAAGGAAGAGTAGCCTCCACTCACTGCAACTAGAGAAAGCCTGGGCAAAGCAATGAAGACCCAGCACAGCCAAAAATAGATAGATAAATAAATAGAATATATAAGGGAAAACATTCCATTTACAAAAGCCATAAAATTTAATTGTTCAGTGTTAGTCATTCAGTCGTGTTCGACTCTTTGTGACCCCATGGACTATAGCCCACCAGGCTCCTCTGTCTGTGGAATTCTCCAGGTAAGAATACTGGAATGGGTTGCCATTTCCTTCTCCAGGGAATCTTCCCAACCCATGGATCAAACCCAGCTTTCCCGCATTGGCAGACTCTTTACTTTTTTTTTTTTTTTTTTTTTTTCAAAAGACATGTCTTTAACTTTTATTGAGGACAAAGTTATATACAAATCATGTTCCCTAGAAATGATAGCTGAATAAAAAAGGACAAGTGGCTCCTGGGTCATTGTTTCAGGTTAGAGGGAAAGTTGAAGAATGTCACTTGGAGTTAAAAGTACACAGGAGAGATAACAGGCATTTTACAGTAGCAGAGAATTTAAACATTCTTTTGGAAGCTTGTGAAGAAAAAAAAAGGCTCAAGAATTCTAGTTTATTATGTTAGAGTGATAAAAAGCCAAAAAGACAGAGGCACCAAGTTCACCTCTTTTTCTCTGGTAAGAAACAAACAATTTCCTAGAGGGCTAAGTTTTGAGTTAGTTCATGGATTTTTAAACAGAATTCAAGGTGTCCATGTCCTGAATGGGAAAAACAAAATTATATCAAAATTACAGTAGTTATCAGACCTAAAAATTTATCTTTATGACTAGAACACACATACTACTGTATCATAAATCGGGCCTTTTAACATTTTGCTGTGTATTATAAAACTCTTTAATTGGTTTATTCCTACATTTTTTGCATTGAAAAACATTGAGTTGGAATACATTGACTTCAAAAAAACTTAAGAATCACCTGGGTGTTGATTGGAGGGAATGATGCTAAAGCTGAAATTCCAATGCTTTGGCCACCTCATGCGAATGAGGTGACTCATTGGAAAAGACTCTGATGCTGGGAGGGATTGGGGTCAGAAGGGGAAGAGGATGAGATGGCTAGATGGCATCACCAACTCAATGGACACGAGTTTGGGTGAACTCTGGGAGTTGGTGACAGACAGGGAGGCCTGTCGTGCTATGATTCATGGGGTCGTGAAGAGTCGGATATCACTGAGCGACTGAACTGAAGAATCACTTTAAGTGATGAGGGGACAAACTAACAGTAATTTTTGCTACAAACATGCAACCCAGTCTTAAGTTCATTCATATAAGCATGATACCTACTTGCAGAAGCAGGTATTTAAAACAGGGCCCAATTAAGACAGCAATTAGTTCAACGTAGACACAACAAAGGGGTGTCGTAAGTTAATAGACCTCTTGATTTTATTTGGACTTCCAGTGTTGGGACCAGATCAGGGATTGGAGATTTTAGTATGTTGTTTTGCTTAGTTGCTAAGTTGTGTCCAACTCTTTTGTGACCTCATGGACTGTTGCCTGCTAGGCTCCTCTGCCAATGGGATTTCTCAGCCAAGAATACTGGAGGGGGTTGCCATGCCCTCTTCCAGGCGATCTTCCCAACACAGGGATCAAGCCCAGGTCTCCAGGTATTGAAGATTCTTTACCATCTGAGCCACCAGTGAAGGCCATTTTTTTTTTTTAGTACAAGCAACCTCAAATTATTCTTCAGAGTAAAGCAGTTTAAGTGTCAAGTTGTTAAACAGTTGTGAACAGAGTTTAGTGAGATGGTAACAGCCCAGAGGTAGAGGGCCTATACAAGGGTTGCAGAACGGGAACTATGTATAAGGGCCTGGTGAGTTTATCTGGAATGGCAATTTGGTGAGGCAGAAAGAGTTCATTTCTAGACACTGAAGAATTCAAAATAACCAACAGAAAATATGCTTCAAAAGACATGTCTTTAACTTTTATTGAGGACAAAGTTATATACAAATCATGTTCCCTAGAAATGATAGCTGAATAAAAAAGGACAAGTGGCTCCTGGGTCATTGTTTCAGGTTAGAGGGAAAGTTGAAGAATGTCACTTGGAGTTAAAAGTACACAGGAGAGATAACAGGCATTTTACAGTAGCAGAGAATTTAAACATTCTTTTGGAAGCTTGTGAAGAAAAAAAAAGGCTCAAGAATTCTAGTTTATTATGTTAGAGTGATAAAAAGCCAAAAAGACAGAGGCACCAAGTTCACCTCTTTTTCTCTGGTAAGAAACAAACAATTTCCTAGAGGGCTAAGTTTTGAGTGCTTCAGCTAGACACTCAGAGCATACAGTTTTTAAAGGAGCAACATCTGTCCTGTATATATTTAAAAAAACTATCTTCTTTTATTCTGCCAATGCGTAGATCAATGTGGCGGTTCAGGTGTTCTCCAGAAGTTCGCAGGTTCTTACCAGATTCTCCTCTTTACCCTCTTTGCGGTGCTGGCATCAACAGCTTTCCTCTTTCTAGGTAAGGAGTCCTTATATTCAGCACCGTAGAATTTAGACTTGGAAACTGCCTTCATTTTATTTCACAAATTGCCCCAAATGACTCTAGAATCCACTCTTCTGGTTGCCCCTGAATACGTGAGGTAGGAACTTCCTAGCAGTAAAACAAGACAATAAACAGGAGGTATCCAAAACGTGTTTATTGGGATGATTTCCTGTTCATCTTGATACAGGGTACTTTTAGTGCTGCTTCCATCTGAAAGAGCATCCTTCTGTAAGCCTTGCTTTTCCTCCTGTAGGCTGGCAGAGGACAGTAGAGCAACCAACACACAAAACTACTGTTTGTGCATGGCTAAAGACGGTGGTGATTTTATAGCATCCTGGGCATTTTACATCCATGAAATAGGAATTGGGGCTCTGCACCAGGTGCTTCTTCTTGTGTTTCCTCTTCTCCTCTTCTGGAGAGGGATGAAGAAGATCCTTTGCGAGAGGCATGTTCTCGTGAGGAGGTCGTCACTGCCAGAAAGCCAGACTCTTTACTGACTGAGCCACTAGGAAAGCCCTTTAGTGATAAACCCAATAAAAACTTCTAAGACCTATATGAAGAAACTTTAAAAATTCAACTGAGAGATAAGAAGGAAGTTTTTTTTTTAATGGAGAGAAAACTTAATAGGAAATATAAAATGTTGTCAAAGTGACTTTTCAATAAGATAATAAATATATGGAAGAAATGTATTCCTATTGTTTAATATGTCTGGCATGTGTAGTAGTAATTATTGGTCAGAAATTCTAATGATTTGTTCTGCTTATAATTCAGCAAACATTTATTGTGTAATTCCATTCCGTTCCATTCAGTCGCTCAGTCATGTCCAACTCTTTGCGACCCCATGAATCGCAGTACGCCAGGCCTCCCTGTCCATCACCAACTCCCGGAGTTCACTCAGACTCACGTCCATTGAGTCCGTGATGCCATCCAGCCATCTCATCCTCGGTCGTCCCTTTCTCCTCCTGCCCCCAATCCCTCCCAGCATCAGGGTCTTTTCCAATGAGTCAACTCTTCGCATGAGGTGGCCAAAGTACTGGAGCTTCAGTTTTAGCATCATTCCTTCTAAAGAAATCCCAGGGTTGATCTCCTTCAGAATGGACTGGTTGGATCTCCTTGCAGTCCAAGGGACTCTCAAGAGTCTTCTCCAACACCACAGTTCAAAAGCATCAATTCTTTGGTGCTCAGCCTTCTTCACAGTCCAACTCTCACATCCATACATGACCACAGGAAAAACCATAGCCTTGACTAGATGGACCTTAGTCGGCAAAGTAATGTCTCTGCTTTTGAGTAATTACTAAGTGCTAAACATTTTCATTAGTTATTTTTGGCTGTGCTGGGTCTTCGTTGCTACGCGTGGACTTTCTCTAGTTAAAACAAGAAGTGGCTACTCTCTAGTTATGATGCTTGGGCTTCCCATTGCAGTAATTTCTCTTGTACAGCGAAGTAGTTGCAACACACAGGCTTAGTTGTTCCACAGCATGTGCGATCTTCCTGGACCAGGGATTGAACCCATGTACTCTGCATTGCAAGGCAGACTCTCAACCACTGGGCTACCAGGGGAGCCTCGATGATGACTATATTAAAAACGATGAATCTTTGTTCTTATTAAACTTATATTTTGATGGAGATTTGGATGGGGTCAGACAAAAACCAAATATGTATTTATATATGAGAAAGTTAATGCAGAAAATTAATAAATAAGATAGATAAAGAATTAAGGGTGGAGGTTTGCAGTGCAGAAGAGCATTAATCTTTTGTTAGTCTTAGATGTTTTTAGTCTTGCAGTCTACCATTCATCATATGTTTTACCATGTTAAAAAGTTTTATTCCAGTGATTCATCTGGTATAGAGAGAGGTCAGCCATATATGACTTGCTGTGCTGCAAACATCATCTCAGTGTGAGCATCTCCTCACATTGACAGTACACGTTACGCACTGTCAGGGAGGGCACACTTTGGTAAGAGTTACCCAGTTGGTGGTTTGTGGTGGTATGTTCTGTTGGGGTTCCTAGCTGTAGTAAGGATTTCTGAAATGATGTAGAAAGCTCTGACAGTGTTCCAATTTTCTAAAAAGTATTCTTTGGTAAATAAAACAGAGCATATAGTATTGTCTGGTATTTGCAACACAGGAAAAAGAGTGCCAGACACTGTATAATTGGATTTTCATCCCTTTAATAAATATTATGCACCATTTACTGTGCAAGGTGTTAGGGATATGGCAGTGAATGATAATACATGGTTTCCTGTCAGTTAGGTGACTACTGTAGTAGGGAAAATAAGAAATGAGGAGAGTCTGAACAAAGGTGGTGGCAGAGGAAATGATGAAGAGTGGGGAAGATGTTGTGAAATATTTGGGGTAACTTTAAAAATGCTTGGTATTTAACTAGATTCTTCACACTCCAATCAATATGATCTTTAAAAATTGCTTATCTGACAATGTGGTCCAGACTGCCCTTTCCTGTCTCCAACTATTGAAATCCTACCTGTTCTCCAAGACCCTCATCAAATTGTATGCCCTATCAGCCTTCCCTGATCAATCCAAGCAGATAATCAAAAGAAAGAAAGAAAGTGTAGTCCATAGTCGTGTCCAACTCTTTGTGATCCTATGGATTGTAGCCTGCCAGCCTCCTCTGTCCACGGGATTTTCAGATGATCAGGGGAGTCTCTTTTGTCTGTGAACCATTTTTTCCCTGTAATGAATTTTCTCATATTTGGTTCTGCATTGAAGTAATTTGAGCATGTCTTTGCTTACAGCATCATTAAGAGAGCTCTTTCAGAGTGTGACTGCCTGCATCTAAGGGATATTTACATCACATTGTATATAATGCAGGGTTTTGTACATAATAGGCATTCATCAAATATTTAGACATTATAACATGTATCAACAATTATTTGTTGCTTGTGATTTTATTTGCTTAAATTGTTTAGGGTGTTTTGTTTTCCACAGTCAACTCTTACCAAGAGTTAAGTAATTGGATATTAAACAGTAATCATTAAATTGTAAAATAGACTAATGAAACTTATTACAGATTTCTAAGAATAAGCTCAGACCTTTTTAACTGGCTTAATGTATAATCATTTCTTTTTTATGTTGAAAATTTACTACAACAAAATATGGCTCATAATTAAGAAAAGTTAATTTTATGTTTTCTTCTCAAAGCTAGCATATAAAAGTATGTGTGTTCTAAGGTAAGGTAAGGTAAAGTCACTCGGTCGTGTCTGACTCTTTGCGACCCCATGGACTGTAACCTACTAGGCTTCTCTGTCCACGGGATTCTCCAGGCAAGAATACTGGAGTGGATTGCCATTTCCTTCTCCAGGGAATCTTCCTGACCCAGGGATCGAACCCGGGTCTCCCGCATTGGAGGCAGATGCTTTAACCTCTGAGCCATCAGGGAAGATCAGGTGTGTGTTCTATAGAACCTTAATTGTTTTTAAAACTATGGAAACAGCAATCATTTCTTACTATATGATGTCAAGGGAATACAGGGCTTTAAATCTGGTCATTTGATAGTTTAAAATATTGAACCTTTACTATTTATCAAGCACTGGTCTTATCTGTAACATTTAAGGATTGGAAGATCCTGACCTTCCTTTTAGTTTTAAAAGTCTGGAATTATATCTTTAAACTGAAGCACATAGTAGGTGATAAACAACACATCTTTGATTAACCTTGAAAATGGTCAGTCATTGAAGATATCCTTTTATTACTCTTTTCACAATTCAACTTTTTAAAACTCTATGAAGATAGGGTTTTCTGTGCTTTCTAAAGATTAAAAATTTATGAGAATCTAGTTTTACCTTTGCTAAATTGAGTCAATGATTATAATAAGGTTAAATCTTTGGCTGGAAGATGCCTATAAGCATTATAATATGAGGATAATGCACAAATTTCTGAGACCAGTTATATTTTATACTATGGACTTTTATTTTGGCTCAGAAATTCTGTAGATTTGGGTTACCTATTATTATTGTTGTAATATATTGCAGTATATGTGTGTTTATCAGCATATTTGTTCCTTTCACCAAAGAGTTACATATCTTTATACAAAGGGCATGGAATTGTTAGTAATGCTTGCCTGTTTGATCTTTCTAGAGAATTTTATAGGCCATAGGAAGTGTCTCTGTTTCTGAGAGAGGAATTACTACCCTGATTCCTCTCTTTATGTCTTGAATATTCCTATTCATGATTCTATGCATAGTCTACACATTCTTTCTGGGACATCTCATCTACAGCCATTATTTCAATTCCAAACTGTATGTGAAGACCTTAACATTTCTATTTAACATTTAAGTCTTTTTCATGAGTTCCCCCAACTAAAAAGTTCTGTATTCTTCTCTCTACTAGTTGTTCATTTATTTTGACTTTACAAATAATTCATATTTATTATGGAACACTTAAAATAACAAATTATATACGTGTATGCAGAGAAAATAATCACCAGAAGTAACTCTTTTAAACCCCCTTAATGCATTTTCACTCTGGTTTTTTTGGTGTATTTTAAAATGTAACTAAAGTTGTAGTTATTGAATATGATATGGTATATGTGCTTAAGAGCAGAAGCTTTGAAATCTTCCAAATACAAGTTCAAATCAAACTCTACTACTTACTAGCTGTGTGAACTTTGGAAAGTTTCTTAACTTCTCTGAATGTGTTTCCTCATCTATAAAATAAAAGAGTGTCATTGTTTTGAATTATTCTAAGAATAAAATAAAATTTAGTAAGTCACATTTCCGGTACATGGTAAATTCTCAATAAATGGAAGAACTTACTGTTTTATTATACTTTATATCATGTCTGTATCCTACTGTTTTCCTTAGTTGTATCATGAACATTTTCACATGTCAATAAAAACTTATAGTAGCTATAATAGCTGCAAAGTGTAAACACTTCCATGGTACAAATGATTTCTTAACATTAAATATTTAGGTTTGATCTACTTTGTGGGTATTACTTGTTTTAGTGTCACCATATTATCATATTTTCTCTCCTCACTTTAATATTTGTTATCTTTTTTCTGTTACTTAATGAATTTATTTTAAACTGTATCAGACTCTCTCTTTACTTTCTCTGATATACATTTTAGTTGTTATTCTGGTTTAGTTTCCTGGTAGTTGGCCAGTATAATTTATTGCTTTCCTCATCTGATCATGTTATCTTATTTGGCTTCCTCTTCCTGCTTTATTGATTCTCATTCTTCTGAATGTTTTCTTGTACTCCTAAAAGTGCCAAAAGCTTTCAGCATTGTTTTCTGACTCCTGTATGAAAACATTTCCAGAGTTCTGCTCTTTCTCTGAGTGTTTATGATGATAAATCTCCTTTTCCTTGTTTTTCAATACATTTTCATTACCCCCATGCTAATTGTTTTTCTATTTGTTTATTCTCAGAGGAAGAAAGATTCCTTGAATGGCCTTTGTAATGGCTGTTCCCTTTGTCTGTTCCCTCATGGTCTTTGTGTGGCTGGTTCTTCTTTTCAGATCTCCACTGAAATATCCACTTAAAGATTTTCTTTTTTTTTTTTTGTGTTATGAATGATGTTCAGTTATGAATGATGTCTTATTCTGCTCCTTATCAGAACCTCTAAGGGGAAAACAAATTGGCTTCCACTGGCCCAAAAGAATACCCAAATGCAATAAGGTAGGTTTGGAGGAAAAACCCAGCAGCAGTAAGAAAGCTCTTCTGATGACCTCCTTCCCCAAGGGCGCAGTTCCTACCCTATGGATCACAGGCATGGCTGTCATCAGTAAACCTCAAAGAGTTAAAGAACAAAAATCTATCTCATAGAAAGCCATAATTCAAAGAGACACATGCACCCCAATATTCACTGAAGCAATATTTACAGTAGCAAGGACATGGAAGCAGCTAAATGTCCATCAATGGAGAAATGGATAAAGACGATGTGGTACATATACACAATGGAATGTTCCTCAGCCACAAAAAGGAATGAAGTTGAGTCATTAGTAGAGACATGGATGGAGTCTCATACAGAGTGAAGTGAGTCAGAAAGAGGAAAACAATATTGTGTTTTAACACTTCCAGGTGGAATCTAGAAAAATTGTGTAGATGGTCTTATTTGCAAAACAGAAATAGAAACACAGACCTAGAAAACAAATGTTTGGATTCCAAGGAGGAGGAGAAGGGGTGAGATGAATTAGGAGATTGGGACTGACATATAAACGCTATTGATAGCCCCGGGAATCCTAGTCCGTGGTCTGTGGTGACCTAAACGGGAAGGAAATTTTAAAAAGAGGGGACATATGTATACATAGAGCTGGCTCACTTGGCTGTATAGTAGAAACTAACACAATATTATAAAGCAATTGTACTCCATTAAAACTTAAATAGATGGTCTTATTTGCAAAACAGAAATAGAAACACAGACCTAGAAAACAAATGTTTGGATTCCAAGGAGGAGGAGAAGGGGTGAGATGAATTAGGAGATCGGGACTGACATATAAACGCTATTGATAGCCCCGGGAATCCTAGTCCATGGTCTGTGGTGACCTAAACGGGAAGGAAATTTTAAAAAGAGGGGACATATGTATACATAGAGCTGGCTCACTTGGCTGTATAGTAGAAACTAACACAATATTATAAAGCAATTGTACTCCATTAAAACTTAAAATTCATGGTCATCAAAAAAAATTTTCTCATATGGAAAAGAAATTCTATCAACACTTATACTCTCTTGGAGGAAATACTGGAGAGGAAGCTTCCATATCTCTTTTTATTCCTTCCTCATGTCTTTCCACAGGCGGAAGAATAGCTAAACCTGATCAGTGAGAGATGTGTTCAGAGTGGAAGGGGTAAAGGCTGTTGAGGCATCAAAGATCTTTACAGGAAAGCCATGACTAACAAAAACAGAAGAATGTTTGAATTTTAAAGTAACCATGGTGAAAGGCCAGTGGATTATGACAATAGCAATGACCAGAAAACTAGTTTTATGATTGAAGGATCATGCTGGTACATCCTGAAACCCTGCTCAATCACCACATTACAAGGTAGTCAGACATCACACACCTCCTCTGGTGGATTAGAGCTTCTGAAAAAGAAAGGAAAGAGGGACTTCCCTGGGTCAATGGTTAAGAATCTGCCTTGCAGTGCAAGGGATGTGGGCTTGATCCCTAGTTGGGGAACTACGATCCCACATGCTGTGGGGCAACTAAGCCTGCCCCTCAACTAGAGATTCCATGCACCACAATGAAAGATCCTGAATGCTGTAACTGAGACCGATGCAAATAAATAAATAGATATTGTTTTTAAAAAGTAGAAGAGGGAAAGAGAGAAGGAGAGAGGAAGTGAGGGAAGGAAGCAAGGTGGGAGGGAGGGAAGAATGAACCTGTATCTAAGTATACCTCTAGCTCTACCTTCCAACTTAAAACAAATACAAGGCATTGAGGACTGTTGATAAATAACAAAAAGGAGTTCAAACAATCAAATTCACAATGTGGAAAATTTCTGAGGACAAACGACAGGACTTGATCATAAATAAAGGGAGCGGTAACTCTAATAGACTAAAAGAAATTTAGCAGATATATCAACCCAATGTAACACATACGCCTTGATTTGGGGGAAAAAAAATATGAGAGGATACATTTGAGGCAACTAGGGGAGAGAAAAATATGGATCAGATATTAGATAATGTAAAGGGATCATTTTTTATTTTGTTTTGGTATCACGTGTTTTGAACGAGATTGATGTGGAAGAATTTATTGGTGAAAGTGAAGTCACTCAGTCGTGTCTGACTCTTTGCGA
This sequence comes from Aepyceros melampus, assembly GCA_006408695.1. Taxonomy (NCBI): domain Eukaryota; kingdom Metazoa; phylum Chordata; class Mammalia; order Artiodactyla; family Bovidae; genus Aepyceros; species Aepyceros melampus. Next base: position 71,616 of record SJXQ01002837.1, on the reverse strand, counting down.
CCCCATGGACTGTAGCCCACCAGGCTCCTCCATCCATGAATTTTCTAGGCAAGAGAACTGGAGTGGGTTGCCATTTCCTCCTCCAGGGGATCTTCCTGACCCAGGGATCGAACCTGGGTCTCCCACATTATGGGCAGATGCTTTACCATCTGAGCCACCAGGGAATCCTATTATGTTTTCTAGGATTAGGTGTTGAATGTTCTAGAGAAAAAAAAATCTATGGGAAAGGATACATGAAATAAGGATGGTAGATTGCTGATTGGTGGTGAAGTTAAGGCAAGGCTATGTGAGGTCACTTGCTAATTTTTCTAATTTTTGTGATTATTTGAAGCCTTACCTGGTAGTGCTATTGGTAAAGAACCTGCCTGCCAAGGTCGGAGATGCAAGAGACATGGGTTTGATCCCTGGGTTGGGAAAATCCCCTGGAGAAGGAAATGGCAACCCACTCCAGTATTCTTGCCTGGAAAATTCCATGGACGAGAAGCCTGGTACGCTACGTCCAACTCACAAAGAGTTGGACATGGCTGAGCACACACGCACACATGTTAAAGATGAACCGGAGGGGTTACTGTCTCCTGAGTTCAGAGCAGGTGTGTCTGGATGCAGATTCCCGTCCCTAGGCTGTGGGAAGACCAGCCAGCTCCCTTCCTGGCAGACAGCCAGAGCTCTGCTCTTTTGTTCTTACCCTTTCTCTGTCTACAACTGGGAGAACTGGGCAAAGGGCATTCAGGTCCCATTCGAGTCTCAGAAGTATCATCAATCTCTTTCTTGGCTTCAGTTCCAAACTGCATCCTCCGGCACAATTTGTGCACAAGGCTTTACTCGGGAAAGGAGAAGTGACCCTTTGAATCTAATTTAGCTAGGATCATTGTGATTACATTCTATCAGCAGAACCCTGGAGGGCAGAGAGTCATCTGTACCTGACCCACGACTGCAGGGAACCGGTCAGATAAGAGAATGACAGAACTGCTGAATCAAGCGAAGGAATTCTGAGGATAAAGGAAAAGGATGCATGTTCCTCAGCTAAGGTCAACTAGTCGGGGTAATAAACATGTTAAAAATCTGAGAAAGTGAGATTGAGTGTTGGCGCAAGTCCCTAAGAGAGCAGAATAAGGACCAAAGGCACAGTGGGAGGAATCGGCATCAGAGAGAGAGATGATTTGTTCTGTACATTCGTGGGAAGAAGGAAAAGGATAAAAGAAGCTACGGTAACAAGTTGAGATTGAGATAAAGGAAGGAGACTGAGGTGGATTTTCTCTGGTGGGTGAAACCTTTGGAATAAGAAATAGAAAGGCAAGGGGCTTGAGCCCAGAGCTAGAATAACAGTGATGGTAGAAAGGCTGATCTATCTGGTCACACTTTGGTGATGGCTCAGGAGAGGAGCTGCGTATCCCTAGGTGGAGGTTGTGGAGAGGACAGATACTGAGCTTCCAGGTTCCCAGGGGACATTTGAAGGCAACTCAAGCTTCCCGAATGGCACAGTGGTAAAGAAGCTGCCTGCCAATACAGAATATATAGGTTGATTCCTGGGTCAGGAAGATCCCCTGGAGAAGGAAATGGCAACGCACTCCAGTGTTCTTGCCAGGAGAATCCCATGGAGAGGAGCCCGGCAGGCTACACTCCATGGGGCATTAAAAGAAGCAGACACGACAGCAACTAAACAAAAGCAGCAACAACAAAAATCACACAGTGTGGCTACTCAGGTGGGAAAGTCGGGCCTCAAGTGAAAGGGCTGTTAAAAAAAAAATCTTATTAGAGTATAGTTGCTTTACAGTGCTACGTTAGTTTCTACTGCACAGCAAAGTGAGCCAACTATGAGTATACATATACTCCCTCTTGTTTGGATTCCATCCCATTTAGGCCACCGTAGAGCCTGGAGTAGAGTTGCTGTACAGCATGTTTTCCTTACTTAGCCATTTCATGAAAAGTGAAAGTGGGGTCGCAAAGAGTCAAGCACGAGTCGGCAAAGTGTCCAGCTCTTTGCAACCCCATGGACTGGAGCCTACCAGGCTCCTTCGCCCATGGAATTTTCCAGGCAAGACTACTGGAGTGGGTTGCCATTTCCTTCTCCAGGGGATGTTCTTGACCCAGGGATCAAACCCTGCTCTTCTGCATTGCAGGGAGACACTTTACCATCTGAGCCACCAGGGAAGCCCCTACCTATTCCATACATAGCATCAATAGTGTATATATGTCAATCCCAATCTGATTCATCCCACCTCCCTCTCTCCTGCCCTATACCTTTGTTCTCCATGTCTGTGTCTCCATCTGCTTTGCAAATAAGATCGTCAATACCAGTTTTTTTTTTTTCAGATTCCACATATGTGTGTTAATATACAGTATTTGTTTTTCTCCTTCTGACTTACTTCACTCTGTATGACAGTCTCTAGGTCCATTCACATCTCTAAAAATGACCCAGTTTCATTCCTTTTTATGGCTGAGTAATATTCCTTGGCATATATGTACCACATCTTCTCCATCCATTCTTCTATTGATGTACATTTAAAGTGAGTGAAGTGAAGTCTCTCAGTCATGTTCGACCTTTGCGACCCCATGGACTGTAGCCTATAAGGCTCCTCCGTCCATGGGATTTTCCAGGCAAGAGTACTGGAGTGGGGTGCCATTGCCTTCTCCAGTAGATCATCCCAACCCAGGGATTGAACCCCGGTCTCTCACATGGTAGGCATTGTAGGCAGATGCTTTACCATCTGAGCCACCAGGGAAGATCACATTTAGGTTGCTTCCATATCCTGGCTATTGTAAATCGCTCCACGTGGTATTTGCGAAACAACAACAACCCAAGATAGGACTGCAAGTTTCTACTGTTGAGGGCCTGAGTTTGATCCTGGTCAGGGAACTAAGATGCCAAAAGCCCAGGAGAAGATAGGTGAGAAGGTTCTGTGTGGAGAGGCGCATCAGCCCAGGAGAAGATAGCTGAGAAGGTTCTGTGTGGAGAGGCGCATCAGCCCAGGAGAAGATAGCTGAGAAGGTTCTGTGTGGAGAGGCGCCATCATCCGGGGAAGTTCATGTGCAGAGCTGCTGGCCTTCCTCTTTCTTCCCTACTTGCCTGGAGTGTCCCAACAAGCATCCTCACTTAGGTCTGAGTCAGATGGCAAGTTCTAGAAGATCCCGAAAATCACAAAGTGTTCCTATGATATACTCTGCTTTGTTTAAATCATCTGCTCCAGCCTTATTCCATAACTGGTTCTTATTTTTGTATCGTAAACATGGAGAACATAAGCTTCAAGTAATTAGAATGGTGGTGAGGCTGCATTTTCACAGAAAACTATTATCAGCCTATTCAGTGATTTTAAATTAGTTTATTAACTGTATCAACACATTTACCAGGGCTTTGAGTATCCATACTAGGCATTTTCTTAAATATTCACATTTAGTGCTAATTAAGTACACACAATTCAGAAATTGCTTCAGCTGTTACAACAGAGAACATATTTTCAACAGAGACACAAAAGAAAAGGTATCTAAGGAGAATCAGTGCTTCCTAGAGTATTTTCTCACAGAAATCAAAACAATGTTCAGTTCAGCTCAGTTCAGTTGCTCAGCATGTCCGACTCTTTGCGACCCCATGAACAGCACGCCAGGCCTCCCTGTCCATCACTAACTCTCGGAGTTTACCCAAACTCGTGTCCATTGAGTCAGTGATGCCATCCAGCCATCTCATCCTCTGTCGTCCCCTTCTAATACTCAATATATACATGGGGCTTCCCCGATGGCTCAGCCTGCAATGCAGGAGACACGAGAGATTTGGTTTTGATCTCTGGGTGGGGAAGATCCCCTGGAGGGGTAAATGTATACTCCAGTATTCTTGCCTGAAAAATCCCATGGACAGAGAAGCCTGGCCGGCTATATCCAAAGGGACACAAAGAGTCAGACATGACTGAATGACCAAAAAAGAAGAAAAAATATACATTATGTTTTAAAGTACTTCTATTACCCCCAAAGTGCTTCTTCCTTCTCCAAGAAATGTTGATAATTGCTAGTACAGCTTTAAAAAAATTTATAAATTCAATAAGAATTTTTTCTTAATTATTAAAAAAAAATTTTGGTCATGCTGGGCAGCACTCAGGATCTTAGTTCCCCAACCAAGGATCAAATTTGTGCCCCCTACAGTGGAAGCATGGAGTCTTAACAACTGAACAACCAGAGAAGTCCCTCAATAACAATTTTTAAATGATCTACAACAATAAAAACATAATTCCCCAAATATCTTGCAAGTATTAGTTTCAGCTATTTGCATGGAGATCTTTGAATTGTCTCAAGAGTGTCACACTGAGTTGTTTTAATCTACAAAAGTGACTAAAGCCTAGTGAAAACCACAGTTTAGTACTTTCAGAGCAAATTTTGAAAAAAGAAATTAAAGACATGAGGTTTTTAAAATGTGAATATTAAGAAAAACACAAATAAGGCTTTCAGTAGTTTAGGTGCTCATGACAAACAGACCTGAGCCAAAAAAAGGGGGGGGGGGCAAAAAAAATGTAAGTGAGAAGATTGCCTTTCTCTTATCATGGCATTAAATCTATGGCAAGTAGGTGAACTTCTATATATATATATATATATATATATACATACTAGTGGCTCAGTGGTAAAGAATTTGCCTGCCAAAGCAGGAGATTCAGGTTTGATCCCTGGGTCAGGAAGATCCCCTGGAGAAGGAAATGGCAACCCACTCCAGTATTCTTGCCTGGGAAATCCCATGGACAGAGGAGCCTGGTGGGAGTTCGTGGAGTTGCAGAAGAGTCGAATATGACTTAGCAACTAAACAACATCAACAATAATGTGTAATTATGTGTGTATGTAATTTTATATATATATATAAAGCTGGTGAGACTAGATGTCCTCCCAGAGGGCCCTAAGTTCCCATGGTTCCAACTCGGCATCTGAATACTTTACTTATATGTGTGTATCCCATTCTTATATCTACCCAAGGGGAGATCGCAATAACCAGATTGCAAAGAACTCACAGCAGCCCCGCCCTGGCTTTGGGACAGAATGACCTGGGTGCACAATATTGACTGAGAATTCCACTAAGGGAGATAGTCCGGACTTCTTAGAAGTTATTATTAAAGTATCAGCATTTCAATTTGGCTGAGCACACGGGGTGTTTCAAGGGTTGTTTGACTGACTGACTTTCTTTCCCTGCTCCAGGTCCCCACCTGCTCTGCATCTTACCATGGAGCAGACAGCCTGCTGGAAGTTGCTGCTGACTACCACGTACAGTAACAGGTTACCAAAGGTGTTCAGGGCGGCTAGCGGTCTTGAAACAATGTATGCTACATGGATCTGATGCTCAGTGGAGCAGCTAATGGAAAGCAGGCGAGATTCGATCCGAATGACCCTCAAGATATGGAAGGGCAAAAAGCATATATAAAACACGAGAACAGCAGAATGGTGAGCCTGCGTGCTTTCTGCTTCAGGCAGCTGTGCATCTGAGGTCCTTGCGTTAGGGTGTAGATAATCATTGTATAGCAGAGCGTCACTATCACCAAGGGGAGGCAGAAAGTGGTGGCGGTCAAAATCAGATTGTACCATTTGATGGTCATGAGGTCATCCGAGCTGGTGAGGTCAAGGCAGGCGGATCTATTGGTGCTGGTGGTAGCTGTGATCAGGAAGGTCATGGGTAGGACGGCCACCAGCGACACAATCCACACCACGGCACAGGCCACCACGGCCCATCGCTTTTTGTGGACGGAGAAGCAGCTCATGGGGTGAATGATGACAAAGTAGCGGAAGACGCTGAAGCAGGTGAGGAAGAGGATGCTGCTGTACAGGTTGAAGTGGAAGCCGAAGCGGATGAACTTGCACATGAAGTCCCCGAAGACCCAGTGTTCGCCGCCGGCGTAGTAGTGAATCAGGAAGGGAAGGCTGGTGAGATACAGCAGGTCGGTGCAGGCCAGGTTCAGCATGATGACAGTGCTGCTCCTCCAGGGCCGCATTTTGAAGATGTACGTGGAGATGGCTATCACATTTCCGGGAAAACCCACCAGGAAGATGATGCTATAAATAACAGGAAGGTACTGTGTCTTGAGTGGGATCTTTTCACTGGTGCAATTTTCAAGAGCAGCTGCATAATCAGGAAAATCAGAGGCGTTTGCAAAATCACCCAGTGGCTCATTCATGGCTGTCTCCTTTCATCTTGCAAGAAGACAAAGAGAGTTCAATCTGGCAATACAGACCGAGAGAAAGTAACTCGCTGATAAAGGAAAATAGAAAACATTAATGGTAGGGTAATGAAAACAGTGATCCACTTTTAAACAAAAATTGCTTGAACGGCCTCAGTTGGCCACTTCTTTCTCTTTAATCTCCAAAGAGAAGAAATTGAATTTCTAAGAAAATGACTGTAAGGCAAGTTACTAAAGACATCTAACAACGATATAAAAGTTAAATGCTGTGAGAATTAAAAGGGCTTCCCTGGTGGCTCAGCTAGCCAAGAATCTACCTGCATTGCGGAAGACCTGGGTTCAATCCCTGGGTTGAGAAAACTCCCTGGAGAAGGAAACAGCTACCCACTCCAGTATTCTGGCCTGGAGAATTCCGCAGACTGTGTTGTTCATGGGATCGCAAAGAGTCAGACATGACTGAGAGACTTTCACTTCACTTCATAAGAATTAAAATGAAGGATTTGGGTGGAAAACCCCACGTGTAGCTGTGAGAAACAACTTAGCCAGGCTGCTACTGGGGCAAGCTCTAAGGTATCACCGTTAGACACTTACTCACAACAAGATCCACCGTTAATCATGCATAAGGCTATCTATTTTAAATATAGCAGTGTGCACATGTCAATTCTGGGCTTTCCCGATGGCTCTGCAGGTAAAGAATCCACCTGCAATGCAGGAGACTCAGGTTTGATCCCTGGGTTAGGAAGATGCCCTGGAGGAGGAAATGACAACCCACTCAAGTATTCTTGCCTTAAAAATTCCATGGACAGTGAAGCCTGGTGGGCTATAGTCCAAAGGGTCACAAAGAGCTGGACACAACTGAGCAACTGAGCACCCCCCTGAACATGTCAATCCCAAACTCCTAATCGATCCTCCCCCCCGACCCCAAAGGACCTACTGTATAACACAGAGAACTCTGAACAATATTCTGTAATAACCTGAATGGGAAAAGAATTTGATATACGTTTATGTACAACTGAATCACTTAGCTGTACACCTGAAACTAACACAACATTATTAATCAGCTATGCTCCAATATAAAATAAAAATTAAAAAAAGATTCAGTCACCAAAACAAAATAATCACCCATGAGGCATTTCACCACAGTATGACCTCTAAACTTGACAAAAAGCTGAGAAATATTTCTTATTATCTCTATTTTACAGAAGGGACTAAAACTGCAACCTATTCCGGATAACATCTAGTGGCACAGGTGGGATTCGAACCTCTGTTTGTCTGACTTAATGCATTCTCTTTCCAAACTGCCTCCCTCTGCACCTCTCAGTCGGGATGGCCCTAAATAGGGGTGCGATAGGAAGTGCAAAGGCATGGAAAGACTGAATACTGGACATTTTTAAATGTAGATTTCACGCATTCCAACTTGATGTGTCTGGTGGATTTCATTTTCAAATTTCAGCTCTTCCAACCCATTTAATGTAATTTGTTTTTGTTGTGTTGGGGGGGAGGGGGGCGCGCCGCGTTTGAAGGGGAAGAAGGAACAGCAGCTCCATGCATTGTTAAAAGCTAGAGTGCAATAAACCAGAGGGCCTGACCTTGACTCTGTTCAGTCAAAGAGAAGCTGTATGTCCCTAAGCAAGTTGCTTACACTCTCCAGTACTGGGAAGGAGGGGGAGTTGTACCTTAACTTTCTTCTTCTTGCTTATCAGTGTTTGCTAAAATTTTGACTGTGTATTTCAGCATGATGTTCACTTAAAAGAAGAATTACTTACAATTAGCTTATTATTCAGCTGTAAATAGCTGTTGGTAAAATGTATCCACTTACATATTTATGCAGCGCCCACTGTGTATTAATTAGGCACTCTGCCAGATCCTAGAGATACCAAATGAATAACATGCACAGATGTACAAGCCACTATCACAGCCTACTTGGGGAGATGGACAGAGAAATTATTTTTAACAAAGTACAACTCTGCCTCATAGAACTGTCAATATGCCACCACCACCACCACCCAAAAAGACAAGAAAAACACGTGGACACCACTGGATACAGAATAAGTGCTCAGTAAATGGTCGCTGTTAATTGCTAGGGGCTTCCCTGATAGCTCAGTTGGTAAAGAATCTGCCTGCAATGCAGGAGACCCCAGTTTGATTCGTGGGTCAGGAAGATCTGCTGAAGAAGGGATAGGCTACCCACTCCAGTATTCTTGGATTTCCCTGTGGCTCAGCTGGTGAAGAATCTGCCTGCATTGCAGGAGACCTGAGTTCAATCCCTGGGTTGGGAAGATGCCACCACCACCACCACCCAAAAAGACAAGAAAAACACGTGGACACCACTGGATACAGAATAAGTGCTCAGTAAATGGTCGCTGTTAATTGCTAGGGGCTTCTCTGATAGCTCAGTTGGTAAAGAATCTGCCTGCAATGCAGGAGACCCCAGTTTGATTCGTGGGTCAGGAAGATCTGCTGAAGAAGGGATAGGCTACCCACTCCAGTATTCTTGGATTTCCCTGTGGCTCAGCTGGTGAAGAATCTGCCTGCATTGTAGGAGACCTGAGTTCAATCCCTGGGTTGGGAAGATCCCCTGGAGAAGCGAAAGGCTACCCATTCCAAAAGAGTCAGACATGACTGAGTGACTTTCACATGTTAATTGTTAAGTCCTTTGATAGATGAATAGAACAAGGCTGTACAATAGTACTGATATAACAAGGGCTTCCCTGGTGACTCAGATGGTACTGCTTGCAATGCAGGAGTCCTGGGTTAGATCACTGGTTTGGGAAGATCCTCTGGAAAAGGAAATGGCAACCCACTCCAGTATTCTTGCCTGGAGAATTCTGTGGACAGAGGAGCCTGGCGAGCTACAGTCTATGGGGTCGCAAAGAGTTGGATGCGACTGAGTGACCAACACTTTCACTAAATTACAAAGAAGAAAGGGATTAACTACCTGGGGACAGGACAGGTCACTAAAGGGAGAGCATTTAGGAGGGAACATTTCAGCTTTTCAGGAAACAGGCAAGAGGAGAGGAAGGCATTCTAGGCAAAGAAAACAGCATGTGCAAAGGCACTGAGGTCTGACAGAGTTCAAGGGATTTCAAGAGAAACTTCAGAACACATTTAAACATCTATCACTTTTATTTTGAATGAACTGGGGCAAGAATAGCTCAAGGATAGGAAACCTGCCAGAGTTGGAGAGGGCAGTTGTCAGAATCCTCACATAGAGGCTAGTGCTCCCTGAAAATGAAAGTGTTAGTCACTCAGTTGTGTCCAACTCTGACAACCGCATGGACTGTAGCCTGTCAGGCTCTTCTATCCATGGGATTCTCCAGGCAGGAAGACTGAAGTGGGTTGCCATTCTCTTCTCCAAGGGATCTTCCTGACCCAGGGATTGAACCTGTGTCTCCCGCATTGCAGGCAGATTCTTTACCATCTGAGCCACCAGAGAAGCCCGAATGCTCCCCGGGACCATGTATTCCTGATCCAAAGTGAATGTGTTTCTCCTGGTCCAGTTAGTTTACCCTCGGGGACAACGCTACTGGCAGAACTATCACGGACACAGCACTTGGGGTGATAGGAGTCAGGCACTGCTGACCAACAAGGATGCTGCAAGGCCAGAAGACCACAGCCCGTCCCTTGGTCAAAAGCCATAATGTGCTCCTGCACAGACAGAAGGCAGTCATTTAAATCCCAAAGAAAACAGTCAGGGAGTCCCCGAAGCAGCACTTCCTGAAATCTGTTCTTAGCAAGTCCAGATTCAAGACCTCATCGCCTATCTGTCAACTCCTTGAAAGCAGAAACAAGAAGTCACCTCCTACCCCAGGGGCTGACACACAGAGGGCCTCAATAAACACATTTGTGAATAAAAGAATCATGAGTAACATTAGCTAAATTTATCTTGTGCCGAAAACTTAGTGAAGCAACCACTGTTATTGAAAAAAAAAAAAGTTTGGTTCTTTTAATGGCTTTAAAGTAAGGAGCAAAATTAATTTCTGTCATTGCAAATAAACCCCTGCCATGTTAATGGGGCCATTTAAACCATAATCATATCAGGAAAAGGCAGGCTGTAGGTAGAAACAACCACCTTATTGTTTTGAAAAACAACAGTGCAATGTGGAATTTATTGAAGAGTGACTGACTGAGAAATGTCACCTCCATCCCTTAAACCTCACTGAAAGAATGGTTTGAGTTTACCAAACAAGTGTGAAGTTAAGAACAGGAGGCGAAAACTAGTCAGGACTGTAAACCAAGTAGAATGAAGCAGTTTCCTTCCTCGTCAGTCCTAGAGGCCTGTGCAATTCGCAGCTGCTACCAGAGCACCAGACAAAGGAGTCCTTCCATTCAAAGGACATTGTGGAATACTGCAGTCCATTTCCTACCCTTGGCCATGACAGTGGATCTCAATCGTAGGGAGGTTACAGACCACCTAGGACTGTCAGACTCTCTATAAACTACAGATAATAATCTATCAAGCTTCAACAAAACCAGATAGATACGTTTCAACTAAACTACATGGCATACAAATAAAAGCCAGCACCAAAGATTGGGGAATTTTTTTTATAATGGAAAAACCCCATCATTTTAGCCCCTCCTTTTCTTTCTCTGAAAGTGGGAAGAGATTGCAAGAGTTTAAGGCTAGCTGCAGGATGTCAGTGTTTTGAAAACACACAGCTCAGGACCTCCAGCCCAAGACCAGCCTGCCCATGAACCTCACAGACTGGGATTGCAAGTTTTTGTGGATAAAGAAGGCAGGACCAGACATGGTGTCTACTCACAGGGCCGCATATACTGCTTTACATCCATGGAGGACTCTTACCCACTTGGAGGGAACAAATCCAGGGGGATGAATGATGCAATGTGATTTTCCTTGGGTAGCTGAGAATTTTGCAGTAAACTCCTATTCAACCCTCTCCCACCCACACACACTCCTCTGCAGCTCCCCCCAGCACACCTTGGGTTTCCTAGTGCTTTTCTAAGGCTAAGCTACCATCCATTCTCTCCTCCTTTCCCCAAGTTGCCAGCTGACCAGGGAGACACAGACTTGGAACCCTGGCCCTCTCACCCACCCTTGGAGTCCTCTGAAACCCTGCAGCTGAGGTTGCATGTGGTTACCAAGAGAAACCTTGGATACGATACCCCTTTCATTCACAAAGATTCATCCTGGTTTCATTATCTGTGTGTGCGTGTGTTCATGCTAATTCAGTTCAGTTCAGTTCAGTCGCTCAGTGGTGTCTGACTTTTTGCGACCCCATGAATCGCACCACGCCAGGCTTCCCTGTCCTTCATCAACTCCCGGAGTTCACTCAGACTCACGCCTATCGAGTCCGTGATGCCATCCAGCCATCTCATCCTCAGTCGTCCCTTTCTCCTCCTGCCCCCAATCCCTTCCAGCATCAGAGTCTTTTCCAATGAGTCAATTCTTTACATGAGGTGGCCAAAGTACTGGAGTTTCAGCTTTAGCATCATTCCTTCCAAAGAAATCCCAGGGCTGATCTTCAGAATGGACTGGTTGGATCTCCTTGCAGTCCAAGGGACTCTCAAGAGTCTTCTCCAACACCACAGTTCAAAAGCATCAATTCTTCGGCACTCACCCTTCTTCACAGTCCAACTCTCACATCCATACATGACCACAGGAATATCCAACTCTTCGCGACCTTATGGACGGGCTCCTCTGTCCATGGGATTCTCCAGGCAGGAATACTGGAGTGGGTTGCTATTTCCTCCTCTGGGGGATCTTCCCAACCCAGGGATCGAACCCGAGTCTCTCGTGTCTCCTGCATTGGCAGGCAAGTTCTTTACCACTAGAGCCACCTGGGAAGCCCCAGTTTCCTCATCTACATATTTATAAACTAGTTGAACTTTGAATTAGTGGAAAACAGACCAACTCTTAGCCCTCCTTTGTGATGAGGGTGAATGCTGTCCGCCCTGAATCCTGAAGGAATCCCCTCTCCCCAACTCTTCCCACAAACCCAAAATTTCAGACAAGAATCTGCAAGTCCAGTACCCTGAGGACCCTCAGGACCTGCCATGCCGATGGAGCCCAAAGATGTGATTTTAGCTATTTGATCATCAATATTTTCCAATTAAAGAAAATCTATGGAAATTCTCTTAAAGATACACACAAATTTTGCATACAATCTGGAGGTTTAGAGATTGTATTAGTTCGTTTAATCTATAGCAAGGAAACAAAACAAGATATAATAAAAGCATTTCAGGGGGAAATGTGTTTTTCCCCTTGTTTGTGGTGGGGTTGGCCAGACAACATCTTTGGACTTTGTTAACACCATAAAGCCCAGAAACACACAGTGTGAGCTAAGAAAGCATCCGGAGCCGGGAAGCAATCGATGTCACAGAGGAACTCAATGACCCCAGAGTCCCCACGCTTGGTCTCGAAAAGGGTAAGAGAGGAAACCCACAGTCAGGAACTGCTGCAGGTCTCCCTGAGACAAATCTCCGGCCATTCTAGCTTTAACTGTCCCCAGGTGCGTCCCTCCTCCATATCACAACGCGGGGTCTACACCTACGGTTAAGTTGGGGGCCCGGGACTCCCACCTTCTCTGGGTCCTGCAGCAGAGATTGGCCCGGAGGTCCTGTTCCCTCTGGGCGAGGGCATCCCGCATCCCAGGTCCCTATTCCCGGATGAGCGCAGGTTCCCCCCCACACCCGGCTCCCTCCCGCCCCGAGCCCAGCTCCCCCAGGTCGCGGCTCACCTGGTTCCCCAGGCGCGGCCGCCGTGCGCCCCAGTGGCCGTCGGAGCGCGGCTGCGCCCTGGCGGCGGGACGGTCCCAGCAGAGGCACGTGCGCCGCCCCGCCGCTCCCACCGCGGGAGCCCGCGCCGCAGGTGCGCGCCCAGGTCCCGCCCAGCCCGCGGCCGACAGC
>SJXQ01002837.1:5167-58389 GCA_006408695.1 Aepyceros melampus | reverse complement strand
ACCCTCCGTCACCCGCTTTCTTGGGCAACGCGGGGACACCAGCTTCTGCTCCCGGGGATCTCTGGACAGCCTCCACGCCTATTTTACGCGAAACTGCCCAGAGGGAGTATTTACAAGGGAGCAAACACAGCCTTTTCATACTGTTTGTACTATAGGCTCCCGGAGTAGGCATCTCAGAGTGGAGTTCGTGATGGACAGGGAAGCCTGGCGTACTGCAGTCCATAGGGTCGCAAAGAGTCGGACAGGACTGAGCGACTGAACTGAACTGAACTGAACAGAAACATAGCCTGGCAGGACGGTTCTGCCCCAGATCCACTGTAAGAGAAAGATTACTAGAAGCTTTCCCAAGCAAAAGATGCTTGGGCATTTTCCCTTGGTGATCAGAATGTCCTGGTAAAGAGGAAATGGCTTAATGGGATTATTTAAAAACAGGTTTGGGGTCCTAGAAATTTAGGTGTGGAAAGGACATTTACAAATATCCGGTCCTAGGAATATTCACAGGTGCAGTTGCTGTGGAAAACAGCATGATGGTTTCTCAAAAAAATTAAAAATAAAATGATCACGTGATCCAGCAGTTTCATTCTGGATATATTCCCCCAAAGAATCAAAAATAGAGTTTCAAAGAGACATGGGTACACACACGTTCATAGCAGCATTATTTACAGTAGCCAAAATGTGGAAGCAGCTCAAATGTCCACAGGTGCATGGATGGATAAGCAAAAAGTAGTATGTGCATACAAGGGACTCTTATTCAGGCTTAGAGAGGAAGGAAATTCTGACACACGCTACAACATGGATCAACTTTGCGGACATTACATTCAGTGAAATACACCATTCTCGATAAGATAAATGTAGTATGATTCTGCTTACATGAGATGTTTAGAATAGTCCAATCCATAGAAACAGAAAATGTCAATACAATGGTGGTTGCCAGGGGCTGGAAGCAGAAGGGATGGGATGTGTTTGTTTAATGGGTACAGAGTTCAGTTTTGAAAGATGAAAACAGTTCTGGAGGTGGGCCGGGCTAATGGTAGCACGGCAATATGAATATATTTGATGTCCCTCAACTTGAAAGCGGTTAAGATAGTAAATTTTATGTCATATGTATTTTACCACAATTTAAAAAATTCTGTTAAAGAAGCCCTTTTTTATGATCTCTGTTTACAAAGGAGATAACCGAGAATTGGAGAGGTCCAAGTGACAAGCCTGAGAACAAGGCCAGGGAGGCATCAGTTCCCTGTTCTGACTGCACTGTGCTGGGGGTAGCTGGGCCATTTGCTGGGAGCCATTGTTCTCTGATATCAATGTGCTAGAACTCCCTTGACTCCCGTGATTAAGACCCCAAGCTTCCAATGCTGGGAGCAGGTTCAATCCCTGGTGGTAGAACTAAGATCCCACATGTTGTCGTTGGTCGCCAACTCGTGTCCAACTCTTTGGAGACCCCCTGGAGTGTAGCCTGCAGGGCTCCTCTGTCCGTGGGATTTTCCAGGCAAGAATCCTTTAGTGGGTTGCCGTTGCCTTCTCCAAGGGATCTTCCCGAACCAGGGATGGAACCCGTGTCCTGCATTGGCAGGCAGATTCCTTACCACTGAGTCACCTGGGAAGTCTGTAAGATCCCACACGCTGCATGGCAAAAAGAAAAAGAAGACCAACTCTCTAAATTGATTCCATCAAGAAGATGATTTTACAAGCGATTGTCTTTTTATCTTTTAATGTTATCTATAAATATTTCTTCTTACTACAACTTGAAATCCTCACGAATAAAGTAGTCATTTCAAGGAAAATAGAAAATACAATAAAATACTAACCAATAGACCTTAAACATCTCTGACTAAAGACAATACTATAATTTACATATCTTGAAAGCAACTTGCCTTGGACAAATCACTAATTTAGACTATGTTTTAAACTTAAAATTTGGGATCTTGAAGTAGTCTTTTGCTAACTCAAAGTCAAAGACTCATATATGGGTAAAAGTCAACTTCCCTTTAAAATTGGTCTCTTGCCCACATTCAGAAATGTGTTTTCTTCTTTAAAATGAGCACCCAATAGAACAGGATTCCAGCATTTAGATTCGCAGCTATTTGAACAGTATAGGTACCACCTGCACTGCACTGCAATTGCTCCTCTGAAACAGGACATGGAGTTTAGCTCCACAATAATGGGGTTACTCAGAGTTTCTCTGATTAGGAAGCACTGACATCTTAAAGCATCCTGCTCCAAAAAGCCGTAGGAGACTCTACAGAGAAGGCAGATTCAAGTAGCGTCCTCCAAAGGCAGGAGGAAGGAGGACTAACATATTAATACAGGTTATAACTGGTCTCCTGGCTTCCCTGGTGGCTCAGATATAAAGAATGCAGGAGACGTGGGTTCAGTCCCTGGGTTGGGAAGATCCCCTAGAGGAGGAAGTGGCAACCCACTCCAGTATTCTTGCCTGGGAATTCCATGGACAGAAGAGTCTGGCAAGCTACAGTTCTTGGGGGTCACAAGAGTCGGACATGACTTAGTGACTAAACACGCATGCACAGCTAGTCTCCTATTCAGAGTGAAGTGAGAAAAGAACAAATCATTGGTGATAACATTGACCCTACAATTTCACTCTCCCCTGGTTATCATTCCCCACCATTCCCAATCGTTTGTATTACCCATCTCTCTTCTATTCTGTATTCTGATGCTTTGACACCTGGACTTTGTCAACCAGGGAGAGACTGCCTCTCCCAGAGTTGGCCAATTCCTATAATAAACTCATCCAAGAGTATACTTTAATTATGGAGTATAATCACTTTATAACGTTGTGTTAGTTTCTGCCATACAACAAAGTGAGTCAGCTATATGTGTACATATATCCACATCCTCTTAGACAGCCCTCCTTCCCATCCCATCCCTCTAAGTCATCACAGAGCACCTAACTGAGCTCCCTGTGAAATACAGCAGCTTCCCACTGGTATCTGTTTCACACGTGATAGTATATATGTCAATCCTAATCTCCCGATTCATCCCACACTCACCTTCCCCACCATGTCCATATGTCTATCGTCCGTGTCTGTATCTCTGTTCCTGCTCTGTGAATAGATCCTTATGTACAGTTTTTCTAGATTTCACATATATGCATTTTTTAAATTAATTTTTATTTTTTAGTTTGTTTTGCTTTACAATACTGTATTCATTTTGCTATACCTTGACATGAATCAGCCACGAGTGTACATGAACTCCCAATCCCGACCCCCACCTCCCCCCTCCCCCATATAATATATGATATTAGATGCCCATTAACAGAGGAATGGATAAGGAAGCTGTGGTACATATATACAATGGAATATTGCTCAGCCATAAAAAAGGAATGGAATTATGTCATTTATGCAATGGCACCCACTCCAGTACTCTTGCCTGGAAAATCCCACGGACAGAGGAGCCTGGTGGGCTGCAGTCCATGGGGTCTCGAAGAGTTGGACACAACTGAGAGACTTCACTTTCCCTTTTCACTTTAATGCATTGGAGAAGGAAATGGCAACCTACTCCAGTGTTCTCGCCAGGAGAATCCCAGGGACGGGAGAGCCTGGTGGTCTGACGCCTTTGGGGTTGCACAGAGTCAGACATGACTGAAGTGACTTAGCAGCAGCAGCAGAGAGATATAGGCAGACCCAGAATCTGTCATACAGAGAGAAGTAAACTGAGATTGTGCTGTCAAATGCACACGGAACAATACAGAGCTCATCTTCCTTACTGGGCTCTCACACTCTGGCCCACCATCCCTAATCATCTGAGGACCAAGTACCAGACTACTAGGGTTTGCCCCAATGCCACAGAGCCCACTGAAATTATTACAACCAGCCAGTCATAAGCCTGATTCCCTGCCTTGCCTGGTCTTTTCCACAGAAGCCACAATAAAGGCTCCTGCTGTAGCTGCCCCTCTTCTTCTACCTCCTGACCGGTACTGGTGCTTCCCTACGTGACCTCCCGAGGTGGAGAGTGCCCCTCCTCTTGAGATCTGTGAGTGTAACACACTGCCTTTCCAACGGCAGGTGTCTGCTGGTGTGTTGATTTCACCACCACTGAATGATAGTAAAGCCTATACATTTGAAGCCCTGTTTATGGCCTTGTCTGGCTCTTCTGTAACTCTGGCCACAGTAAGATACGTCTTGGTAGGACAGCAGTACTTTCATGAAATGAATTGCCTGGATTCTTTTTCTTAGAAAATGGTTAACTTTTTTTCTAATGCCTTTAAAATGGATTGCTCAGTAAAGATGCGTTCTTTAAATGAAACAAGGTTTTGATCTGTATTCTCCTAGGCAACTAATTCAGCTATTGCAGTGCCTTCCAGATTCCTACAGTATTTCTTCAGTGAGGAGGAAGACATTATGGTACAGCTGAGAGTCACAGAAATTTGAGGCTCAATGGTAGTGTTTGGAAAGCAACTCTGTTAGCTGAGAGGGGAAATTCCCTCCCTAGGGTTCCATCTAGGAAGAGCAGAGGTTGGACAAGTCACTCTCCAAGGTGGGTTCCAGATTAAAGGGATCTTACTTGTGAAAACTTAAGAGAAACTCGAAGCTTAGTTTCTTAGAAGAGTAGGTATGATACTGCTGTGGCAAAGTGAGTCCCCCACTATGCTGCTTCTATTTTTATTTTTTTTTAATTAATTTTGGAGTATAGTTCAGTTCAGTTGCTCAGTCGTTTCCAACTCTCTGTGACCCCATGGACTGCAGCATGCCAGGCCTACTTGTCCATCGCCAACTCCCAGAGTTTACTCAGACTCATGTCCACTGAGTCAGTGATGCCCTCCTGCCATCTCATCCTCTGTGGCCCCCTTCTCCTCCTGCCTTCAATCTTTCCCAGCATCAGTGACTCCTTGGAAAAGGAGTCAGTTCTTCCCATCAGGTAGCCAAAGTATTGGAGTTTCAGCTTCAGCATCAGTTCTTCCAATAAATATTCAGGACTGATTTCTTTTAGGATGGACTGGTTGGATCTCCTTGCAATCCAAGGGACTCTCAAGAGTCTTCTTCAACACCACAGTTCAAAAGCATCAATTTTTCACCGCTCAGCTTTCTTTATAGTCCAACTCTCACATCCATACATGACTACTGGAAAAAGCATAGCTTTAACTAGATGGGCCTTTGTTGGCAAAGTAATATCTGTTTTTTAATATGCTGTCTAGGTTGGTCATAACTTTTCTTCCAAGGAGTAAGTGTCTTCTAATTTCATGGCTGCAGTCACCATCTGCAGTGATTTTGGAGCCCCCCAAAATAAAGTCTGTCACTGTTTCCACTAACTCCCCATCTATTTGCCATGAAGTGATGGCAGATGCCATGATCTTCGTTTTCTGAATGTTGAGCTTTAAGCCAACTTTTTCACTCTCCTCTTTCACTTTCATCAAGAGGCTTTTTAGTTCCTCTTCACTTTCTGCCATAAGGGTGGTTCATCTGCATATCTGAGGTGATTGATATTTCTCCAGGCAATCTTGATTCCAGCTTGTGCTTCTTCCAGTCCAGCGTTTCTCATGATGTACTCTGCATATAAGTTAAATAAACAGGGTGACAATATACAGCTGCTTTGCAATGTTGTGTTAGTTTCTGCTGTACAGCAAAGTGAATCAGCTACAAGTACACATATATCCCTTCCCTCCTGAGCCTCCCTCCTACCCCTGCTATGCTTCTATGTGAACACTCTTTGATGATTTTTAAATGTTTTCAAAATGCTGTTTTCTTTGAAAAGAGGCTCTTCTGGGGTTAGAGAGCTGTTAGGCAAGAGGTTGACTAGACTGTCCATCCTGAGATCCAAACCCAGTATAACCTGGGAGATAGCACGCATCTTCTAGGTGGACAAAGAGCTGGGAACTAGCAGAGCTAGAGTGGATGGGCACAGATAAGGATGGGATACCTACTCCACCAGTAATGCAGGAGTCTCATGAGGCTCAGTTTCCATCCCTGGGTTGGGAAGATCCCCTAGAGGGGAAATGGCAACCCAACCCACTCCAGCATTCTTGCCTGGAGGATCCCATGGACAGAGGGCTATCTCTACAGTCCTTAGGGTCGCAGAGTCAGACACGACTAAAGCGACTTATAATGCGTGTACATGGTGACCAGTTGAAGCAGGGAGACATGCAGATTGGAGACTAAAGGAAATGTGGTATAGAAAAGCCATGCCCCATGCCCTCATATCCTCTGTTTAGCTCCTCTTTGAAGTACCTAGATAATAGGATTTTGCAGATTTCCTGAGTTGTTTTGCAGGTGTTAAAATCCCCTTCTTTTCCAACAAATGGAAAAGGTTAACTATTTGACCTAGATTACATACCCCCAGGACTCCTGGAGCTTAAGGACTGATAATATTAACCCCTGTGACACCCTGCTGCCGCACCATCAGCCAATCAGAGATTTGTGCACAAGCTGATCACAGGTCCTGCGACCCCTCCTCCCTCAGTTGGCTTTTAAAAGTGCTTTGNGCTAATTTTAATTTAAATATAAAAGGACTGATTTTCCCTTGCAGCCTGTGGGACCTGGGATAGCCAGCCAACAAACTCCTAGGAGGCACTCCTTTGGCTAAATACAATATTTAGCACTCCAATTTATGTCAAGCTGATTTTTGAAGATATTATTTATTACTTTAGTGTTCAAAATATAAAAAAGTTTGTGACATTTTTACTTTAGAGTATTTTTTTTTTAGTTTTTATAAAAGTTTATATTCCCTAAAGCACTAGTGTGCTTCCTCCATTTATGATCAAATAGACTGCATAAATAGTACAATTTCTCTTTTTTTTCCTTTCCCACTAAGATCAAAGCCAAATCCGAACTTCAGGCATGGTAACTTTTCCCTTTCTCCTGATTTACCATTTCTATTTATTTATTTTTTTACTTAATTGAATCTTCTTTTGCTTTAAGCTGTCTCAGAAGTTTTGTGCAAAGAGTTAGGATAGTGCATGCATACATAATAAACAAATTAACCATCTCCATTTGTTGTTGAACAAAAAAACTAAATTCTGAAACTATTTTTCTCATACGCATGTATAATTTTAGTTTACTTTTCAAAAACATTATTAAGTACCTATGAACACATATTTAGCATGCTACCTATTTTCCATATGAAGATTTATTCAGAAGTTGGTATAAGTTAATATTAAAAAATGATGTAACATAACTTTCAGTGATAATTTGAAAGCAATACATTCAAGTATTTATTAAATAACCATGAGCAAATAATGGTAGTATCTCCCTTTTATTAATTAAATACATTTTTTTGCTTTCTAAAATTTAGATAGCACTGTTTTTCAAAGTGCTAAAAATCCAATTAAATCTAAAATAAAATGTATGTGAAACTCAAAAAGTACAGATGTTTGGAACTCTCATGCTATTGTTATGAGGAAGAAAATGAGGAATTAAAAATTAAAATGAGGTCCATTACATGTTGCATGTAGTATTTCTTTGTCAGGAAGGTCACTGTCCATGAGTAACTTCAATTAATTTTGTCATACAATATATGGTGTGTGTGTATATATATACATATAAATATATAACATTTTATATATATATATATATATATATATATAGGTAAGAACATGGACTTTATATACTGGAAGTTCTGGGTTTGAATCCAGGTTTGCCACATTTTAGCTGTATGATAGAGGTTCTGCTTCACTGACTATGCTAGAGCCTTTGACTGTGTGGATCACAACAAACCGTGGAAAATTCTTCAAGAGCTGGAAATACCAGACCAACTACCTCCCTCATGCAAAACGTGTATGCAAGTCAAAAAGCAACAGTTAGAACTGCACATGAAAGAATAGACTGGTTCAAAATTGGTAAAGAAGTGCGTCAAAACTGTGTATTCTCACCTTGTTTATTTAACATATGTGCAGAGCACATCGTATGAAATGTCAGGCTAGATGAAGCACAGGTGGCAATCAGATTGCTGGGAGGAATATAAGTAGCCTCAGGTATCACCTTACCTGCCTCCTGCAAAACTTGTATGGCATGTAAGAAGCAACAGCTAGAACAGAACATGGAAAAATGGACTGGTTCAAAACTGGAAAAGGAGTATGTCAAGGCTGTCACCCTGCTTATTTAACTTATATGCCAATTAAATCATGAAAAATGCCAGGATGGATGAAGCATAGCTGGAATCAAGATTGCCAGGAGAAATACCAATAACCTCAGATATGCAGATGACACCATCTTTATGGCAGAAAGCAAAGAGGAACTAAAGAGCCTCTTGATGAAGTGAAATAGGAGAATGAAAGAGTTGGCTTTACACTGAACATTGAAAAATCTAAGTCATGGCATCCAGTCCCATCACTTCATGGCAAATAGATGGGGAAAACAATGAAATCAGTGACAGACTTTATTTTTTGAGCTCCAAATTCATTGCAGATGATGACTGCAGCCATAAAGTTAAAAGACACTTACTCCTTGGAAAATAGCTATGACAAACCTAGCAAGCATATTAAAAAACAGAGACATTACTTTGCCAGCCAAAGTCCATCTAGTCAAAGCTATTGTTTTTCCAGAACTCATGTATGGATGTGAGAATTGGACCCATAAATAAGGTTGATAGCCAAAGAATTGATGCTTTTGACTGTGGTGTTGGAGAAGACTCTTGAGAGTCCCTTGGACAGCAAGAAATCAAACCAGTGTAAAGGTAGTCAACTCTGATATACATTGGAAGGAGTGATGCTGAAGCTGAAGCTCCAAGACTTTGGCTGCCTGATGCGAAGAGCCAACTTGTTGGAAAAGACTCTGATGCTGGGAAAGAATGAAGGCAGGAGAAGGGGATGACGAGGACAAAATGGTTGGATGGCATCACTGACTCATGGTCATGAGTTTGAGCAAGTTCCAGGAGATGGTGAAGGGCAGGAAACCTGGAGTGCTACAGTCCATGGGGTTGCAGAGAGTTGGGCAGGACTGAGTGACTGAAAAACAACAAAAGGTAATTTATTACACTTCCTCATCTATATAATAGGGATAATATTAGTCAATTTATATGGTTTTTATTGTTTAAATGGGATAATTTATGTCTATTTGTAGTAGAGGCCTCCAATTGGTTCTACAGAATGTAGATATTGGTAGATTTTACTGTCAAAATACAATAAAATATCTGCAATATGCTGTTTCCCATGAGCTACTCAAAGTACAATAAAGTGATTTTTGTTTAATTTCTTGAATGGTGTCTTAAGTTTCTCACATGCCCTCATTTCTGAGGCAAATGTCATCACCCTCTTCCACACTTTCCCCTATGATTGACCTCTATTCCATAGCAGCCAATGATTATGCCTGTAACTGGATGCAGGTCATTCCAGGAAGATATATAAAATATAACCTGAAATCTAAATTTGTAGCAATAAGCAACCCTGCATTTCATATGTTTCCAATCCTGACTAAAAATATTCAAGTATTATTTTATAGATTAATTTCTTTCTTTCTCTTTCTAGGAAGGGTAATGTATTTTGATTTGTTCTCAAAGCCCTAATTATAAGTAATATTCCAGGTCTTGGAGTATCATGAGTACATTTATACACAACTGATCTTCAGAGGAGAGCTTCTCTGGTAGCTGAGACATTAAAGAGTCTCCCTCCAAAGCAGGTGACCTGGGTTCAATCCTGGGTTAGGAAGATCCCCTGGAGATGGAAATGGCAACCCATTCCAATATCCTTGCCTGGAGAATTCCATGGACAGAGGATCCTGGCAAACTACAGTCCATGAGGTCTCAAAGGGCCAGATATAACTGAATGACTAAGGGAAACCATATTTGAGAACCCTACCTCCCTTATATATTTTTAAACAATATTAAATATTGTATTTATGTTGTAATAAGCTAGATAAAAGAAAGTAATATACTGTTTTCCCCTCAAATAATAAGACCTATTGAGAATAGCATTCTGATGAATAAACTCAACTGATGAATAATGGGCTATCAATTTCCCATGACTAATTCTTTCTTAATGATATTTAAAATCTAATTTGTAACTTCTCAGAAGTTGATAATCAGAGAGAAAAAGGTTTGGTTTAGTTTCTTAGGTTGTTCGCTTGGCACAAGTTGAAATTTGACTGTCTTTTTTCTTTTCTTCCCAATACTTTGAATATATTGTGCCATTCCCTTTGACCTACAAAAATTTCTGGTGTGGGAGGGGGATGGGGGAGGTGGGGGTCAGGATTGGGAGTTCATGTACACTCATGGCTGATTCATGTCAATGTATAGCAAAACAAATACAGTATTGTAAAACAAAACAAACTAAAGAATAAAAATCAATTTAAAAAAAATCTGCTGATAGTCTTACAGAAGTTCCCCTGTTCTTAACAATTTTTTTTCTTACTGTTTTTAATATTCTTTACTTGTCTTTAACATTTTTAATTATAATGTGTCTTGGTGTGGGTTTATTTGGGTTTATTGGTTTTGAAAATTCCTGTGCTTTCTGAATCTGGATGTCTGTTTCCTTCCCCAGCATTAGGGAAAAAATTTTAGCCATTTTTTATTCAAAGAATATTTCAGCTTCTTTTTTAAAAATTATTTTTATTGAAGGATAATTGCTTTATGGAATTTTACTGTTTTCTGTCAAACCTCAACGTGAATCAGCCAAAGGTATACATATATCCCTTCCCTTTTGAACCTCCTTCCTATCTTCCTCCCCACCCCACCCCTCTAGGTTGATACAGAGCCCCTGTTTGAGTTTCCTGAGCCATACAGCAAATTCCCGTTGGCTATCTATTTTGCATATGGTAATGTAAGTTTCCATGTTACTCTTTCCATACATCTCACCCTCTCCTCCCCTCTCCCCATGTCCATAAATCTGTTCTCTATGTCTGCTTCTCCATTGTTGCCCTGTAAATAAATTCTTCAGTACCATTTTTCTAGATTCCATATATACATGTTAGAATACAGTATTTATCTTTCTCTTTCTGACTCACTTCATTCTGTATAATAGGTTCTAGGTTCATCCACTTCATTAGAACTGACTCAAATGTGTTCCTTTTTATGGCTGAGTAACATTCCATTGTGTATATATACCACGATTTCTTTGTCCATTCATCTGTCAGTGGACATCTAAGTTGGTTCCATATTCTAGCTATTGTAACTAGTGCTGCAATGAACATTGGGATATATGTGTCACAACGTGAATCAGCCAAAGGTATACATATATCCCTTCCCTTTTGAACCTCCTTCCTATCTTCCTCCCCACCCCACCCCTCTAGGTTGATACAGAGCCCCTGTTTGAGTTTCCTGAGCCATACAGCAAATTCCCGTTGGCTATCTATTTTGCATATGGTAATGTAAGTTTCCATGTTACTCTTTCCATACATCTCACCCTCTCCTCCCCTCTCCCCATGTCCATAAATCTGTTCTCTATGTCTGCTTCTCCATTGTTGCCCTGTAAATAAATTCTTCAGTACCATTTTTCTAGATTCCATATATACATGTTAGAATACAGTATTTATCTTTCTCTTTCTGACTCACTTCATTCTGTATAATAGGTTCTAGGTTCATCCACTTCATTAGAACTGACTCAAATGTGTTCCTTTTTATGGCTGAGTAACATTCCATTGTGTATATATACCACGATTTCTTTGTCCATTCATCTGTCAGTGGACATCTAAGTTGGTTCCATATTCTAGCTATTGTAACTAGTGCTGCAATGAACATTGGGATATATGTGTCTCATTCAGTTTTGTTTCCTTCAGGGTATATGCCTAGGAGTGGGATTTCTGGGTCATATAGTGATTTTATTCCTAAGTTTTAAAGGAATCTCCATACCATCTTCCAAAGTGGCTGTATCAATTTGCATTCCCACCAACAGTGCAAGAGTGGTCCCTTTTCTCCACACCCTTTCCAGCATTTATTGTTTATAGATTTTTTGATGAGGGCCATTCTGGTTGGTGTGAGGTGATATCTCATTGTAGTTTGATTTTCATTTCTCTAATAATGAGTGATGTTGAGCATCTTTTCATGTGTTTGTTAGCTATTTGTATCTCTTTGGAGAAATGTCTGTTTGGGCCTTTTTCCCACTCTTTCATTGGGTTGTTTGTTTTTCAGGTATTGAGTTGTATGAGCTGCTTGTATGTTTTGGAAATTAATCCTTTGTCAGTTGTTTCATTTGCTATTATTCTCTCCCATTCTAAGGGTTGTATTTTCACCTTGCTTATTGTTTTGTTTGCTGTGCAAAAGCAGCACAAAACGTTTAATCAGGTCCCACCTGTTTACTTTTGTTTCTATTTCCATTACTCTAGGAGGTGGGTCATAGAGGATCTTGTTTTGATTATGTCATCAAGTGTTCTGCCTATGTTTTCTTCTAAAAGTTTTATAGTTTCTGGTTTTAAATTTAGGTCTTTAATCCATTTTGAGTTTATCTTTGTGTATGGTGTTAGGAAGTGTTCTAATTTCATTCTTTTACATATAGCTGTTCAGTTTTCCCAGCACCATTTATTGAAGAGGGTGTCTTTGTCCCATTGTATATTCTTGCCTCATTTGTCAAAAATAAGACCTATAGATGCATGGGTTTATTTCAGGGCTTTCCATCTTATTCATTGGTCTATATTTCTGTTTTTATGTCAGTACCATACTGTTTTGATGACTGTAGCTTTGAGTATAACCTGAAGTCCGGAAGGTTGTTTCCTCTAGCTCCATTCTTTCTCAAGACTGCTTTGGCTATTCAGGGTCTTTTGTATTTCCATATGAATTGTGAAATTTTTTGTTCTAGTTATGTGAAAAATGCCATTGGTAATTTGATAGAGATTGCATTAAATCTGTAGATTGTATTTGGTAGTATAGTCATTTTCACAATATTGCCTCTTCCTACCCAGGAACATGGAATATCTCTCTATCTGTTTATGTCATCTTTTATTTCTTTCATTACTGTGTTATAATTTTCTGTGTACAGGTCTTTCATCTCCTTAGGTAAGTTTATTCCTAGATATTTAATTCTTTTGTTGCAGTGGTGAGTAGGATTGATCTCTCTTCTTCCGGGACACCTATAAGGTGAATGCTAGTTCATTTGATGTGTCCCATAGGCCCCTGGAAAGGTAAAAATGAAAGTCACTCAGTTGTGTCCAACTCTTTGCAACCACATGGAGTATATAGCCCATGGAATTCTCCAGGCTGGAATACTGGAGTGGGTAACCTTTCTCTTCTCCAGTGGATCTTCCCAACCTAGGAATCAAACCAGGGTCTCCTGCATTGCAGGCACATTCTTTACCAACTGATCTATCAAGGAAATCCAAACTTTTCCTAAGTCTTATAAAATATCAATATATAATGGGAGCAGAGAGAACTTAATAATCATTTTGAAATTATCATATCATTAACATGATTTTCTCCAAATAGTGAATATAAAACAATAGAGTATCAAACCAGAATTTGTACTTTTTTGTTTCTTTTAGAAATACATGAAGATTTTGTGTGTATGAATGTTTATATTTGTTTCATTCTGGGTAATATAATTACTTTTTTTTTCCTCTAACCTGCCTTTATCACCTGGCTAGATAATTTAACATCTCCCAAGAACTGTTAGCTCTGGAAAAATCTTTCTGTCATGATAAATGCAAGGAATTGTTCCCTAAATGGTTAATCAAGGAGACAAGTCAAGCCAAAAATTGTTAAATAAGTGACAATGTCTATTAAAATATGTTGGCGCCTAAAGTTATCTTCATTTTTGTCTTTCCTATTCTGATTGGATGAGTTCTACTGCCTTGTATTTGAGTTAACCAATCCTTTCTTCTGCTTCATCAAGCCTGCTGTTGAACTCCTCTAGTGCAATATTCAGTTCAGTTATTGGATTCTTCAGTTTTGTGACTTTTGTTTGGCACTTTGTTATATTTTCTCTTTTTTGAAGCCCTCACTGTGTTCATCAGTTCTTTTCCCCAGTTCAGTTAGCATCTTTATGACTATTGTTTTGAAGTCTTTCTCAAAATTACATACCTCTATTTCACTCTAACTTTTTTTCCTGAGTTTTATTTTGTCCTTTTATTTGGAACATATTCCTCTTTTTCTTCATCTTGCTTGATTGTCTGTGTTGATCTTTTTTTTTTTTCAGTAGGTGAAACAATCACCTCTCCCAGACTTGAAGGAATGGACTTGTGTAGGAGATGAAACTTGTCATTCAACCCTGCCTCACTCTTTTGCTGTTTCTCAAGTTTTTATGCTTTTCCAAGCAGTATATTATATTTTTAATAGCCACTAGTGGCAACAGTTGAAGGTATGCCAAATTTGTCAGTATCCCTAAGGGGACTGTGTTAGCATCTACATCCATGCTGTTTGGGAGACAGATCCTCAGGCAACAGCTTTTAATAGCATGTAAATATATACAGTTCTGTGGGACTGCAAACATAAGCTCTGCTGGCCAGGGTATCTGGAAGTCCCTCCTGGGTGGCAGTCACAAAAATGTATAAGCTCTTTTCTGGGACAAATGCATAATGCTGGTGAGCTAAAGTAAAACAGAGGGAGAGGACCATAGCCTAAAACCCTCGAGAGCAACCTTGCTGTGTCCAATGTGCTGTGTGCAGTGCTTAGCCGTTCAGTCTTGTCTGACCCTCTCTGACCCCATGAACTGTAACCCATCAGCCTCCTCTGTCTGTGGGGATTCTCCAGGCTAGGATACTGGAGTGGGTGGGTTGTCATGCCTTCCTCCAGAGCATCTTCCCAACCCAAGGACTGAACCCAGGTCTCCCACATTGCAGGTGGATTCTTTACCATCTGAGGCACCAGGGAAACCCTTGCCGTCCAATAGATGTGAGCCAAACCTAAGACCTGCCCATCAAGCTAAAGCTCTGGGACAGGAAAAGAGATATCCTTCACAGAAAGGCTGAGAGATGTGCCTCATCTGCTCTGTGAACAGTTCCCCAGAGCTGGCAGCAATTGCCAGAATTCCAGGGGACCCAAGAATGCAAGCAAACCCATCGGCCACCCAAACCAGAAGATCTAGGAGCATCCTCTGGGTGGCAGCTAAAAAACAGGGCATGACACCCAGAAACCAAGGCACCAGACATAGAATCTCAGGGCACCAGAAATGTATATAGCTTCCCTCCAGGAAATACTGGCACTCTAGGGTACAACCTAGAGAGAGTGCAAGGATAATGCCTGCCATCCAAGGTCTCTGACAAGGATTACAGTCAGCCCCTGAATGTGTGTTTAATTAGAAGCCTGAGGGTTAGTTAACAGACCTTCTTCATAGAAAAACTGAGCCAGTTGCTTCTTTTTGTGCCCTGGAAGTATAGCTGGTTAAGAACTCTGTTGGTCTCAGTCCTGTGGGACCACAAATGTAAGACCCACTGGCTGCCAGAGCCAGGTCATGTAGGGGTATCTCTTGGTAGAAGCAGCCAAAATTGGGATGTGCAACAAGGATATGAGCTCTTTTCTGGGTGACATCAATTATTACAGTCCTGTGGGACCAGAAATGCATGCTTCCCCAACCTCCAGATCTATCCCTTTGGCAACAGCCACAGATATTGGGGCACCAGTTGCATGATAAAGCTCCCTCCCTGGAGCTGCTGGTGCCCTAACAAAGGGAAAGCATGAAACTGGCACCCACCAGTCTCTAGTCCCAGAGAGTTTTCCAGCAGATTTGTAAATGTATGTGTTAAATAGATGCCTGCTAGTCAGAGGAGTGGGAGAAGGAAATGGCAACCTACTCCAATATTCTTGTCTGTAAAATCTGTGGACAGTGAAGCCTGGAGGGCTACTGTCCATAGGGTCCCACAGAGTCGGACACGACTGAAGCAATTTAGCATGCATGAATGCATTGGAGAAGGAAATGGCAACCCACTCCAGGATTCTTGCCTAGAGAATCCCAGGGACAGAGGAGCCTGGTGGGCTGCTTTCTGTGGGATCGCACAGAATCAGACACGATTGAAGCGACTTAGCAGCAGCAACAGCAGCAATCTGAGGAGTAGATCTGCTCCTCAGGTCCACACCTGGATATAGGCAGGTGAGCCTTCACTTAAAGCCTATGCACAATCAGTTGCCTCTGACCTGGACACTGGGGCAGAGTACATTTAGCTGGTAAGCCCATTAAGAGCTTCTCTCAGACTGCTAGTCTTGTGAGTCTCAAGAAATCAGCCTTGTTGGTTTTCAGCATTAGATTTGGTGGGCTCATTTCTCAGGGGCAAGTCCTAAATGCCCAATATGTGGTTTGAACCACATATTGTTCTGTTCACTCCTTGAACAGAAGTGTGGGGTTTTGAATTTTCTCCCTGGTTGTGGGACACCACACAGCATGTGAGTTTTTGGTGAGACTCTCTTCCAGCTTCCCCTACCCACTTTGATGCAGTTTTCTTCTAATTGGCTTGATATGTAGTCATCACTCAGCCAGCCCCCCCCTTTTTTTTTCTTAAGAGGAAACTGTTCTATATGTAGCTGCTCGAATCAGTGGTTATAGATGGAGTTGAGTTCAAGATCTTTATCTGTAACCATCTTGAATCACACTGACTTTGAATGTTTTGTTCTATTTTTTTAATGAATTGCCTAATAGGAATTTAATACCTATTCATTTGTGTTATTTATAATTATTCAAATATATTCAAAACAGTGAGTAAAAGCATTTAATTCTTTTAAAGAGTAAAAGCTTTAACATTGTATTAAAATATATGTTGTTTCTGAGGTTAATTTTACTTCTAAGATATGTAAAGCAGTAATCGTTGAAAGAGATTTAGTATTATGCGTCTTTTCTCTAAAATCTTTATGTCCAAAGTTTAAGGATACCACAGAAAATAACTGAAAATAAAATATTTAAGTGAATATTACTGGAAAAAATTTCTGATTTATAGTGTTTGTCCATTCAGTTCAGTTCAGTTCAGTTGCTCAGTCATGTCCGACTCTTTGCAACCCCATGAATCACAGCACGCCAGGCCTCCCTGTCCATCACCAACTCCCAGAGTTCACTCAATCCGTGAACTCTGGTGATGCCATCCAGCCGTGATGGAGTCCGTGATGCCATCCAGCCATCTCATCCTCTGTCGTCCTTTTCTCCTCCTGCCCCCAATCCCTCCCAGCATCAGAGTCTTTGCCAATGAGTCAACTTTCACATTCACATGAGGTGGCCAAAGTACTGGAGTTTCAGCTTTAGCATCATTCTTTCCAAAGAAATCCCAGGGTTGATCTCCTTCAGAATGGACTGGTTGGATCTCCTTGCAGTCCAAGGGACTCTCAAGAGTCTTCTCCAACACCACAGTTCAAAAGCATCAATTCTTTGTCCATTACTATAGTATAAATACTTCCACAATGGCCAATGTCAAGTTACTGACATAATGTCCTAAAAGGAGAATTAGAATCAAATATGCAGAAACAGTTCACATGGACTGATATAAGTGGTCTCCAGAACACCAGTGGATCTACCATTAAAAATATGTATGCATCCTTAGTACTTAATATTCCATTTTTATGTTTTTGAAGATGAATATATGGGCTTCCCTGATAGCTCAGTTGGTAAAAAATCTGCCTGTAATGCAGGAGACCCCAGTTTGATTTCTGAGTCAGGAAGATCCACTGGTGAAGGGATAGGCTACCCATTCCAGTGTTCTTGGGCTTCCCTTGTAGCTCAGCTGGTAAAGAAAGTGCCTGCAATGTGGGAGACCTGGGTTTGATCCCTGGGTTGGAAAGATCCCCTGGAGAAGGGAAAGGCTACCCACTCCAGCATTCTGGCCTGGAGAATTCCACGGGGCTGTATAGTTCATGGGGTTGCAAAGAGTTGGACGTGACTAAGCAACTTTCACTTTCATATGTGTTATACAGTGAATTTTTTAGAGAATATTTAGAGTAATTCATATAAAACTCTGAATTTGGTATTCAAAGTTTCAGTGGCAATTTTTTTAAAGCATAAACTACTTCAGAAACCAGAAATAAAGGTGTTTTTTATTTATCAATTACCATGTAGTACTTGTCTGGCTTTATTTCAGGTCTCTGCACATATCTCTAAGGCAAGCATGCCTGAGTCCCTTCTGTATCAGTTCACTTTCAGTCGCTAAGTCGTGTCTGACTCTTTGCGACCTCATGAATCGCAGCACGCCAGGCCTCCCTGTCCATCACCATCTCCCGGAGTTCACTCAGACTCACGTCCATCGAGTCCATGATGCCATCCAGCCATCTCATCCTCAGTCGTCCCCTTCTCCTCCTGCCCCCAATCCCTCCCAGCATCAGAGTCTTTGCCAATGAGTCAATTCTTTGCATGAGGTGGTCAAAGTACTGGAGCTTCAGCTTTAGCATCATTCCTTCCAAAGAAATCCCAGGGCTGATCTCCTTCAGAATGGACTGGTTGGATCTCCTTGCAGTCCAAGGGACTCTCAAGAGTCTTCTCCAACACCACACTTCAAAAGCATCAATTCTTCGGCACTCAACTTTCTTCANTCTCGAAGAGTTGGACACAATTGAGAGACTTCACTTTCCCTTTTCACTTTAATGCATTGGAGAAGGAAATGGCAACCTACTCCAGTGTTCTCGCCAGGAGAATCCCAGGGACGGGAGAGCCTGGTGGTCTGACGCCTTTGGGGTTGCACAGAGTCAGACATGACTGAAGTGACTTAGCAGCAGCAGCAGAGAGATATAGGCAGACCCAGAATCTGTCATACAGAGAGAAGTAAACTGAGATTGTGCTGTCAAATGCACACGGAACAATACAGAGCTCATCTTCCTTACTGGGCTCTCACACTCTGGCCCACCATCCCTAATCATCTGAGGACCAAGTACCAGACTACTAGGGTTTGCCCCAATGCCACAGAGCCCACTGAAATTATTACAACCAGCCAGTCATAGCCTGATTCCCTGCCTTGCCTGGTCTTTTCCACAGAAGCCACAATAAAGGCTCCTGCTGTAGCTGCCCCTCTTCTTCTACCTCCTGACCGGTACTGGTGCTTCCCTACGTGACCTCCCGAGGTGGAGAGTGCCCCTCCTCTTGAGATCTGTGAGTGTAACACACTGCCTTTCCAACGGCAGGTGTCTGCTGGTGTGTTGATTTCACCACCACTGAATGATAGTAAAGCCTATACATTTGAAGCCCTGTTTATGGCCTTGTCTGGCTCTTCTGTAACTCTGGCCACAGTAAGATACGTCTTGGTAGGACAGCAGTACTTTCATGAAATGAATTGCCTGGATTCTTTTTCTTAGAAAATGGTTAACTTTTTTTCTAATGCCTTTAAAATGGATTGCTCAGTAAAGATGCGTTCTTTAAATGAAACAAGGTTTTGATCTGTATTCTCCTAGGCAACTAATTCAGCTATTGCAGTGCCTTCCAGATTCCTACAGTATTTCTTCAGTGAGGAGGAAGACATTATGGTACAGCTGAGAGTCACAGAAATTTGAGGCCTCAATGGTAGTGTTTGGAAAGCAACTCTGTTAGCTGAGAGGGGAAATTCCCTCCCTAGGGTTCCATCTAGGAAGAGCAGAGGTTGGACAAGTCACTCTCCAAGGTGGGTTCCAGATTAAAGGGATCTTACTTGTGAAAACTTAAGAGAAACTCGAAGCTTAGTTTCTTAGAAGAGTAGGTATGATACTGCTGTGGCAAAGTGAGTCCCCCACTATGCTGCTTCTATTTTTATTTTTTTTTAATTAATTTTGGAGTATAGTTCAGTTCAGTTGCTCAGTCGTTTCCAACTCTCTGTGACCCCATGGACTGCAGCATGCCAGGCCTACTTGTCCATCGCCAACTCCCAGAGTTTACTCAGACTCATGTCCACTGAGTCAGTGATGCCCTCCTGCCATCTCATCCTCTGTGGTCCCCTTCTCCTCCTGCCTTCAATCTTTCCCAGCATCAGTGACTCCTTGGAAAAGGAGTCATTCTTCCCATCAGGTAGCCAAAGTATTGGAGTTTCAGCTTCAGCATCAGTTCTTCCAATAAATATTCAGGACTGATTTCTTTTAGGATGGACTGGTTGGATCTCCTTGCAATCCAAGGGACTCTCAAGAGTCTTCTTCAACACCACAGTTCAAAAGCATCAATTTTTCACCGCTCAGCTTTCTTTATAGTCCAACTCTCACATCCATACATGACTACTGGAAAAAGCATAGCTTTAACTAGATGGGCCTTTGTTGGCAAAGTAATATCTGTTTTTTAATATGCTGTCTAGGTTGGTCATAACTTTTCTTCCAAGGAGTAAGTGTCTTCTAATTTCATGGCTGCAGTCACCATCTGCAGTGATTTTGGAGCCCCCCAAAATAAAGTCTGTCACTGTTTCCACTAACTCCCCATCTATTTGCCATGAAGTGATGGCAGATGCCATGATCTTCGTTTTCTGAATGTTGAGCTTTAAGCCAACTTTTTCACTCTCCTCTTTCACTTTCATCAAGAGGCTTTTTAGTTCCTCTTCACTTTCTGCCATAAGGGTGGTGTCATCTGCATATCTGAGGTGATTGATATTTCTCCAGGCAATCTTGATTCCAGCTTGTGCTTCTTCCAGTCCAGCGTTTCTCATGATGTACTCTGCATATAAGTTAAATAAACAGGGTGACAATATACAGCTGCTTTGCAATGTTGTGTTAGTTTCTGCTGTACAGCAAAGTGAATCAGCTACAAGTACACATATATCCCTTCCCTCCTGAGCCTCCCTCCTACCCCTGCTATGCTTCTATGTGAACACTCTTTGATGATTTTTAAATGTTTTCAAAATGCTGTTTTCTTTGAAAAGAGGCTCTTCTGGGGTTAGAGAGCTGTTAGGCAAGAGGTTGACTAGACTGTCCATCCTGAGATCCAAACCCAGTATAACCTGGGAGATAGCACGCATCTTCTAGGTGGACAAAGAGCTGGGAACTAGCAGAGCTAGAGTGGATGGGCACAGATAAGGATGGGATACCTACTCCACAGTAATGCAGGAGTCTCATGAGGCTCAGTTTCCATCCCTGGGTTGGGAAGATCCCCTAGAGGGGAAATGGCAACCCAACCCACTCCAGCATTCTTGCCTGGAGGATCCCATGGACAGAGGGCTATCTCTACAGTCCTTAGGGTCGCAGAGTCAGACGCGACTAAAGCGACTTATAATGCATGTACATGGTGACCAGTTGAAGCAGGGAGACATGCAGATTGGAGACTAAAGGAAATGTGGTATAGAAAAGCCATGCCCCATGCCCTCATATCCTCTGTTTAGCTCCTCTTTGAAGTACCTAGATAATAGGATTTTGCAGATTTCCTGAGTTGTTTTGCAGGTGTTAAAATCCCCTTCTTTTCCAACAAATGGAAAAGGTTAACTATTTGACCTAGATTACATACCCCCAGGACTCCTGGAGCTTAAGGACTGATAATATTAACCCCTGTGACACCCTGCTGCCGCACCATCAGCCAATCAGAGATTTGTGCACAAGCTGATCACAGGTCCTGCGACCCCTCCTCCCTCACTTGGCTTTTAAAAGTGCTTTGAGGAGTCCTTCGGGGTTTTTTAGGGCATTAGTTACCATCTCTTTGCACGGTGTTGCGATAAACCTTTCTCTGCTCCGAACTCCGATGTTCCAGTTTGTTTGGTCACTGTGTGCTCTGGCAAACGAACTTGCTTTAACAAAACCATCATCAAGGAAAAGAGCTCTTTGCCTTTGCTGGTGGAGGGCCACGTGCTTGGAACACCCTTCCCATCCCATCTTTCTGGCTTGAATTTTAGAATTTCTTCAAGACTTACCAAAACACTAGTCTATGGTTATATTTTCCCAGAAGCATTTCCTCTTCTCTGAATACTAACTATACTTGTAATCTGAACCTTGCAGTCCAGCATTTATTCACTTTGGAACTGTTAATAGAATTATAACGGCTTCCCTGGTGGCTCAGATTAAGATAAAGAATCCACCTGCAATGCAGGAGACCCAGATTCGATCCCTGGGTTGGAAAGATTCCCTGGAGAGGGAATGGCAACCCACTCAGATTCCTGGAGAATCCCATGGACAGAGGACCCTGGCAGGCTACAGCCCATGGGGGTCGCAGAGAGTCGGACATGACTGAGTGATTGAGTAAACACAAAGATTTTAAAATTTGAGTCTTACCTAATCAACAAAATTAACTATATCCCAAGAGACAGGAGTTTATAGTCTCCTCTTTGAAACTTACAGGACTATCGATCCATACACAGTAGGCTATTACGACTGCCTACTGTTGTTAGGCAATTATCACTATAACCATAAATCCAGTTCCTCCTTGGGTCTTTATTGTTCTTCAGTCACTAAGCTATGTCCAGCTTTTGCAATGATGCCATCCAACCATCTCATCCTCTGTCACCCTCTTCTCCTTCTGCCTTCAATCTTTCCCAGCATCAGGGTTTTTCCCAATGAGTTGACTCTTCACTTTAGGTGGCTAAAGTATTGAAGCTTCAGCATTGATCTTGATTAATTGATCTTGACTAATACTGTTATTTTAGTTAGAGTTGAGACTAAGCTGTCTCCCATTGGCATGTGTCCAGGAAGTTGAGCATATGAAAGAGAATGTGGGGGAAAAGTGGTTGAGAATTTACAGAAGGAAAACTAAGCTGAAAGATGGACTGGGGCAATTAGGAAATCCTTGCTGTCCTCAAAAACACTCAGTCACATGGCAGGCACCTGAATCTAGTTTGTGCAATGGATGGAGGAGTAAAATGGGAGTCACAAGTGGTTAGGAGTGATGGGAAGAAAGAAAGAAGGATATAGCTCGAAGATGACAGGTTTAAAGGAAAGATTTTTATTTTTATTTATTTTAGGATAGAGAAAACCTAAGCATTATTGTAGATGGGGGGGGTGGAGAAAAAAAGCCAACAAAGAAAAGATTGAAGAGCTTTAATTAATGGACAAGGCATGTCCATTTAGTCTTGACATGACATGGCAATAAGAGTTAGAATCTATGACTCAGCAAATGGTAAACATAGGTTTGACTTCTGGCACCTACCTTTATAAGCTTAGAACTTCTCTTTCTAAACCTTATTTTGTTGATTTATCATGCTGGGATAACATGACTGTTGTAAAACTTAAATAATATATAGGAAGTCACTGGCATATTACATAGTAAGTGTTGCTAAAATAGTAGCTATGATTAGGCCAGGAGCACAAGTGGAAAAATGAAAGGCCACCAACTCCTCTGAGATAGGACAGAAGGTTGGGAGAAGATCTGCACAAACTTGAGATGAAATTTCATGATCTCTGGGGCTAGTTCAGAGACTCTCAATGCTGGCAGAATATTAGAATCAATTGGGGAGCTTTCAAAAATGCCAGTACTTGGCTATCACCCCAGACCAATTATATCAAGACCTGTGAAAGTGGGCATGAACGTTGGTACTTTTTGAAGCTCTTCTGGTTAACACTCTATAGAAAGTTGAAAATGATTTGGATACGTCTTGATTCTCAAATCTGACTACACATTGTAACTACTTCAAAAAGTTTAAAGAATACTCCTGCCAACCACAGATGGTTTCAAAAGCATGACACTGAGCAAAAAAAAAAAAGAGAGAGAGAGCCAGAAACAATGAAACCTACTTTGTATGATTCCATTTTGATTCCATCAAGGTCAGGCAAAAGAAAAAAAAATTCTATGAGGTTAAAAACTAGAGTAGTGGTTTCTTCTGGAAAGAGAGGAGGATTAGCCTAAATGGGCGAGTATCCAGGTTGATACTGGAACTGACATAAATACTCTATGTCTTGGGCTCCATTCAAATACTGATATAAAAAGCAAGATATAAATACTCTATATCTTGATCAGGATGCTGGTTACTGAGATGAACATGTTTGTTGAAACTCATTGAACAGTATATTTAAAATCTGTGTATAAATACTGTATTTATACCTTAATTTAAAAATAATTAACCCCAAAGGAAAATTTCATGCAATTGGTATGGGAAGTGGGTTGGCAATTTGGATTTTTATAAGCTTCCCCGGTGGTCATAATATAAAGAAAAGTTTGAGAACCACTCAGCTAAATCACCTACGAGATTGAGACTGAGATTAAGAAGAAGCAATCTTGAGAAATTTGAGAAAGGTTTGAAATTAGAAAATGAGGTTGAATAGGTACAACCTTTTTTCTCAGAGTATCGCATCAGAGACCCCTATGGTGCTTGAAAAAAAATGTTCATTCCTGGGACCCAGAATAGATGTACTGTTATACACTGTGGGAGTGAGTTCCAGGCATGTGCGTATTAATGAGATTTCTTCAGGTGATTTTCGTAAAGTTAGAGCACTTCCTGAATACATGGAGCAACTGAAGATGAGAACCAAGCGTTTCAATGGAGAGAGGAAGGGTGTATGGAGAACAATTCCTAGCAGGGAAGGGCAGCTCTAACTTGGAGCAAAGAAAGTATCAGTATTTGGAAAACCAATCACATGACAGCCGGGACTGCCAGGCACCTAGATAAAACTGAGAAGCTGACGTGGAACATCACAAGACAAACCTGGAAAGTCGAGGGAAAGAAAAGGAGTAATAAAGGGTGAATTAGTTCTGGAGTCTGAGCCTCAACCCTTGGACCAACGATCTTCCTAGGATGTACGTTTCAGGCAGCAGACAGTGCTTCTTAAAGTTGATTCCTCTGAAATGAACCAAAAGTAGATGGCAGGATTGCCAATTGTCATGGGAAGTATTTGCAAAATATTACACTTCAGAAAGGCATACAGCACACCTTGGAGATGGACTTTGGGTGGGATTTAGACAAAGTTAGATGTAAGGGCAGAAAGCGAAGAGGCTATTGGTGAGGGTGAAGGAGGAGAGTGAAAGAGCCGACTTAAGACTACATATTTTTAAAAATCTCAGATCATGGTATCCAGCCGCATTACTGCATGGCAAACAGAAGGGGAAATGGTGGAAGTAGTGACAGATTTCCTCTTCTTGGGCTCCAAAATCACTGCAGACAGTCACTGCAGCCATGAAATCGGCATGAAATACGACGATTGCTTCTTGGCAGGAACGTGATGACAACCCTAAACAGTGTGTTGAAAAGCAGAGATACTGCTCTGCCGAAAAGTCCGTATAGTCAAGGCTATGGTCTTCCCAATAGTCACACGCGGCTGTGAGAGCTGGACCGTAAAAAAAGGCGGAGTGCCAAAAAGTTGATGTCTTCAAACTGTGGTACTGGAGAAGACTCCTGAGAGTCCCATGGACAGCAAGGAGATCAAACCAGTCAATCCAGTCAATCTTAAGGGGGATAAACCCTGAATATTCACTGGAAGGACTATGCTGAAGCTGAAGCTCCAATATTTTGATCATTCGATGCAGATGACTCATTGGAAAAGTCTCTGATGCTGGGAAAGATTGAGGGCAGAAGGGGAAGAGGGCATCAGAAGATGAGATGGCTGGATGGCATCACCAATGCAATGGACATGAACTTGGGTAACCTCCTGGAGATGATAGGGGACAGAGAAGCCTGGCGTGCTGCAGTCCATGGGGTCTCAAAGAGTCGGACACGACTGGGCAACTGAACAACAACAAGACACCAGGGAGTCCCCTGGTGGTCCCGTGGTTCGGATTCAGCGTTTTCATTGTCACATCCAGGTTCAATCTCTGATCTGGGGAACTGAGATCCCAGAAGCCCCCAGAAAGAAAAATACAGACAAAAGTAGATGCTTTAAGGAGTATTTTCAGGACTTCATGGAAAAATACAGAAGCCAAGGATTTGAAGGAAGTGCAGGCAATACATGAGGTCCAGTTGTGCTGGGATGTTAAAGAAAAAGTACATCTAGAGTAGTTCTGGGGATGGGTAAGTCCTAAAATGTAGAATGGAGTCACATTGTGGAGAGACTAAATTCCCTTTCTCCAATGCCAACTCTGAAGAAGCAAGCCACCGTGAATCATGAATTCTGTAGCCAACAAGGAGACCATTTCTGCTAACAGCCCAGGAAAAGTGGAAGAGGATCTTTCCACACTGAGCCTCTGACAAGAACTGAGGTCTGGACCACAGCTCGACGGCAGCTTGGTGAGACCCCAAGCAGAGGACCAGCTAAGTTGTGCTCGGACTCCTAACCCTGGACTCACAGGAACTGTAAATAATAAATACATGTGTTCCTCAGCCACTGAGATGTGGTCAGTTATGTAGCAATAGGTAACAAATGCAAATTTAACTACAAACGCAGTGGGGAGCCATTAGAAGTGTCTGAGCTGTGATGTGTAATAAGTGAAGTGAAGTGAGAGTTGCTCAGTCGTGTCCACTCTTTGCGACCCCAGGGACTGTGGTCCATGGAATTCTCCAGGCCAGAATACTGGAGTGTGTAGCCTTTCCCTTCTCCAAGGGATCTTCCCAACCCAGATATCAAACCAGGTCTCCCTCATTGCAGGCAGATTCTTTACCAGCTGATCTCAAATGTGCTCAGCACCTTATCATCCTTTATTTTTACTGTTGGACAGGTGTTCAGTGCAAATCATCCAGGAAGATTCCATCAAATCAAAAAAGATATCCCAGAAAAGTATTTGAAAAGAAGAACCAACTTTGTGGGTTTTGTTCTTGTTTTTACTTTAAAGAATTAGTTGCTCATATTTCTCATTTATTTATATATCAAATTAATATTTATTTTATATTTTGCTTATGTTTTTAGGTTTCATCTTCTGATGTTTGGGCTTCCCTAGTGACTAAGAGGTAAAGAATCTACCTGCAATTCAGGAGACACAGGCAGGAGATGAAAGTTTGATCCCTGGATCAGGAAGATCTCTTAGAGAAGGAAATGGCTACCCACTCCAGTATTTTTGCCTGAAACGTCCCAATCTATGGGGTTGCAGAAGAGTTGGACAAAACCGGGCAATTAAACAACAATAACTTCTGGTGTTTACTCTTGCAGTTAAGGTTTTATTTCCTCATTTTTTTCTTTTGAAACTTTGAAGCTATAAAAAGAATATTGGGAGACTTCCCTGGCAGTCCAGTGGTGAAGACTCCGTTATTCCACTGCAGAGGGTGCAGGTTGGATCCCTGGTTGAAGAACTGAGATCTTACAGACCTCTGGCACAGGCACACACAAAAAAATGCTGGACCACAGAATCCCATGGTTCCTTACTCTATCTTCTTGTTTTATGAAAGCGAGTAGATTTAGGGGTCAGTGCCAGTTTCTTGCCAGCAGAAGGGAAACTTTACTATACCAGCTTGTCACATAAGCATTATCCTCTTTAAATCGTGAAGGAATGCAGTCTCCATGCCCACCATGCACACATACAGCCATTCACCATATAAAGATACCTCCACACTCTCTCCTTTGCTGAGGGTCCCTTAATGCAACTTGGGGTTTTACGAATGCCAATGGCATGTCTAACAGCACAGGACGGTTAAGTTTTTTCCAGCATCTCCCTCAACTTCTGTACCCCACCTTATCCTATTCGCCATGGGAACAGAACATTAATCACTCCTACATGCTAATGGAAGTTCAGAGATTCAAATTCTTCGGTGCTGAAATAATGGTTGTTTGCATTTTCTGTAGCACTCAGTACTGATTGCATTCATATCATCTAACACTTAAAAAAAACATTCCTTGTCAGGGATCCTTTTCCCTCCCACCCTCTGTTAGGATTTCTCCTCTTTCATTACTCTCCTTAGAGAACGCTAGGTGATTATGAGCTACTGAAATGTTTCCCACCCTTCCAGTGTCTTTTGTCTCTTTTCACTTTCAGCAACCACATGAAGCAATACCGTCTTATTTATTTGTCATGCTTCTGTGTTTGAATTAAAATGCCTCTAAATTAAAAAAAAAAAACAACCCCACCATAACAGGCTCTGTAATTTCTTTATTATAGCATTTTCAACTTCTTCCTTTTGACCTTTTGGTATTGCTTTCATGATTAATTTTTTTCCAGGGCCCTGTTGACACAACAGACCACTATACTCACCTATTAACCTTTGAAAAATCAAAGTTGGAATCTGATTTGAGTAAGGAAACCAAAATAATTTTCAGCTAGTCTGAGCTTTATGAACAATAAGCTAGACAAGTTCATCTCTGTG
The DNA here is from genome assembly GCA_006408695.1 of Aepyceros melampus. NCBI lineage: Eukaryota > Metazoa > Chordata > Mammalia > Artiodactyla > Bovidae > Aepyceros > Aepyceros melampus. Next base: position 30,586 of record SJXQ01002837.1, on the reverse strand, counting down.
ATGGACAGGCTCTGCATGTGGAGGAGTTGGTGTGAATAAAAGACTGAAATGCACAGCAACGCAACTAAGATGGAAAGATAGCATCGTGTCTAATCTTAGAGCAGCTTGTCTAGTGCTCATTTTCAGGGAAAAATGAAAACACAAGAAATTTAATTATAGCAGCTATTTCTTCCTTTCTTCCATTTTTCATAGACAGTCCTCAGGAGTCCTCTCTTTGTGATTTTTAGTTAAAATCACTAAGCTGTTTATTGTTCCTCCCTATTATACCAAATTGATATTTCATTAAAATGAACATTTTTAAATCCTCTTTAATTATAGCCCCTGCTTTGATCACAAATGTAAGTTTAACTGTACTCAGACTTTTGTGAAACCTTTACATTTGTCCAGTGATAATAGAAGGGACAATTCAAGCTCTATTTGGGTCACCAATAGTTCTAAAAAAGTGACTCACTCACTCACCTCCATCCTGTCTTCAAAGGTGGTTTATCCCTGGCCTTTGCCAGCCTCCCATCACCCTCCTTCCCATATCAAAACATATTGATCACTGATTCTGTGATTTTAGATGTCCTCTGAGTCCTTATATCTGAGCTTTCTGTTTTATTTTAACTAGGGGCAAATTGTTCAATTGCTAAGTCGTGTCCAACTCTTTGCAGCCCCATGGCTTGCAACACATCAGATTTCCCTGTCCTTCACTATCTCCTGGAGTGTGCTCAAACTCATGTCCATTGAGTCAGTGATGCCATCCAATCATCTCATCCTCTGTCGTCCTCTTCTCCTCCTGCCTTCAATCTTTCCCAGCAGCAGAGTTTTTTTCAATGAGTTGACTCTGTATCAGGTGGCCAAAATATTAGAGCTTCAGCTTTAGCATCAGTCCTTCCAATGAATATTCAGGACTGATTTCCTTTAGGATGGACTGCTTTGATCCCCAAGGGACTCTCAGGAGTCTTCTCCAACACCAAAGTTCCAAAGTATCGATTCTTCAGCTCTTAGCCTTCTTTGTTGTCCAGCTCTCACATCTGTACATGATTACTAGACAAACCATAGATGGCCAAAATCTCAAAGTGATATTCTTTGAAGAAATACATCTGTATTTGGTTGTCATGCATTTATTTGAGAAATAAACATTGCCACTCGATTGCCTCATGTAGCTGCTTTCCAGCCCGGTTTTCTTTGGTCTTTGAGGTCACAGCCCAGTGACGCCCAGGTGGGTGGAAAGCAGGGGGTGTGAGAGTGTGTGAGGTGGAAGTGAATGCATGTAGACTTTCTCCCTAAAGGCCACCTTGCAGGCCAAGCGTGGTACAAGAATGCCTAGACTTTCTCACACAGGTACCCAGGGATTTTGCTCACTTGCCCTTTAAAAGCTGAGCTCCTGAAATGTTCCCTCCTGATAACATCACCTGGACTGGTTACTAAATGTAGCCTCCTTTTGTGCTGTGGACCTATTTACTTATTAGGCCTTGAGCAGGGCCAGCTCTATAATTTGCAAGGTCGTTACACAGGGAAAATGTGAGCCTCCTGGCTTATAAGCAGGAGAGACGTGCCTTTGCGTGCCTGCTAAGTTGCTTCAGTTGCGTCAGCCTCTTTGTGGCTCTATGGACAGTAGCACCCCAGGCCCCTCTGCACGTGGGATTTCTCAGGCGAGAATACTGGAGTGGGTTGCCATGCCCTTCTCCAGGGCATCTTCCTGACCCAGAGATCGAACTCAAGTCTCTCACATCTCCTGCACTGGCAGGCGAGTTCTTTACCAGTAGCGCCACCTGGGAGGCTCTGTTCTACAACGCAAATTAATTTCATAATCTATGAACATGCTACTGAGTCTCAAGGTGCAGAAACCCCCACCTCTGGTTTATTCTGGGTCATTCCAGCTCAGGGTCTCTCAAGTGATGCTGTCTTTTGGACATGGCATTTGTACACGTGTGATGTATTAGAGGCTTTTAGTGGATGGCCTTCATCCACAAAGGGGATAATATGTAGATAATAATGCCTTGAGAGACAAAAGTGGGGCCATGGAGAAAGACTTTGCAAACTCGCCCCAAAGAAGCCATGCAGCATTGAGCACACACACATACATACACACACATGCACGCAGACACACACACATGTGCACACACACATACACACATGTGCGCGCACACACACATACATACATACACCCTACACACACACACAACCCCTACATACACACACCTGCAAGAGGAGGAAATAATAACATGGTGTTGCTCCTCAAGGACTGAGATAGCAAGCAGTTTATAAGTAACATTTTTAAGCTGGCTCTATGCACAGTTCAAGCTTTTATCTTATAAAATTACTCGAGACAAAGACGCTGCCAATAACCCAGACTCCTCAGGCATAGCAGGAAAGTTGCCAACCATTCCTTACTTCTTTAACTTATTTCGGAGAATGAACTTGCCTATCAACAGAAATAACAAAATAACCCTAGGGCCAGATGCTGCTGTTTCTCTGGGGAGCAGCATTGCAGCCCCATTTTTCTCTGTGTGTCCAGTGGAGGGCTGCGGAAACAGACCCTCACCCTCCCGCCTCTGTTCCAGCAGCAAGGAAGAAGAGTGAGTCTGCTGCCTTCACGGGCACAGGGCACTGGGTTCCGAGGTCTGAGCAGTAGGGGACCCTTCTTGCCCTCCCTGCCCTTGAGCGCTGGCCTCAGCCCAACATGTGTGCAGGGTAAACAAAGACCAGATTGGCTTTGCCTCCACTCTTGCTGCCGACTCTCTCCCTGCTGCCTCTCCTCCCTTCAGCTGGAGTGGGTGCCAAGGGCATCATGCCTGAAGCTGAGGAAACCGGGTGGACAGAGCGGAATAGATGTGTGTTCAGTTGCTAAGTCATGTCCGACTCTTTGCAACATCACAAGGACTGCAGCATACCAGGCCTCCCTGTCCTTCACTATCTCACGGAGTCGGCTCAAACTCATGTCCACTGAGTCGGTCATGGGATGAGTTTAGAATGTGCTAGAACAGCACTGCACTCTCAGTGTCTTGCACATCTTCTTTGTGAGACCTCCCCAGGTGTCCAGCATTCACTGTCACCCATGACCCCATCCATCAACCACACCCAGCCACAGACATTAACAGGAAGCACTGTAAAAATTATCCCAGTGCCCTAGACAGGACAGCCACTGAGTTTGAAATAGCAACCTCCATTGTTCAGAGTTTGGCTCTGGAATTTTTAACTGGATCAACTTAGACAAGTTATTTAATTCCAGAGGCTAGTTTTCCCAATAATAAATTAGAGATGAAACTATCTCCTTGACTACCTCATGGTTCATGGGAAAATTGAACAAGTTTTAAAAATGCACATCTAGTAAGATGCCATAAAGGAAACTGTTAAAGACTGTAGAACAGTCAGGCATCACCAGCAAGTGCCTAACCCCATGCCAGGCAGTGTGGAATAGCTAATATGTCTTGCCTATCAGAAAAAAGCTCACAGTATAGTTGAGAAGAAAGATTGTGTACACGGTACAAATAAGCTCTTTTAGGTCTCCACATTATGTATGGCTAATAACAAACAACACTTCACCCTATAAATTTGGTTCTATTAATCCTCCCGTTCCGTATGCGGTAATGAAACGCAGGGCTTCCCTGGGGACCCAGTGGTAAAGAATCTGTCTGCCAGCGCAGAAGACGCAAGTTCTCGCCCTGGCTCAAGAAGATGGCTCAGTCGCTCAGGAAGAAATGGCAACCACTCCAGTATTCTTGCCAGGGATATCCCATGGCCAGAGGTTGAAAAGAGCAGGACAGAGCTGAGCAATGGAGCACACACAATGAAATGCGATGACCTGGAATAATTCTGTGCGTCATGAAGCCACAGGAAAATGGGGAAATGGCAGGTCCAAAACATGAAACCCATGTGGACAAAACTCTGCTTCAAAAAGGTACATGGACCCCTCTGTGCATAGCAGCACTGTTCACAGTAATCAAGACACGGAAGCAAACTAAATGCTGATCGACAGATGAATGGATAAAGTTGTACATATATACAATGGAGTATTACTCAGTCATAAAAAGAAAGAATGCCATTTGTGACAACATGGATGGACCTGGAGATGATCATACTAAGTAAAGTAATTCAGAAAGAGAGACGAACACCGTAAATGTGGACTATAAAATATGACAAAAATTAACCTATCCATAAAACAGAAACAGGCTCACAGACATAGAGAACAGACTTGTGATTGCCAAGGGGAAGGGGTGGATTGGGAGTTTGGAGTTATATAGAATGGATGAGCAAGGAAGTCCTGCTGTATAGCACAGGGCACTATATTCAATATCCTATGATAAACCAGAATGGGAAAACATATATAAAAAATAACATATACATATGTATAACTGAATCGCTTTGCTATACTGCAGAAATGAACACATTGTAAATCAACTATATTTCAATTTTAAAAATACAAGGAAACCCCAAATATGAAGACCAACGGTTCTTTGCTTAGTCACTCAGTTGTGTCCAACTCTTTACGACCCCATGGATTGTATCCTGCCAGGCTCCTCTGTCCGTGGGGTGCTCCAGGCAAGAATACTGGAGTCGGTTGCCATTTCCTTCTCCAGGGGATCTTTCCGACCCAGGGATCAAACCTGTATCTCCTGCGTTGGCAGACAGATTCTTTACCGCTGAACCACCAGTAGCAGTGTTCTTTAGCAAAACAGCAGTGAAGTGTTTTCATCGCTGGGCTCTCCCTCTAAGAAGCGCTGCGTGCAGACACAGGTGGAAACTCACTCACTTAAGTATAAAACCTTTTGCTTTACAGAGGAAGGAAGAAAAGCATACTCCAAGTAGCATGGACGTGTAGGGCACCTGAGTCATATTCTTTAAATGGTAGTGTAGTGAAAATCACTCAGTCGTGTCAACTCTTTGTGACCCCCATAGACTATATGGTCCATGGAATTCTCTAGGCCAGAATACTGGAGTGGGTAGCCTTTCCCTTCTGAGAGGATCTTCTCAACCCAGGGATCAAACCCAGATCTCCCATATTGCAGGTAGATTCTTTACCAGCTGAGCCACCAGGGAAGCCCAAGAATACTGGAGTGGGTAGCCTGTCCCTTCTCCAAGGGAACTTCCTGACCCAGGAATTGAACCAGGGTCTCCTGTATTGCAGGCAGATTCTTTACCAGCTGAGCTACCCAGGAAGCCCCCACCAAAAAATAAATAAATAACCCGCACAATACGAAACCCATGAAGTCTAACTTCAGAGCCCAAATTTCACTTGATATCACGTCATCTCCTTTAATTGGCACCAAATATTTAGTACAGACTGGAGCAGGAAACGGCAATCCACTCCAGTATTCCTGCCTGGAAAATTCCATGCACAGAAAAGCCTGGAGGGTTATAGTTCATGAGTCACCAAGGAGTCGGACACAACTGAGCATGTGCACCCCCATTGTTGTAGACAGTAGCTGTGGAATGTTACACAGAATTAGTTATGGATGAGATCAATATGGTAATCCTTTCAAAGATCCTCTGTGAGTATCTTTCCCTCGGAGCCCTATTTTTAGCTTTATGAAAAGCCATAGCAATAGCCTAAACATAAAAACTAAGCCTTCTTAATGCGCTCCCTCCCCCTCCACCCTGAAGCTCTCAAAATCTGTGAGCCTATTTAAACTGCAGAGCTCCTTCTGGGGGACTTTATGGAATACTGAGGACAGGAGACATGGATGCCTGAGGGAGAAGGCATCTTCCAGGAAATCTCAAAGCTTGTCCTGCAGATGCCAATAGCTCTGCCCACACACGGGGCTGTTTCTGCCAAGGACACCATACTTTCTGGTGTATCTTCTGTCTCTTTTTCATCATGCCCCCTTGCTCTAAAGTACTGAGCTTTGCATCCATTCCTTTGAAACAATGCTGGTCCCATGCATAATGAAATAGAGTCCAATAGCATTTCTGGCTCTCGCAGGGTCAAAAGTATATGTCCAATGGCAAAGAGCAGTTTGAACACATCAAGGGGTTGTACAATTGGGGTGGGGGGAAGAGAGGTCTTAGTGAGAAGGCTGCTCCATGGAAGAAAATGACAAATACCCCTTTTTCAAATCTGATAGAACTCACTTGTTCCTGCATCTTCACTTATAGCTTCTGACATCTCCACGTAAAAATAATTGAATTTTAACATGCTTGCCCCTAATTCTGCCTCTGCTAATGACTATCTGGTATTCATTTCAGCGGACTCCTCACATGGCCACATGTTTTAAGAGCTTGAGGTTTTTGAGGTTCAGTCGCTAAGTCATGTCCAATCTTTGCAACACCATGGATTGTAGCATGCCAGGCCAGGATCCTCTGGCCTTTACTATGTCCCAGAGTATGCTCAAATTCATGTCCATTGAGTCAGTGATGCTATCTAACCATCTCATCCTCTGCTGCCCACTTCTCCTCTTGCCTTTAATCTTCCTCAGCATCAAGGTCATTTCCAATAAGTCAGCTCTTTGCATCAGGTGGCCAAAGTATCAGAGCTTCAGCTTCAGCATCAGTCCTTCCAATGAACACTCAGGATTGGTTTCATTTAGGATTGACTGGTTTGATTTTCTTGCTGTCTAAGGGACTCTCAAGAGTCTTCTCCAGTACCACAGTTCAAAAGCACCAGTTCTTTGGTCCTCAGCCTTCTTTATGGTCCAACTCTCACATCCATACGTGACTACAGGAAAACCATAGCTTTGACTATATGGACTGCTTTTAATATACTGTCTAGGTTTGTCATAGCTTTCCTTCCAAGGAGCAATCATCTTTTAATTTTACAACCACGGTCAACCATCTGCAGTGATTTTGGAGCCCAAGAAAATAAAGTCTGTCGCTACTTTCACTTCTTCCTTGAGACAGTAATGCTGAAACTTTTCAGATCTCTTCTTGATATCAGAAAAATGGGATATTTCTCTGAGTGGCTTTTTTCATGAGTTTATTCATGGGTTCTCATTTAATGTTTCAGTCCTGATGAGTGAGTGGTCTGTTTGATCAGGCTCCCAGTGCTCTTCATTGAACACAAATCCTGTGCAGACGAACTTGGTGTTTGAGCAGCCACTTGTTAGTGGATGTTCAGCCTTAGGCATCCCTGAGAGATCCCTGAGAGCTTTTTGCTTTTGGCAGAGTGCTCTTAGAACCCCAGGGCATCACAGCAGGGGGAACTCAAAATCAGAGGTTGGCCAAGCACTTTCTTGGGTGAATTTCGAATAGGTTTGGAGCAACTGGACATTTGAGATCCAGCCAGGGATTTGGCCAGAGAGCCCCTGGGAGGCTGGCAGAAGCCAGACACTCTGCAGTGGTTGCCACGCTCTTGGATGTTTGTTCAAAAAAACAAGTTTGGGCTAAGCAAAACCCTTAAATCAGGGGTCCCCAGTCTCCAGGACCTAGTGCCTAATGATCTGAAGTGGAGCTTATGTAATAATTACAGAAAAGTAAAATGAACAATAAGTATAACACACTTGAATCATCCTGAAGCCATCTCCCACTTGCCCGGTCCGTGGAAAAAAATGTCTTCCATGAAACTGGTCCCTGGTGCCAAAAATGTTGAGGACCACTGCCTTAAAGCATCTAAGGATGACCTGAACACAAGTGCTTTCCAGAAGTTTAAAGAATCATTACACGTGCAATTACTGGTCAGGGTTTGTCTTCCCCACTAGGCTCCAAGTCTGTGTTCACCTCTGTTTTCCTTATGCCTGGTACGAGGTATGATGCATGGCAGCCACTGAACAAGTCAGAGCTACTATTTGAGGGGCTGGGAGGTGGGGATTGAGCTATGGGGTCTGACCTAGGGAGGCATCATCAGGACCCAGCAATTGCCCTGTAATATACACAGGACATTTGCAGACCCCAAATGTTCATGCTGTCCCCCATCTTGGAGTCAGCTCTTATGAATTCTTATGAGGGTGGACATGCTTAAGGAAAACAGAGATGCATCTGTATTTCTGTAACCTCCTTTTAAGTTGTTCTCTTGAAAAGACCCTGATCCTGGGAAAGATTGAAGGCAGGAGGAGAAGGGGATGATAGAGGAGGAGATGGTTGGATGGTATCACCGACTCAATGGTCATGAGTTTGAGTAAACTCCAGGAGTTGGTGATGGACAGGGAAGCCTGGCTTGCTGCAGCTCATGGGATTGTAAAGAGTCAGACATGACTGAGTGACTGAACTGAACTGAACTTGAACAAATTTGCTCCAGTTGTCTCCTGTAATATGTCCAAATTTATTTTCACCTTTTAATTTTTCATTTTAAAGCTTAGCTTGCTACCATAACTGGAAAAGAATGAAATGGATTCAGCAATGACCCTTTCAGTTCAATTCAGTTCAGTTAGTCGCTCAGTCGTGTCCGACTCTTTGTGACCCCATGAATCACAGTACGCCAGGACTCCCTGTCCATCACCAACTCCCAGAGTTCACTCAAACTCATGTCCATCGAGTCAGTGATGCCATCCAGCCATCTCATCTTCTGTCGTCTCCTTTTCCTCCTCCCCCCAGTCCCTCCCAGCATCAGAGTCTTTTCCAATGAGTCAACTTTTCATATGAGGTGGCCAAAGTGTTGGAGTTTCAGCTTCAGCATCAGTCTTTTCAATGAACACTCAGGACTGATCTCCTTTAAAATAGACTGGTTGGATCTCCTTGCAGTCCAAGGGACTCTCAAGAGTCTTCAGCACCACAGTTCAAAAGCATCAATTCTTCGCTGCTCAGCCTTCTTCACAGTCCAATTCTCACATCCATATATGACCACTGAAAAAACCATGGCCTTGACTAGATGGACCTTTGTTGGCAAAGTAACGTCTCTGCTTTTGAATATGCTATCTAGGTTGGTCATAACTTTTCTTCCAAGGAGTAAGCGTCTTTTAATTTCATGGCTGCAATCACCATCTGCAGTGATTTTGGAGCCCCCCAAAGTAAAATCTGACTCTGTTTCCACTGTTTCTCCATCTATCTGCCATGAAGTGATGGGACCAGATGCCATGATCTTTGTTTTCTGAATGTTGAGCTTTAAGCCAACTTTTTCACTCTCCTCTTACACTTTCATCAAGAGGCTTTTTAGTTCCTCTTCACTTTCTGCCATAAGGGTGGTGTCATCTGCATATCTGAGGTGACTGATATTTCTCCTGGCAATCTTGATTCCAGCTTGTGTTTCTTCCAGCCCAGCGTTTCTCATGATGTACTCTGCATCTCTCTCTCTCTCTCAAGTCACTCAGTTGTGTCCGACTCTTTGCGACTCCATAGACTACAGCCTGCCAGGCTCCTCTGTCCATGGGATTTTCCAGGCAATAGTACTGGAGTGGATTGCCATTTATTAAGCAGGATGACAATATACAGCCTTGACATACTCCTTTTCCTATTGGAACCAGTCTGTTGTTCCATGTCCAGTTCTAACTGTTGCTTCATGACCTGCATACAGGTTTCTCAAGAGGCAGGTCAGGTGGTCTGGTATTCCCATCTCTTTTAGAATTTTCCACAGTTTATTGTGATCCACACAGTCAAAGGCTTTGGCACAGTCAATAAAGCAGAAATAAATGTTTTTCTGGAACTCTTTTGCTTTTTCGATGATCCAGCAGATGTTTGCTTTGTAGCAAACATGCTGTGTGACCAGGAGCAATAAAAATTTCCAACCCTGACAAGTTAGAGGCAGCAGAAGGCACCTTTTTGAAGAACTAAATCAGTCCAATGTTTTTGGTATTGGCATTGTTGATACTTGTTATATGACATTTAAAAACCTGACTGCTCTGTTTTCCCCCTCAGGTTCAGTCTGTTAGTAGAAATGCTGAAAGGATTAAGGATTTATGGAACTCCGATATTTGGGATGTTATTTCCAAGTAGCATCTTCTGGCCTGGTAGATTTGTTACAAATCTGTCCTCTCCCATCTCTGAATGCAGAGGGTTTGTTTAATTGTCATGAGAGTTAACATTTTATCCTGCTGTTATTTCCCACCCAAAGTAGGGTGAGCATAAATTTGCTCAAGAAATAAAGTACTTTTTCCTTCAGTTTCAACTCATGTTAAAGATTTTCAGTATGTGAAGAAGTATCTTATTAAGTGCTTTCTTTTCACAAGACTAAACTAAGTCAACGATGGGCATTTATTCTCACAACACCCTTATGAGGACCCCATAGCATTAGTCTCCCTAGTTTATACATGGAGAGACTGAGTGTTGTAGAAGTTTTTCAACTTACCTAAGATCTCAGAGACTGTACTAGCTAATATTTGCATTACTCAGCTCATGTTTTCTTATCCTCCTTTGCAAGTGTGGGTCTCCACAAACCTCATTTCTCCTTTGCCTGCCAACAGGTACCCCTGGAGGGGAGCAGCAAGGCTGTGAGAGGCAGGAGGGACGTTTGTGAGTTACACAGGACTGTCTAAAGCAATCCCTCAAACAGGGTGGCTCAACACAGCAGAAATGCAGTCTCTTGCAGTTGCAGAGCCTAGAAGTCTGAAACGAAGGAGTTGGCAAGGCCCACTCTCACTGAAGCGAGTCGAAGACAACCTGTCCCATGCCTTTCTCTGGGCATCTGGTGCTGCCGGCAGCCCCTGGCGCGTCCAGGCTTGTAGATGCATTGCCCCATCTCTGTCTCCATCATGGCCTGGCCATTTTCCTGCTGTCTGTCCGTGTCTTTATGTAGCATGGACTCTTTGGGTACATCTGACTCTGCGTCCCTTCTCTTCTCTAACATCAGTCCTACTGGAATAAGGGGCCACCCTAGTCCAGCAGGACCTCAGCTACTCTTACACCTTAATTAATCTGCAGAAACCTTATTTCCCAATAAGGTCATTGTCACAGGAGCCAGCAGTTAGGCCTTTAATACATCTTCTGTTATTTGTTGTTCAGTCTCTAAGTCATGTCTGATTCTTTGAGACCCCATGGACTGCAGCACACCAGGCTTCTCTCACCTTCACTATTTCCAAGAATTTGCTCAAAAACTCTTGTCCGCTGAGTTGGTGATATTATCTAACTATCTCATCCTCTGTCAACCACTTCTCCTCCCCCTTCAATCTTTCCCAGCATCAGGGTCTTTTCAAAGGAGTCTCCTCTTTACATCTAGTGGCCAAAGTATTGGAATTTCAGCATCAGTCCTTATTAAATATGTTGATAATTTTGACCTTATTTTTTTTATTATGTTTGCTAAACATTTTACAAATTTTTATTTTATATTATAAATATAGTTGATTTACAATGTTGTGTTGGTTTCAGATGTATAGCAAAGTCATTTAGATATATGTATATATTTATACATATATATCAACACTTTTTCAGATTCTTTTTCAATATAGGTTATTACAGAATATTGAACAGACTTCCCTGTGGTATACAGTCAAAGCCTGAAATGTGTTTTTCCCCAATCTTCCCAGGATTCTAAAGTACAACACATTTGTTTTTGATTCAAATGCCCCTCTTCCAGGAAGTCTTCCCATACCACTCTATCTAACCTTCCACCCAGGCCCAGTAAATCTCATCACCCTGTTTCTTTTCTATATGTGATTTGTATATGAACCTGTGCTATTAGCTACTTGTTTGTCTTCTTCCATTACATAATCCGGGAACTTCCTGATGTTCAAGCTGGTTTTAGAAAAGGCAGAGGAACCAGAGATCAAATTGCCAACAACCGCTGGATCATCGAAAAAGCAAAAGAGTTCCAGAAAAACATCTATTTCTGCTTTATCGACTATGCCAAAGCCTTTGACTGTGTGGATCACAATAAACTGTGGAAAATCTGAAAGAGATGGGAATACCAGACCACCTGACCTGCCTCTTGAGAAATCTGTATGCAGGTCAGGAAGCAACAGTTAGAACTGGACATGGAACAACAGACTGGTTTCAAATAGGAAAAGGAGTACGTCAAGGCTGTATATTGTCACCCTGCTTATTTAACTTATATGCAGAGTACATCATGAGAAATGCTGGGCTGGAAGAAACACAAGCTGGAATCAAGATTGCTGGGAGAAATATCAATAACCTCAGATATGCAGATGACACCACCCTTATGGCAGAAGGTGAAGAGGAACTAAAGCACCTCTTGATGAAAGTGAAAGTGGAGAGTGAAAAAGTTGGCTTAAATATTCTCAGTATTCAGAAAACGAAGATTATAGTATCCAGTCCCATCACTTCATGGGAAATAGATGGGGAAACAGTGTCAGACTTTATTTTTTAGACTCCAAAATCACTGCAGATGGTGACTGCAGCCATAAAATTAAAAGACACTTACTCCTTGGAAGAAAAGTTATGATCAACCTAGACAGTATATTCAAAAGCAGAGACATTACTTTGCCGACTCAGATCCGTCTAGTCAAGGCTATGGTTTTTCCAGTAGTCATGTATGGATGTGAGAATTGGATGGCAGAAAGTGAAGAGGAGCTAAAAAGCCTCTTGATGAAAGTGAAAGAGGAGAGTGAAAAAGTTGGTTTCAAGCTCAACACTCAGAAAACGAAGATCATGGCATCTGGTCCCATCACTTCACAGGAAATAGATGGGGAAACAGTGGACACAGTGTCAGACTTTATTTTGGGGATCTCCAAAATCACTCCAGATGGTGACTGCAGCCAGGAAATTAAAAGACGCTTACTCTTTGGAAGAAAAATTATGACCAACCTAGATAGTATATTCAAAAGCAGAGACATTACTTTGCTGACTAAGGTCCGTCTAGTTAAGGCTATGGTTTTTCCTGTGATCATGTATGGATGTGAGATCTGGACTGTGAAGAAAGCTGAGTGATGAAGAATTGATGGTTTTGAACTGTGGTGTTGGAGAAGACTCTTGAGAGTCCCTTGGACTGCAAGGAGATCCAACCAGTCCATTCTGAAGGAGATCAACCATGGGATTTCTTTGGAAGGAATGATGCTAAAGCTGAAGCTCCAGTATTTTGGCCACCTCATGAGAAGAGTTGACTCATTGGAAAAGACCCTGATGCTGGGAGGGATTAGGGGCAGGAGGAGAAGGGGTTGACAGAGGATGAGATGGCTGGATGGCATCACAGACTCAATGGACGTTAGTCTGAGTGAACTCCAGGAGTTGGTTATGGGCAGGGAGGCCTGGCGTGCTGCGATTCATGGGGTCACAAAGAGTCGGACACGACTGAGTGACTCAACTAATGTCCTTATCCTCTGGGTTCATCCACTTTGTCAAACAGGTCAAGAATTTATTTTCTTTTCAGGCTGATATATATTTTCTTTATCCATTCATCCTTCAATAGACACTTAGATTGTTTCCATTTTTTGGTTATTGTGAATAATTTTGCAGTGAGCATGAGGGTGCAGATATCTTTTTGAGATAAGGGTTTCATTTCTTTCAGTTTGATACCTACAAGTGGTATTTCTGGATCACATAGTAATTATATTTTTAATTTTTTGAGGAATTCACAACTCTTATCCATTGTGGCTGCCCAATATATATTCCCACCAACAGGGTTCAAGGGTTCCAATTTCTCCACATCCTCACCAACACTTGTTATCTCTGATGAGAACCATTTTCACAGAGGTGAGGTGATATCACATTGTAGTTTGATTTGCATTTCCCTGATGATTAGTAATGCTGAACGTCTTTTCCTGTGTTCTTTGGCCCTTATCCTTGGTTCTACTGATCCCGCAGAGACCTATTTTCCATTGACTATCAAGGAAAACCAATCCCATTTTCTGAAAGTCACGACTTCTCTCATCTAAATGGCCTTGATCCTTGTACATTTAGGACCATCTGTTAGAAGTCATTGACTGTTGTTTCTTCAAACATCAGTGAAGAGCCTGCTTTGCCCTTTGCATTCTGCTACTCACTACAGGATTCCATGTTGAGGAAAGGCCGACTCTGTCCGCCAAGAGGCCTAAGTGAGAAAGAGCAAGGTTTCCAAGAACAGCACACATGTGGTGTGGAGTTTTCTTTCGTGGTTTCAAGCTTCTTGTTTTATCACGAGTCACTGAATTTTCCATTCTGTGCCTGAGAACCAGCTCACTGGACAATGCCCATTAGAGAGGAGGCAGGCAGAGAATAAAGCTGTGACATTCTCCTGGAGACCCATCACTTTGTCCCTGCTTTATTTTAAGGCATGTCCATCACCACTCCTCTCTGGAGGCTGGGCAGGGCACCTGGCCTCCCAAAAACCACACACAGCTCCAGCAGTTTGTAGCCAGGCAGGTCCCCTGGCCTAGTGGGGGCTCCGCCTCACCCCTGCGAAGCAGCTGTGGATCTGAGTGTCTGCCCCACCCTGCCCCCTCCCAAGGGCCCACACAGCTGCAACCGGTTACTCCTTGGCCGGGAGCCGGGACCTACCCTGGGCATAGCCAGTGTCCTCCCTGAAGCCATGGAGATGCTCTGATCCCATGTTTGTTTTTCTTCTTGTGGCTTTTCAGAAGAGAAGAATCTTAAGCTTACTTAGGCTTTCTGGATTTTTTTTTTTTAAGTCATTCTCTGATTCCCTAGGTTGCATCTCAGGGGACAGAGAATGAGAATAGCTCTCCAGTGTGCAGAAGGTTTTAGTTACTTTTCAGCTCCATCCCAGAGAGAGGAGAGTGAATTGATGATGGGAATGTGGACCAGGGAGCAGGTACAGAACTGAGAGGTCAGCCACATCTGGGTGTTTCGCCAGGTTCTGCTTTTTCTAAGCACATCACTTCGCTATGGGATGTGGAATGGAAAGAAAGCCTGTCTCACGGTGGATTAAAAGGTGCCCAGAATAGTGATGGGCATATACCCTGAAGTCTTGGACTATTCATTATTAATATTATTTGGCTTTTGTGGTTTATTATAGGTTTTTATTTATTTGGTCTCCAGAAACAAAGTCAGAAGAGTCAGTAATTCAAAAACCAGCGTTTCATTAACTCATCGTTTCCATCACAAAAAAGAAATCCTAAGTTGTCCAATTTTTAAAGAAAATAAATATGTTGGAGAGAGATCAGTTTTCAATTCAAGATGTGTCTCTACTACACTTGTCCGAAAAAATTGGTGGCTATCCAGAGAATGAAACATGTCTGTTTGCTCATTAAATTCCTCCCTTACTGATATTTTACTCTAAAGTGGACTGGGTAATAGATGGTTAAAAAGAAAACACTTCAATATTTGAAATCTAGCCTGCACTACATTTTAGCTTAAATTTTCTTTTGACTTATATTCATATAGCTATAACACCTTTTAAGGAACAGACATCTATTTTATAAATATTTTCCCTGTATTTAAATTCGAAGTTGTTATATAGTTTTGCTTTAAATTTATAAACTGTAAATATTTAAACTGGATTAAAAAAAAATCTAGTTTAAGATCTCTTTCTTTTAACTGAGAGAATTCACTTATCCTTACTATGTTTGCTGATGTTACTTATTGTTTTGATCATATTTTATGCCATATATATATATATATATATATATATACATGATTTCCCCCTTGTCTAATTGTTTCTATTTATTTAAATTATGATAGATGATTTCTTTTTACTTTAGTCCCTCTATTGCCCCTTCCCCCAGTTTGGAAGTTATGCTTTTCCATTTACCACCTCCCTTCTAAACGTGTTGTTCATTGTCAATAGTAAATTTTCTAAAGTCTATAAAATAGCTTTAATGCTTACTTATTTATGAATGATTATTTGTTTGTGTGTTACATAAAATGGGTTGATAATTATATTTCCACTTACTACCTTGAAGCCCATATTCTAGTGCCTTATTATTGAGTATTATCAAATGATTGCCATTCTTTTTTAAGTAGTCTGTCTCCTACTAGTCTACTAGCTTTTAGGATTTTCTTTTTGTCTGAAGATTATGTATTTTCACTAAAATGACCCTAGTTTGGGGTTTGTTTTCATTTTAAACTCTCCCAACTGTCCATCAGTGGAAAACATCAGGTTTTTAACAGTCTGGAAAATTCTGACCCATTTGCTTGAACATTGTCTCTCAACCATTCTTTCTCTTCTTTCTATCTGAATCTGATGTTAAGTTGGAAGTACTTGATCAGTCCTCTGTCCCTTGTCTTTTTCCTGTGTTTGCCAAGAGTTTAGCATTCTGTAATGCTTTCTGTGATACCTCCTTAGTTTTGTCTCCAGTCTTAAAGATTCTCTATCTTTACCTTTGTCAGCTGATCAGTTTAAGTCAACAAATAACATTTTCTTTGGTATGTACACCTGTCTTTGTTTTTGTAATCTCTTGTTTTTGTTTATATTTTTCCCAAGGATAGTAGTCCATTTTTCATTTCTTTGAGAATATCATATTCATTTTATGATTGAAAATCATTCTATAATATGTATGTTTACTTGGGAATTTTTGTTTAATGAATCTGGTGAACTTTTTATGCTGCTAGATTTTTTTTTTCACTTGCTTGTAACTCTTGTTCATCTGTAGGAATATCCCCTAGCTTGTAAGAAGGCTTTAATTCTGCTTTTGCCCTATAAAGTATGTGGCTCTAAACTAGAGGTTATACTCTCCTGCCACAAAGATGACCAAAATTCAGGCCTTTATTATGCATGGTGGGTCTTAGCTTCAAGTGGTAAGTTTGCTTCTATTCCTGGCTATGGGAACTCCTGCAACTCTCATTCATAAGAAGCAGCTTGGTCCCAGCTCTTGACTTCTTGCAGAAAGCCTGTCACATAGAGTTGGATCTCCCCATGGAAGACCCAGCACCAAGAGCGATGCTGTGGCTTCTCTGCTTCCTTCTGTGGGTTTGATCTCTGGTTGTGGTCCACAGGATTTCTTTTAAAGCACTCAGTTATTTGTGTTAGCTTGTATTGGAAGCTTCAGATTCCAGTGACTTCGATCTGCCACCTTGGGTATTCTTTTCAGTGTATCCCCATTGTCTTCTTCTGGAAGGAGGAAAACATTTTAGAGGAAAGATCATAATGAAAACTGTGTGTTTAGAGCTGAAATTATGTTTGTCAAGATATTCGGGAGAAAGAGAAGATGAGTTGGAGGAGGAGCACACAGCATCACTGCAGCCCTTCCTCTGCTCTAGCGCTTTTATTCTGGGTTTGTACCAATAACAGTATCAGATGCAGGGACTTCCCTGGTGGTCCAGTGGTTAAGAATCTGCTTTACAATTAGGAAATGTGGGTTTGATCCCTGGTCGGGAAATTGGGATCCCACATATCATGGAGAAACTAAGCCTGCATCCAGTTCCATCACTCAATGGCAAATAGATGGGGAAACAATGGAAACAGTGACAGACTTTATTTTGAGGGGCTCCAAAATCACTGCATATGGTGTCTGCAGCCATGAAATTAAAAGATGCTTGCTCCTTGGAAGAAAAGTTATGACAAACTTAGCATATTAAAAAGCAGAGATATTACTTTGCCAACAAAGGTCCATATAGTCAAAGCTATGGTTTTTCCAGTAGTCATGTATACATGTGAGAATTGGGCCATAAAGAAGGAGGAATTGATGTTTTTGAACTGTGGTGTTGGAGAAGACTCTTGAGAGTCGCTTGGACTTCAAGGAGATCAAACCAGTCCATCCTAAAGGAAATTAACCCTGAATATTCACTGAAGGACTGATGGTGAAGCTGAAGCTCCAATACTTTGGCCACCTGACGTGAAGAGCTGACTCATTAGAAAAGACCTTGATGTTGGGAAAGAATGAAGGCCAGAGGAGAAGGGGATGACAGAGGATGAGATAATTGGATGGCATCATCTACTCAGTGGACGTAAGTTTGAGCAAATTTCGGGATATGGTAAAGGACAGGGAAGTCTGGCGTGCTGCAGTCTATAGGGTCACAAAGAATTGGACATGACTGAGTGACTGAGCAACAACCAGAACTATTGAGCCTATTCACCACAACTAGAGAGTCTGTGCACTGTAACATAATATCCTGCACCATGCAAGGAAGATCCTGTGTGCAGCAACTATGACCAGTGCACCCAAATAAAATAAATAAAAATTAAAAAAAAAAAAGAAATCTCAGGCACAATTTCTTGGTAGAGTCACGGGATCAGTCATGCACCCATTCATCCCAGCTCACACTGCTCTCTGTTCTACTGTTTATCTCATGGCAAAAAGACAATTCTCTGTAGTCATGTCTTTAGTAAAAGCCAAAAAGGAAGCCAAAACTGACTCAAGAATATATTTCAAGAAAAAAAATGTGAGAGCACATTTCTGTGTGGAAGTGAAGACAAAGTGTGTTTTCCACCGTGCAAAGCTGAGTTTGCTAGTCTAAAGCATTATGCCTTCTGCTTTGCTCACTGCTGTTGGCGACCTGTCATGTAAGCCTGTGTGTCTTCCATCACCATCACACACTTTCCTTTAGAAGCATGGTTGCTGATCGTTTTGAAGAAACTTCGCTCCTTATTGGAGAGTCTCTGGGAGGTTGAGAACTATTTGTTTTATTTTTTCTTAATTATAATCTGAAAATGGTCTTTGATGTGAATATATGTGTAAATAGTTGACAGATTTTATTACAAATCAACAGACTATGGCAACACTGCATTTGGGAATGGAATTAATTTCATTATTTCAATCTTCTTTCCATTAATAGCCTGATTATTTTTTTCTTCATGTCTAATTGGATCTATTGAGGCCAGTATGTGGTAAGCATCTAGGAAATACTAGTAGGCAGGCAGAGTGAGAAACAAAAATGACCTACTGAAGAAAGATCAGAAGTAAATAAATTTATATTCTTGTGTACACACCTTCAACAACCCTCTTCAAAGAGAATGTTGACAGATAGCCAAAAGAACCCAACAAGAAATTCCTCCTGGAAACGGGGGAAGAACTTTGCTAACTATATAGATATAGTCATGTATTGACTGTGCCTTCTCATGGCCATGTAAAGTGAGAGGCTGTTTCACTTCTCTATAATCAGGTTCTCATATGTAAACAAAAACACTAAAATCAGCTCTACTGTGTATGAATTGTCCAACACCCAGTGGGTGCTTATTGTATAGTGATTGTCATTGGAACAACATTATTCAACAAGATCAATTCACCTTGCCCAAAGAAGCACTAAATAGCATACGATGTATTCCCTAAGGAGTGTTTATTTACTCTTTTCCAAGTGCCCTGAAGCAGAATGAAGAATCGGATTCTCTGAAATGATGGATATTAACTAAACATCCATCCAATTAGTTCAGTAATTATTTCACAATAGGTATGTATATAAAATCATATTTTGTACACCTTAAAACTATCCAAGGTGGGGGATTTCCCTGGCTGTTAAGTGGTTAAGACTCTGTGCTTCCTATGCAGGGATGCAGGTTCGATCCCAGGTTGGGGAACTGAGATCCCACATAGTGTATGGTGCTGCCAAAAAAAATGTTTTTAATAAATAAATAAAATTATCCAATATTATATGTCAATTTATCTCAGTAAAACTGGGGGGAAAATTAGACTATGACAACAAAAATAGAAGGAAATGCAAAAATCCAAGGCATTGTAAGAAAAGAGTTACTAAGAAAAGCGGTTGATGTCTCATTCCTAAAGATCTCTAGGAAGGTTCTAAGATTATATGGATGTATTGGCACTTGGATGGCTCCCTAAAATCAATTTTTTAATCTGACTTCTTCCTCTCTCTCTATCTTTATCAGTTTCCAGATCAAGCTCCTTCTCACCTGAAAGCTGCTTCTTCATTTATTGCACTCTAGGTTTTTGGTTCGGGCTTGTCTTTTGCTTTCTCTCCTTCCTTTTCTTCCATTCATCCAACATTAACAAATAATAATGCTAATAATAGCAATAATAGTGGGATAAAAACAATAGAATAGCTACCATTATGGGGCATTTCTTATGCATTTAACATGCATCTCTTAACAGTCAAGAAAGGTGGGTGTAATTCTATCAGATTTGGAGATGAAGAATTTGAAGCTCAGGTAGGCTAAGTAACTTGCCAGATGTCATGCAGTGCCTGGAGGGATGGTTAGGATTTGAACGTAAATTTGTTGCCCTAACTCATCTGTGTCCAGTGCTTTTGAAATCAAGCCTTTCATAAAAAAACAATAGCATCCACTTATTGATGTGTCAGATATTTCTACATTCTTTCATTTATTAAGTGGTTATTTTTCTCCATTTTACAAATAAGGAAATTCAGATCATTTAAGTAATTTACTTGAGATCAAAAACTAGAGACTCATAGATTTAAGACTTAACCCCAGCTCTGCTTTGATTATAATGCTACATATTTGTTCAGTGTATTGGATCTTTACCACCTTTGGAGGGCTTCCTAGGTAGCTCAGTGGAAAAGAATGTCTGCCAATGAAGGAGACACAGGAGACTCAGGGTCAATCCCTGGGTCAGTAGGATCCCCTGAAGGAGGAAATGGCAACCCACTCCAGTATTCTTGCCTGGAGAATCCCATGGACAGAAGAGCTTGGCAGGCTATAATCCATAGGGTTGCAAAGAGTCAGTGAGCACGCACCAGTGAGCAGCCATCTTTGGAAGCCTAATCTTTCCTATATTAGACTTTATTTTTCAGAAGTTCTATAAAATGTTTTGTTTACACATTTGACCATCGAAAATAACCTGTTTGGAATTTTCTTGAATATTTCCCCAATGTTTCATAGTTTTCCAGATTTTCTATTTTCATCAAGACTGGGAACACCCTGAGTCATATGCAGCATTTGTGTCCTTTGGATTGCATTGCCTTTGGGCACAGGGCTAGAAGCCCACTTTTTGCTTTATAAATTGCTTGGTTTATTGGTTCAGGATTGCTACATCCTGGTGAGTTTGCTGGTGCCCTTGTCCCAGAGGTTTTTGGGGAAAACAAATATCTTTCTGGATTAATGCATTTTGGATATAACAACTACATTTTTGGATGAATGGATTTTCCATATAACAAGTACATATCTCACTAACCTGAGGAGAGAAAGGAAGCTGCTTTTATTAGTTGAATCAGAAGGAAAACTGTGAGGGGCCTCATTCCTGGTGGGGTGGATGTCTGCTGCTGCTGCTGCTGCTGCTAAGTCACTTCAGTCGTGTCCGACTCTGTGCGACCCCATAGACGGCAGCGCACCGGGCTCCCCCGTCCCTGGGATTCTCCAGGCAGGAACACTGGAGTGGGTTGCCATTTCCTTCTCCAATGCAGGAAAGTGAAAAGTGAAAGTGAAGGTGCTCAGTCGTATCCGACTCTTCGTGACCCCATGGGCTGCAGCCTACCAGGCTCTTCTGTCCATGGGATTTTCCAGGCAAGGGTACTGGAGTGAGTTGCCATTGCCTTCTCCGAGGCAGATGTCTATGAAGCACCAATTCAGGTCTCAGGTTAGGAGGTTCTGATTGCCCACTGACACCCACAGTAAACGTAGCATTTCTTGAACATCTCAATATGTGCAAGTGGACTCAGTCTTTAATAGAAATCATCTCCTTTATTCCTCACATCAATT
Organism: Aepyceros melampus; assembly: GCA_006408695.1. Taxonomy (NCBI): domain Eukaryota; kingdom Metazoa; phylum Chordata; class Mammalia; order Artiodactyla; family Bovidae; genus Aepyceros; species Aepyceros melampus. Next base: position 9,360 of record SJXQ01002837.1, on the reverse strand, counting down.
CTTTTATATACTTGTAACCAAAGCTTTAAAAATTCAAGAGACTTACTCAAATTCACCTTGACCTATTAAACAGCCAAGCTAGGATGTGATTCTCAACTTGTCTGACTCCAAAAACAATGAGCCACCACCTTCCACCGCCACTCACTTGGGGTATGTGGTGTTCTATCTGGACTGGAGCATCAGAGAGGCAAGGAGAAGAATGTATATAGGATTAATGCATTTTATCTATAGGGATGAGTGAGATGGGGAGCAGGTTTAGAAGCCCATTTCAGAAAAGTCTGTGAAATCTGGACTTGGAAGAGGATTGTGAACTACAGCAGAGAGACCAAAACCAGGAAACATGTGTAAGGTCTCTGCAAAGCCACCATGTTTCCAGGGTCATACACCAAGTCTTGTGACTTCTACATTCTGGCTACCCTGGAGCACAGGCCTTTGCTGTGTTTTCTTCTGCTTGAAACCCTCTTCGTGACAGCCCTCTGTCAGATTATCTTCCATCCCTGACAGGCCGGCGTTGATTTACATGACCTGCTGGCTGGTGATAAATGGAAAAAGAACTCTCAGGTATTGAATAGCCATCCTCTCTGGTCACTTTACTGGCCATCAGAGCTTATTTCCGTCATAACTCTGTGGATCTAGGACTGCCATCCCTATTCTGAGATGGATTAGTTGGGACTTTGAAAAGTTTCATGAAGAAGTATAAGTGACCCAAATAGTGTATGCAATAAGAAATAAAATCCTAATTTCATTAATTTCTGTACTCATTCACTGAACAAAATTTGTTGAATATCTAACAATTTTACACTGCTAGGTGGTAGACACAGAATTAAGGGGAAAGGAGTTCATGTCTTATCCTCAAGGGGCTTGTATTTTGTAGGCAAACAGGGAAGGTTAATCTAATACACTGATGACTATTCAATTGCAAATGTAGGAGACTTTCTGCAGGAAAGAAAGGTGCCTGGAAAAGCAGGTAACAAATGAAGATGACCTCTGCTGGACAGAGTGAAGATGGGGTGGGTGGTCCTCAGGGGAGGTGTCACTCACTGAATCTGAGAAGGGAGGGACGAACTTAAACTAAGCCACATGTGTGTGTATGGTGGTGGGGGGTGTTACAAAGGGTTAAAGGAAAGGCTTGTCAAGATTATACAGAGAAACAGATATAAAAGATGGAACAGCCATTCAGATCACAGGAAATTTGAAGTCAGCTATCAGGTAGTTCTGAAGAAAGAAATAATTATAATAACAATAATAATGTCTACAGAACATGTTTACGTGCCAGGCATCACAGAATATTTATATGGAGTCTTAATTCCATTTTTAAGACTGGAAAGTGAAGCTAGGAGAGCAACTTGCTCGTCCGCACCCTTAGAAGTAAAAGCTACGGAACTTGGAACTTAAACCAAGTCGCTATGCAAGCCTTTAACCCACTGATTTTTCCCCATGTTCGGTAGGTTAGGAGATGAGCTGACAAGCCAAAACACTGTGGGGCTCCTGCATGGTTCCATGCAGCAGGGTGGAACTCTGAGCTCTATAATTTGTTGGCCCTAAATTTCAGACTGGTATGCAGAAATCATGATCAAGGCCTAGAGTTTTCTTTGTTCCAGAATCCAGAGGCTTCTGTTAATTTTGTTAAAGCTGACTTTATGTTTGAGACAAGGAAGAAAAGTAGAGAGGCATCATTTGTATAGACATCTGTAAATTCTTTCAAGACTTTATTTTTTACATTGGACTTCAGAGTTTCTAGCTGGGCATGATGAGGTTATCACATATTAAGACCTGATCCACTTGCCCCCTACCACTCCTCCTCTTGCCTCTACTCCCTTACACACACACACACACACACACGCATTCTTTGTGACCCTATTTTTTCTGTTCTCTTTCAGTTCTAATCTTGAAGGTCAAGAAGTGCTATCATCAGCTTTTCAACCTGCCTCCCACACCGGTCATTTAGATCCAAGACCTCAGGTATAGGTTACTTTAACCTAGTATGGTTGGCATGGGATCTATGCAAAGTTATAAGAGGTCACTTACAGATCTAGCAAGTGAAATATAAATGCTGATTTTACTTCGGTTATATTTTGGATTTATATATGGATCATTTAATCAGCTAATGTTAAGTTGGGAAATGGAAAGGTAAGAAAAACCCAATTTTTCCATTTCCTAGCATAGCAAAGACCATTCAGGTAAGCTATGATTACCTTCCTCACGTTTGCACTCTAGCTATTTTATTATTGCTGTGTTTTTTTTTTCTCACCATGCGGACATGTTTTTCATGTATCCCTGTTTTAAAAACTTTAAACATACAGTGACCTCCTTTCAACCTTTCTACATGTTATATTCATGTTAAATACCTCTTCAAGCGGGCCCTGATGTATGGAGCTGAAAGAGTGCTAAAGGATTGTGACAGGAATATCATAACTCTAGCGGGATTTTCAATGGAGGTCTAACTAGGGCTTAGTCCTAAAATTAACATTCTCACTTTACAAATTCTGTTGATTTCCCCATGCCCGCCTGCTTGTCTCTAAAGAGAAAAATTAAAGTTCTTGCTTGCTGGAGTTTCAGTTATCACTGCTATGCTTGAAGGTCTGCAGGCACTGTATTTGCTCTACTGACTGGACATTTCTGAAATAGCACCCCTATCAGGTAGATCAGATTGTTGGCAAAAACTCTGACACCAGAGAGACTCAACAAATACATTTCATCACACTGACCCTGTACTAACAGCGACTTGCTGTGGATAACCTCATGGGAATGGAAATTGAGAAAGAACTATTTCAAGGCTGCCAGTGCCTTAATCTCTGCTCTGTTCAAAATGCAAACGTGCTGCTTTTTATGCTCACAGTAGTAAAACAAATTTGAGGGATGGCATAATCCTCAGCCTGGGAAGGTAGAGAGAAAAATGAGCAAGAGGAATCCCACAACAAAATGATCCACAGTCACAATCGAGAGGAGAAAATGAACAAACACCTTCTTTCAAAAAAGAGGGGAGAGGGGGAGGAATAGACATTGGAAATTCACCCAACCTCAACTATAGAAGGGCAAAAAATAACTTTCATTTGAAGCCCCAACACTCACTTCTTTGTTAAGGAAACTAGAACAACACCCTGCAGACTTGCAGGCTCCAAAGTTATCAGGGAACTATTTCCTGGGAATATGCTCACCAGTTTCATGCAGCTGGCTTAACAAAGTCAGAATGAGTAGTGCAAATAATTCTGTAAAGCAGATGAGAGCTCCATGCTTTTTTCTGACAACTATAATATTGATGAAATGGAAATTTCAAGATAGGTCTGATCAGCGCTGCTCAAATAAAGTTGGACGGCTTTGGTGATGGGATGGGTGGGGATGGGGGACATTTACTAGTCTTTCTCAAACAAAAGGATGTCTCCGTCCTCAAGGTCTCCCTGTGCTAATCCACCTGCTAGAATGATAGGCTTCTGTGGACACACTCTCCCTACCCACCCCCAACTCAGACAGACAAAGAAGGATATCACACTAAGATAGGGAGGTGGACTCGAGCCACAAGGACAGGGGGACTGAGCCTGGCTTATCTTGACACTGGTTCTCCCAAGTAGCAACGGGATGGATTCCATGGCCTTGGTCCCCTGCTATCTGCTGCAAGTGTCTGTCTGTGACCCTGAGATCTTTCTGTCTCTTCTCATCCATCCTCACAACTGTTAGTGGGGGATCAGAAGAGAATGGGACTCCTTGTAATTTTCAGAACACTGGGAGAGAGGCCCTTAGTCCCCTTGCTCTGTTAGTCATTACCAAATGGTTCTCAACAGGCGATTTAAGCAGAGTAGTAGCTTTGTTATGACTATACAGAGTGATGCCAAGCCTATTGAACAATTTTTTATTGTGATTTATTTATGTTCCTTAATTGAAACAAAATGGTACAGCATTCTATAATAATGGTCCCAAGCTCTACAGCTCATAATCATGCGCAGCACTACTTTTTTTCTTTTACGGGGTCGGGCTATTTAAGTTCGTCCTAACTACTTGTAAGTCGGAGTGTGACATTCCAGATTGGATACAACCGAGAGAGCCCTGCAATGTTCATTTCTAAATCCAATCCTCACAGCCTTGTTATCTTTGTCAGAACAACCTAGTAACTGCTTCCTCAATGTTTTAATTTAGATTTCTGAGATACACGAGGAATTTAGATGTTATCCCCCCCCCCCCCCCCCCCCCCAAAAAAA
>SJXQ01002836.1:12432-46793 GCA_006408695.1 Aepyceros melampus | reverse complement strand
TAGGAGCAGAGCTGGTCTATCTCATCAAACTGTGCACTTAATATCTACACGTTTCACTATAGTTAAATTATGTCTCAAAAATTATATTAAATAAGATAATATAGAAAGATAGGACAATTTTTAAAGTTTCTAAAAAGTTTATGGGTCGGAAGAGGAATTTCCTGCATTACTGTATTAATTCTGGTCAGAAGGTAACAGAATGAATAAAGGGAAAAGTGTAAGTAAAAAAAAAAAATCTCTTTTATGAATGTATGAAGTTAGTAGAAACAATACAATAAAATACAGGAAGGCCCAGAAGCAGGATCGAGATCTGTTAACAATGACCTCTTATAATAAACGTTTTGGTGCCTATTATGTTCAGAAAGCAAAAGGATGAGAATAAAACAGACTCTATAATAAAGAAGGAGAGTAAATATACATATATACCCATTATAATACAAGGCAGAGAGTAGTAAGTGCCTCCAAGTTGATGATATGGGAGCAATGCAATTTCAGAAGAACAAGAGAGAAGGATTTTATTTAGAAGTTGTTGTTATTCAGTTGCTCGGTCATGTCTGACTCTGTGACACCATGGACTGCAGCATACCAGGCTTCTCTGTCCTTCACTATCTCCCAGAGTTTGCTCAAATTCATGTCCACTGAGTTGGTGTTGCCATCCAACCATCTCATCCTTCAGGTCCCCTTCTTCCCCTGTGCTCAATCTTTCCCAGCATTAGGGTCTTTTCCAATGAGTCAGCTCTTAGTATCAGATGGCCAAAGTACTGGAGCTTCAGCTTCAGCTTCAGTTCTTCCAATGAATATTCTCGGTTTATTTTTAGGATTGACTGGTTTGATCTTCTTGCTGTCCAAGGGACTCTCGAGAGTCTTCTTCAAATGGGTAAAAATAGACTCATTAAGGAAACTAGCCACCCTGATGGCCATGGCCATTGTCCTCTGTAACTGTAGCGCAATGATATCCTGCAAGGCCGGAAAGTATCCACAGTATAACTTCAGTTTGATTCTTACTATCTCTTACATTCAAATTCTACTTATCTACAATATGCTAAAATACAATCAGTAAGTAAAATTAGCCAAAACCAATCTGACAACTTCAACTAATTTCCTTTCTTTTCGAATAAATCAGTTTCAACAAATTTTCTCTTCTGGTTCCCTCTCCCCAGCTTCACTCCTCAGCTTTGTTCTCAACCCTGGCAGCCCCATAAGCCATAAGACAATGAGAACTCTCTCACACGCTCCAAGGAGACAAACCCCAGGAAGAAAGAAAAGTGCATATTAAGCTCTTTGGTCTTGGATTAAGAAACACAAGCAATTTATTTTAATTGACAAATTTGGAAATAGATATGTAATATGTGTTTTTTTTTTCTTTAATGTAGAGGAATTTTCTCATCGTGTCATTATAAGCAGGAAAAAAAGCTGAATTCCTTTTAAAATCAAACCACTGTTTTTGTGCACTCTATACATACTATGAACTTTCCATTTGATGAGTCAAGATAATTTTTCAATTGTTATTGTTTTGTTATTTTCCAGAATGGATGTTAGACTTCATAAAACTCTCATTTCAAGTAGTCCCTGTATGGACCATATTTCTCAGCTTTATACCAAACTATATGAAAAGCTGTAATAGTCTACTATGTTAACCTTTCATAGAATGTTTATAAGCATTAATTTAACGATTACTGGCATCAATAGTCAGTGGATGAATTTTTCATTGTAAATATTCTCTGGAGATAATTGTTTGAGAACAATTAAGTTTTTGTTCTAAATTTATGGAACATGAATACTTCATACAATTTTTAATTTAAACATGCACTTTGAAATAGCCAGTTTGGATCTCTGATTAAATTTTTGTAAGTAATATACTATGAACAAACTTTTAGGAAAAACAATCATTTCAGTCTTGCATACTGTGGTAGTTAATGGGGTTTTAACATAAACTCTATAACAAAGACTCAAAATACAGCAGTATAAACATGATAGTACGTTCTCTCTTGTGTTTTCCCACTCTTTACAGCTACGGTAAGAATAATAATAGGCAATTCAGGTTTAGCCATTGGCAGCAGCAGGTGTCCATGTCCAAGGCGGCCACTCTAGTCATCACTACTTCTCAGGTGTGCATCTGTGTGTGTGTGTGTGAAGAAGGAGGAGCAGAGAGAAAGGTGCACATGTCATCCCTTTAAGGGCAAACTGAAGAGAATCGCGTATTTCTTTTCCCATTTCATTGAGTAGAACTAACTAGTTACTTGCCCAAATCTCATTGAAGTGGAGGCTGAGAAATATGGCTTTTGACTGGCTGGCCATTACTATAGGAGGGGAAAAAGACACTGGAACACAACTTGCAGCCTGCCGCCAAAAATCCAGGTGTGCACTTCTTCCCACTGACCTACCCTCCCTCTGCACACATGCATACCCAATATAATAAAGTCGCATTCAAAAAAAATGGAAGAGTGCAGTGTTGGAGATATAGTGGCAAGCACAGCTGCCTTCCAAAAAATGGAAGAAGTGGGAAAGAAACAGCTGTCATTTTTCAAAGCAATGATCAAATCCTACTGCACAGGAATTATAAACATTCCCCATTCTGGTGCTAAAATAATTTCCTTGACTAGATCCTATTTATATTACCCAGAAGAAATTTCATTGTCCCTTGTCATGTACAGTTCCTGTTTTCTTTACTTTGGGATGTTGCTCTTTGTCCATTATTTCTTTACCATAATTACTGGTTTGCCCATGATCATCCTGACTTACATGGACTGTCCTGGTGTCACATCAATATTGAATGAATGAATTCTTTGTTTTAAATGTGTGTCTCTTTCATTCTTGAAAATATCTGAATACCTTATAATTTCCTCCTTAAGAGAGAATTGGACTCTATTCTCTCCTTGAAGACTGTACAAATTTCTGAGTTATGTTCTTCAAGGCCAGTTGGGAGGCTTCAGGAGCTGCTTTAAAGGTCAAGCATACATTGGCTTTTGCAGATCGATACAATCCCTAAAAAACTCAGTATGCTTTTGTTCTACTGACAGTCAGATCCACAGGCAAATAATCATAACCAGAGATTTAATCGAGAAAAGCTTTCCAAGCTTGCAGGCTGTCCTCATATTTTCTGGTTTCTTTGTTCAGAATATTTTGGCTTCCCCTCAATTTAATGATGTCTACTTTGTTGAGGAAAGAAAGCATCACCCTTAATCTAACCTTTGAAACTAGAATGACCCCAATTAACTGAGAGGTTTTAATGGAGGCACTTGAGGACACCAGAGGTTATTTACTGTGAAAGCTGCTTCTTTAAAATCGCATCCATCTTGTCACAGAACTGTGCAAGGCAAGAAAGAGCTAACACCCATAAACATTCTGAGTTTTTTTTAATGTCCTGAGGTTTTCCAAGCAATTTACAGAGGCTGCACGTTCTTTTGGCAAGTAGTCTATCTTTATAAGGATTACAAGTGACAGTTTTGTCAAATGTTTTATGATGATATAAGAAGAATCACTGGCTTTTCAGCCTGAAATAGTAGGGTTCTTGCCATCCAGTACTCAACTATTAGACCCATGCCTCATTTTTAAAATTATGTTCGAATTCTACTTCTAGCAACCCAATTATGTTTTATTTAAGAATAAGATGTATTTTTCAAAAGCAAGACAGAGTCTAAAATCCAGCAGTAAAGAAGGCTGAATGCTGAAGTAATCATGCTTTTGAACTGTGGCTTTGGAGAAGACTCTTGAGAGTACTTGGACTGCAAGATCAAAGCAGTCAATCCTAAAGGAACACAATCTTGAATAGTCACTGGAAGGACTGATGTTGAAGCTGAAGCTCCAATCTTTTGGCCACCTGATGTGAAAAACTGACTCACTGGAAACGACCCTGATGCTGGAAAAAATTGAGAGCAAGAGGAGAAGGAGGCGACAGAGGATGAGATGGTTGATGGCATCACTGATTCAATGGACATGAGTTTGAGCAAACTCTGGGAGATAGTGAAGGGCAGGGAAGCCTGGCATGCTGCAGCCCATTAAGTCTCGACCCGGATGTGACTTAGCAACTGAACAACAACAACAAAACAGGATAGAACTGTGTGTTTCATAAAATAATTCAGGTATAAGTGGTTCACTATTGACTGAACACTATACTCTCATTTTGTGGCTTCTGTCCCTGGATTCAGGGAAGATATTCAACCTTTGCCATCACATAGCAACTAGAAAGTATCAGAGTATTATATGCTCCATCCTTTTAAAGACAAACCCAGTAATACCAGATATAATACCTGTTTAAATTCTATTATCTGAAACTTAAGACACATTGTTATACCTCTCAATAAGAGAGGCTGAGCAAGGCAGTCTTTCATTATATAGATATGTGACCAGTTGAAACTCTATTATTAGAAAGAGGTTAACACAAAGTATTGGCAACTCACAATCTGACACGCTGTTGTGTTCTTCAGAAACAAATCTAAATATTTAAAGCAAGCAAGAAAGATTTAATACAGAGAATAAAGTGCTTTCAAAATTAATAGAAGAAAGAGCCAAAGTTGTGGGCTCTGGACTTGAACACAACACTGTAGAACTAACACAGCCAGGGACTGAAGCTACCATAGGAACGGCTGAGTACAGACATTCCACTTTAAAAGGGATTGCATAATCAGAAAGCTGGGAACTAGCTGTCATCACTGCTTTTGCAACATCTGCCTCTCAACATGAAAGGAAGTGGATAACATACACTGGAGTACTGCTTTAGAAACCAAGATCTTGTCTGCCGGTAGGAAAAAAAAAATCTAAAGTAACACAACTATTCTTTGCTTCCACCTTCTAAAGTCTGTGCAAATACATTTTATTGGTAGTCTCTTCCTGACTCTTTACTGCAAAGGCATGGGGGAACTGTCACTTTAAGCTTTTCAGAATCTTCAGCCAGAAACACACAGGAAGAAGAAGGTTGGAATGGTGTTTAATGAGCCAATCTATAGCATCATCAGTGTTATTAATCAACAACAGGCACCTCAGCAAAGCAGATATTGTTCAAGTATCATTTTATTCAACTGAATACTCTAAATGAACTTTTCATCTGTGTTTATGCTTTAGTAATTTAATTATCATTTAAAACAAAATAATGGTATTCACTTCACCAAAGTAAGAGTCAAGAAACTCAGTTTGTATGAAATTTGGACACATCAATATCAATTTCTCCCTCCTTTATACTATACTAGACTTTAAACAAATATTATTTTTAAAGGTCTGAAAGTTCTGTCTCTATCGAGACTTCATATTCATTAGCTCACTTTTTTCCTTCTCTCAGGCTACAGTGAATGAAAGAGTAAGCAATTTACTTTTAATATAGTAGCAATACAGCTAGCACTTAATTTCAAAATAACTTGACCAATATATTTCCCTTTATTTGTCAGTTTCCTGATATTTGAAATAGGAATAGGCAAATAACTTTATCTGCAACTGCCTTTAATTGTTTTTCAAAGAGGTGATAAGTAGGTTCAGGTCACTCAACTAGAAAATAAGGCAGGGGTAGAAAGTTGTACTGTCCCCTGCATGATAGCAGGGACCTTGCCTGTCTCATTCATTATAATGGACCCAGAACCAAGTACTGCTAAGCACCCACTAGATAACCTTCTAAGAATTCTGCACTTAATAAGTAAGGCCCTAAAGAATCCGCCTGCAATGCAAGAGACCCCAGTTCAGTTCCTGGGTCTGGAAGATCCTCTGGAGAAGGGATAGGCTACCCACTCCAGTACTCTTGGGCTTCCCTTGTGGTTCAGCTGGTAAAGAACCCACCTGCAATGCTGGAGACCTGGATTCGATTCCTGGGTCAGGAAGATCCTCTGGAGAAGGGATAGGCTACCCACTGTAGTATTCTGGCTTGGAGAATTCCATGGACTATACAGCCCTTGGGGTCACAAAGAGTCAGACATGACTGAGCAACTTAAACTTTTAAAACAGTTTATAAAAATAATATTAGGAAGATAATGAAGGGTAAGGAAAATGCTGAGCATACATGAAACACTCACAACCAGTCTCAAGGTTCTGGATCATAACTCTTTGTAGTCAATTTTTAAGATGACTGTTAACCTTTATCCTACTGGCAAGGTCACTGTTGAAGATTCTTTCTCAGGTCAGGGCAAGATAGCAAGGACATTTACAGAACTTACCTTGGAATGTGTGTTCTGAAAATTAAGTGATTTTGAACAACAAAGAAATTATCTTTAGAGTGGGGAAGATACATTAAAAAATTAATCAGTTATATGCACTTGGACATAGATTTTTTTAATCCAACAAGCAGGCAGTTTTAGGAGACTATTCACCAAGACACTTAAATCACATGTTTCTAACACCTTTCAGGGAGCTTCCCTGATAGCTCAGTTGGTAAAGAATCTGCCTGCAAGGTGGGAAACCTGGGCTCACATCCCTGGGTTGGGAAGGTCCCCTGGAGAAGGGAAAGGCTACCCATGCCAGTATTCTGGCCTGCACAATTTCATTTAATGTTGTCTCATAATGAATAGACAAAACAACTTACAGTAATACTAACAGCACATACACAGAATATACAGAAAAGTAAATAAACTGACCCCATAACGCTTTTCTTTTTTTTTTTCCTAAAAGATGTGTAATTTCCATTTTGAAGGCTGATCACTTTGTCTTAAATGCTTTGCCTGCAAAATGAGTAGACTATTATGTTGAAGAGAAGGCTTTACTTGTTTAAGTGTGGGCACAGAACAAAGTCATGAAAAAATAAACAGTAAAAATGGTATGGTTTTCCAACTGATTTTATTTTTACTTAAACGTTCTACTTAAAAGGGGTTAGCATTATATAAAGGAAATAGATGGTGTTGAAGGACATATTCACAGAGGAAACAAAGCACAAGGTACATTTTGGTACCCTTTTCCTGTTAATAAATAACCAATATCAATTGTGTTAACCTTACTCTTTCAGTTTTACCAAGATTAGACTGTCCAAACAGCTGGACTTTTCAAATCAGTCCAAATCGCTTGGCTTTTCCTCCAAAATTCATGTCTACTATAACAAAAGAGATTTGTAAGTATAAAAATTTCCAATTTTTCAAAGATTTATTTTCTAAAAAATTAGCAGTATATTTTAGGAGTTACTTTAAAGAGAAAGTAAATGTTGAGCATAAACGTACTGAGTAAAAATCACTACATGTAAAGTGGTTTTTAAGTCTCTCTACCTCTCCAGAGTCCCAAAGTTTAGAATTGCAATCTAGGCTATTATTAAAATATAAAAGTGAAAACATTTCCCTGTATCACCACCTTCTATTTCTACTTAAGCTTCTACTCTGTCTTTAACCTGCACAACCTGTGTTACTCTACAAGGAAAAGGATGTGAGAGGGATGTACAATTTTGTAACTTTCATTCTTACAAATATCTTTTCATCAGGTGTTCGAATATGAATGTAATTTTTAATTTTCTGTTGTCTGTTGTTCCATTCAAGATATCAATCTTAGAAAAACACTAATATAAAATTAAAAGGATAAAAGAGAAAAGGATGAGGATCCTATAATATACTTTAGTTGCTAAAACTTTCCTCAATAAAGCAAACATACTCCTGACTGGACCTAGTTCCTGGATCCAACCAGATATGTTATGTGTTGACTCCAAATCTCCACACATTGTTCATTTTCAATAGCAATAAACAAACAAACAAAAAAAAAACAACTATCCACATCTGCTTGCTGGCTAACCTTGTAAATATTCTTTTCTATTTCTGTTTCTTTCAAACATGATTAGATAATAAAATTATTTTTACGTTGGAAATTTACTTTGGATCCTGAGGTTGAATAAGAAAAAGGAACATATTAAATCTTAATTTAAAAAAAAAAAAAACTTGACAGTTAAACTCAGAATGCTTAGAGTAACATTTTCAAGGGCTCAACTCTGCTTCTAGGAATTGAAACCACCAGTAGCTCCGTCCCCATTCACTCCCGCACTCAAATATAGGATCACATGGGGAGAAATACTTCAGAGGAAATAGGTTCACCTTACACACTTTTTTTTCCAAATAAATACTTTGTTTGCATATTGCCATTCAATGTCTTCTGGCACAACTTCTGTTCAGCAACAGAGAAGCTAATTCATTGTTAAGTGTTTGGCTTAAATCCTGTATTCATTATGTAAACTCCTTTTTTTTTTCCACATAACCCTCCAAGGTTTGATGAAAAATAGATTCCTAAACATGTTCAACCTGTCAAACAGGAATAAAAGCTTCCAGTGGAAGCATAATGCTCCCTTGAAACAGAAGTGTTGTAGCTTGTATGAGTGTATTTCACTCTTGGACAGAAATGAGATCATGTTTCGTTTCAGGAAGATATAGTTTCAGGTAAGAGACTGAAACAAATCAACTTTCTATAGTTAACCGAATACATAGGAGAATATTTGAATTCAAATGTACTGTTAAAGCCAAGTATCTCTTTAATTATATTGTGAAATTAAATGGTAGATGAGTTTCAATTCTGAGTAGGTTTGTAAATATTCTCCAGAAGATAGAGATCTTTCCTGAGAAACTGCACCTTGATGATCTCTTCTCTCCCTCTCCTCTTCCCTTTCTCCCTCTCTCCGAATGACCCCATAAATGGCACAGATATAATTTCTTTTGTTTCATCTCTTACCTGCTCAATTTCATGTTTGTCAAAGTCTTGAGCCAATTTCAGTCACGTCTGCCGTTTGATTCCTTCCTTGTGCACGTTTTCTTCAGTGTCTTGAATCAGTGTCTGTGGTCTATAGACTGTGTGCTGATAATGACTGTGTAAAGAAACTCTTAATGAAGGGTGGATATTCTTAACATATGGGCTCCAAATTAACAAGAGTTCCTGCTGCAGGAAGCAGCTGTTTTGTTTCTGTTCTGTCACTCCATGCTGGGCTCCTGTCCTGTTTGTCTATCTATTGCATTGATAGCTCACTGAAGGCTGATATGAGCAGGGTATAGTAACAAGTTATTCCCCCACATTCTTACCTGGCAATTATATTTCTGATACTTGAGTCTGATTATAGAAATAATATATCCCACTTAAAAATCATAATATACATGTGATACTGTTAAACTGCATTGTCAAATTGCAATATTGCATATTAAATAACAGAGAGAGGTTCAAGAGCATGTTGCCTACATTATAAATAACATCATCGACGTCATTAATCTGGAGAAGGCAATGGCACCCCACTCCAGTACTCTTGCCTGGAAAATCCCATGGACGGAGGAGCCTGGTAGTCTGCAGCCCATGGGGTCGCTGAGAGTTGGACACGAATCAGTGACTTCACTTTCACTTTTCAATTTCATGCATTGGAGAAGGAAATGGCAACCCACTCCAGTGTTCTTGCCTGGAGAACCCCAGGGAAGCGGAGCCTTTTGGGCTGCCGTCTATGGGGTCGCACAGAGTCAGACATGACTGAAGCGACTTAGCAGCAGCAGCAGCAGCAGCATGTCATTAGTCTGGAGAAAGAAATGATAACCCACTCCAGTATTTCACTGATAGAGGAGCCCAGCAGGCTCTAGTCCACAGACTAACAGAGTCAGACACAGTTGAGCACGCACATGCCACACACACGTCATTAATAATATCAAGAGCTTGGATTTGAATCAAGGTTTTCTTAATCTCAGGGGCTCTTTCCATGGCATGTAACTTAACTTCATACATGTGTACCTGCCATTTGTACTATGTAGAAATCAAGTCTGTGGAATGAGCATAAGGAAAGAACATCATCTTGACTAAGCTGGAAAAACAATGACATAGCTTTATCAGCTTCCTATAGAAAAGGATCATAGTAAGTAGGTGAGTTCACAGACGGAATGAACAAGCTCATATGTTGCCAAGATGAAACTTCAGTCCCTGGTTTCATGGATTTTTTTTCTGTCAGAGCTGAGATTCTTTGGTCATAAGGAAGTCCTCTTCAAGGAAGCAAAAAAGCAGTATAATTGTCTTGGAGCTTAGAAAAACTGATGCAATAATCATTTTCTATCCAGAAAGTACAATATTGTATTTCTAACAATTATTACCTTTTTCTTTAAATGTATGATCTGATAAAGTGATACATAGATAATCATAGCAGAAATGAACCACTATACTTAGTTATGCATAAATCAATTATAACTATCATAAATCAATTATAAGCCATTAGTAATGCAGGAGACTTAAGATAGGCAGGTTCAATCCCTGTGTCAGGAAGATCCCCTGGGGAAGGAAATGGCAACCCACTCCAGTATTCTTGCCTGGAGAATTCCCATGAACTACAGTCTATGGGGTCACACAGAGTCACACACAACTGAAGCAATGTAGCACACACCTAGCCATTAGCAATAGTCCTTTTATGACATTTTTCCATTTCAAGTTATTATCATTTATTTTTTTGTTGAATGGAAATTTTCAAGAATTATTTAGAGCTGCAGAATAAGCATGATGTGTATCTCTGAAATTCTCTTACACAAAATAGTTCTTTTCTTGACAACTTTATTTCATATTTCTAAATGTCTTCCAACTTTATTGTGATTCTTTTTCTTGAGTTATTCAGAAATGTTTTTAAAGTTAAAAATATGAGTTCTTTTGTAAACTATCTTTCTTTTAACTAATATTTAACTACTTCAGAGTCAGAAAGATTAGTCTATGTAATACTGACTTTGAGTTAGGTTAAAAGTAGCTGAATATATGGTCAATTTTCAAAAGTTATACATGCTTTCTTTAAAAACCTAGTTATCCATATCTGTACTTCTTCCTGGGTATTATAAGGAACATTTAAAATTTAGATAGCCCAACCAAATTTATACTGTCTTGTGGTCTAGTGTTTAATGATATCTATTTTGATCTTCTCTGGTCGCTCAGATGGTAAAGAATCTGCTTGCAATGCAGGGGACTCAGGTTTGATCCCTGGGTCGGGAAGATCCCCTGGAGAAGGCAATGGCAATCTACCCCAGTATTCTTGCCTGGAGAATTCCATGGTCAGAGGAGCCTGGTGGACAACATTAGATGGGGTCACAAAGTGTCATACATGATTCAGTGACTAACGCTAGTGTTTAATTAGATATATTTTGATCTCTGTATTAGAAATCACTACTATGTATACAACCAACTGTTAGTTTAGAATTACCCATATATTTACTACAATCTTTATTCATCATTCCTTTCAGAAAACATGATCTTTTTTTGCTGTATTTCTTGAAAGGCATGCATATGTTCCTCATCCGATTTATTTTCCTGATCATACTGGCTTCCTGTTTTGTTGTGATATTTTTGCTTAGGTATCATTCTGATTACTTCTCACAAATGTACAACTTTGAATAGGAGTGATGTAAATATAATAATCTTTTTTCATGAAAAAATGTATTCCCTTTTTCCCACTTTCTATTTATATAGGAACTCTGCAAGATGTTTACATTCTTTGTGCTTCATTTCCTCTAAAATGAAGACAATAATAATGCCTACTCAAGACTCTCATGAGGCTCATATTTGTATGAGGATTAAAGGGGTTAAAAGTAGAGCACTTAGACTAATACCTAACACATTCTAAGTTAGCATTCTTCAATGTTTGCAAATGTAATTATTAAATTACATTTTTCTTCCTATTCAGCATTTCCCAGAACATCTGCTAACGGACTATCTTCCAGAAAATATTAATGAGTGTGACTGGAAGAGGTGTGGCCATGTCTGGGTTTTCACCTTCCTGTGAACAGGACATAAAGTTAGGTTTGTGCTTCAGTCTGCACTAACCCTAGTACTTCATCCTCTGTTTCCCTTTGACCCCTGTGACCAAGACCCAAGCCTGGTCAATCAAATCCCTGCTTCAAATGTTTAACATGATGCCATTTGTTATGCAAAAAGTACATGTCTCCAGGAAGCCTCTATCCATATTCCCCATCCTGGAGGAAAAGTTCATTTGCTTAGAAAACACAGAAGCCAATATACTGAGAGAACCAAGGGAGAGAAAGAGAGGCTTGGTTGCGACTGTCCTCAATTCACATCACATTCCCTTCTGTATTGACTTTTGCCACTGTGACCAAGAGTCTTGACCAGAACAAAACTGCTCCTGAAAAGTATCCTGAGTAGATTAGTTTTAAAAGTATTGCAAACTCTAGCCCTTTACTGCAATTTTAAAAAGTAAACTATGCTCTTGTGCGTGCTCAGTCATGTCTGAATCTTTGTGACCCCATGGACTGTATATAGCCTGCCAGGATCCTCTGTCCATGGGATTCTCCAGGCAAGAATACTGTAATGGGTTGCCATTCCCTACTCCAATACTATGCTATCACAAAAGCCTCTATATACCTCTATAAGAATTTTATTTTAAAATTTTATTTAAAAAACAGCATCCCTACCTTAACATTTCTTAGCATTTCTCAAACATATCTAGACATTTTTTCTGACAACTTTTTGTAACAAATGACAAACCTGAGTCACGGAGAATAAATGTGTCTTCACAGTAGTTTTGAAACGACTGATACAAGAGTCTCATGATTCCACATTATAGATCTTTACTCCCTGTAGAATTTATTTTACAATTGTAATCCATACTTAATGGTGCTAAGATTCTTTTTTATTCAAATAATTAACCAGGTGCGCCTGCCCCACCTAATGAGAGACCCAACATTTCCTTCATGTCTAACTTAAACTAAAATTGATATATGCCAGGTTTTGTTCATGCATTTTCCTTTCGGCGTCCTTGTTGCCTAAGTCTAAAATCATTTAATTTCTGCATTGTTTTAATCATTGAATCTTTAAAAGGTGATTATTTTTCAAATCTCACCAATGATTTTTCTATCCTTTGCTTTACTTATACCAAAAGTACCATGGGATCAGCTTGTCAATTTCCTAATTAAGGGTTTTGAATTAATTTATAAATTCTTCCAAAGTTTATTTATATTTTTATAATTTTAAACTGTCTCATGTTGAAATATTATGTCTCATATATCCTAAGGAGTTAATATAGTCATCATACATAAACATATAATCTATGCATAATAATACTATTCTCTTTTCTAGCAGTTATATCTTCATTGATCTTATTGCATTAAATAGAATTCCTAAAACAATTTGATAGAAGGAATAATTATCCTATTCTTGATTTGAAAGAGAAAGCTTTTAAGTGTTTCTTCATTTAAAAAACTTGGCTGTTAGTGTGTGCAAAGTATTTTTTTCATTTTTAAAGTATGTTATTTTTATTCATAGTTCACCATTTAAAAAATCATGAATGGGTACCAATACAATATTGTAAAGTAAAAAATATAATAATAAATAATAAAATAAAATAAAAAAAGAAATTAAATCCAAAAAAAGTTTTTTCTGCTATGATTTTTTAATTAACTATTTATTAGAAGATTCATTCTTGGAAAGATAAAAGGGGAAATCATATAAAATATAAATACAAGATTTAATAGGCTTCCCTTGTGTCTCAGACAGTAAAGAATCTGCCTGCAGTGCAGGAGATTTGTTTTCTACTCTCAGTTGGAAAGATTACCTGCAGGAGGACATGGCAACCCACTCCAGTATTCTTGCCTGGAGAATCCCAAGGATGGAGGAGCCTGGTGGGCTACAGTCCATGGGGTTGCAAAAAGTCAGACACGAATGAGAGAGTAAGCACAGAAAAATATTAATAAATTGAGTTGGTTACAAAATCCCAGACAACACATTTTATATATGCAAAATTTCCACATTTATTTTAAGGTCTTTAGAAACTGCAACAAGATTATCTGGATGCATTTTTGCTTTATGTTCTATTTTTCTATACTGCTTCATTTTGTGTTTGTTTGTATATTTCTGTGTTTGAGCAACATACTTGGAAAAACTTTTAACCTTTCTCTGATACTTTTTGTTTCTGTTGCAAAACTACACAACTGAAAATTACATATTTTAAATGTAATATGTTTTGCTTTTTAATGATAATGCATTTATTTTTTAATAATAATTTTTTATTCCACATATCTATACTTCTGTCATTAGAAATGCCACTGAACTTACTTGCCTAATTCTAGCTTTCATTCTTAATACATAGTTTTCCTATTTTCCTTCTTATTATAATGAAAATGATATCAAATTTTTATTGTTCTGGTTGTTTGAAAATTATATACACTGCTCTTCAACTATTAATTCTGTGTGGCACATTACAGTTATGAAAATGAAAGTGAAGTCGCTCAGTCGTGTCCAACTCTTTGTGATCCGTGGACTCTAGCCCACCAAGCTCCTCCGTCCATGGGATTCTCCAGGCAAGAATACTGGAGTGGGTTGCCATTTCCTTCTCCAGGGGATCTTCCCGACCCAGGGATTAAACCCAGGCCTCCCACACTGCAGGCAGACACTTTAACCTCTGCACCACCAGGGAAGCCCATTTTATATGTATACAAATAATTGTATATGAATTTATTATTTCTTAATCATTGGTGAAATGAAAATAGCATATTTTAATCTCTTTTCTTCTTTTAAGGCAGAAAGTTTAGCATGCCTTTCAGTTTTGAAATAAGTCATGGTTTCTCACCTAACTTATTAATACCAAATAATTTCTGAGATTTATTTAAATCTCCAAATTTAATCTCTTATTACATTTAAAATTTTGTTTATAATTATTTAGTAAGTCAGCATTAACTGATCTTTACTATCTCCTCTTAGGTCTCTAATCCTGAGTTTTTATTTTGCTTAAAAGTTTGTCATCTAGTATACCTTTTCCGTTAGAAGTGTATAAAGATTTCTGAGCACTTACATACATGCAAATATATGTTTTAACTATTTTCACATATAAATCCAAACTGAATGACATAAAGCATAGTTACCCTCAATATTATGTAGCTTCTGTTCCCTTGTTCTAGGACAGCTAGTGTTTAAAGGTGAAGTCTATGCCTGGATGGTTAGATAGCATCACTAACTCACTGAACATGAATTGGAGCAAACTCCAGCAGACAGTGAAGCACAAAGGAACACTGTAGGCTCCAGTCCTGGGGTTGGAAAGAGTCAGACATGACTTAGTGACTGAACAACAACAACACTGTGCAGATTAACCTCCTTCCCTCCTCCTCTTCCTTTCCTCCCCTCCTCTTCCCCTTGTCCTTTAAAAAGTTTAAATACTTTACATATATCCTCAGTTTTTCCTGGTTATATGTGTGTCACACAAGTATTTAGGTTTGGTATGCATATTCAGAGCTTTATTCAGTTCAGTTAGATTTTTTTTTTTTTTTTGGCAATCTTCAATGTTACCTCTATTTCATTTCCATAATATGATGTTAGATATCTTTTCTCTGCCTTTTGCAATTGCAAGGGTACCTCTCATTCATTTCTATCACTAGCTCCTTTTCCTCTGTGTTCATAGAATGGTTCTCAAAGTTTATCTCAAAACTTCATTTTCTTCTTTGTCATTTTGCTTTTAATGAATATTTTAAATGTTTGAATATTTAGTTTCTTTGCATGTCAATAGTTCATTGTTTTCTTTTTAACATATCTCTTTTTTCCATTTTCTTCCATATCTTTCTTCTTCATTTTATTGTTATATTACTTAAATTTTATTTTTATCTTATTTCATTTAACACATTTCTTATTTTATAAAAAAACAAAAAAGCTTATGTTTTTATAAAATTTACTTAGGGATATTATAGCATATGGCTCAGTGGTCAAAAATCAGCCTCCAATGCAGGAGACGTGGGTTTGATCCCAAGGTTGGGAAAATCTCTTGGTGGAGGAAACGGCTACTCACTCCAGTACTCTTGCCTGGAGAATCCCAGGAATAGAGGAGCCTGGTGGGCTATTGATCCTTGGGTTGGGAAGATATCCTGGAGGAGGAAATGGCAACCCATTCCAGTATTCTTGCCTGGAGAATCTCAGGGATAGAGGAATCTGGCAGGGTACAGTCCATAGGGCCGCAAAGAGTCAGACATGACTGAAGTGACAGCACGGCATGGCATTGTAGCATATATTTTTCAAAAATAACTTATCCTCTCGTGTCTTGTTTGTCATTTTACTTCTTGCACAATATTTTAATATCTCCTCTGTCGATTTTTTTCCAGTTACTCATCCTTGAGGAATAAAGATTCTCTCCACTGATTACTCATAAATAATGTTTGTAGACTCTTCGGATTACTCTCATTGTTTTCTTGGTTGCTGTTAGAACACGTTTCTCAAATTTTCAACTATAGAGATAGTAATGTGAACAGACTTGGTTTAACTACTGGTCTCTGGCAGTCACTTGATTTCTCTAAATTCTGGACTTCATCAATCTTGCTATCATGGTCTGGTTGACTACTTTGAAAAGGTAATCATTTTTCTAGGTAATTCTAATCAATGTATATATAGTTCTTATGCCAGAAGTGGTCTACCTTTGTACTTTCTCATGACACTTCTTTTCTCATATTCTCAGATTCAGCAAACCAAATCTTTAGCCACTGTAGACTCTATTTTGTGTTACTACAAATTTTAGCCGTAGAAAGGAGGATGGTAAAGTGATCCTGAGTACAGATACTCTTTTTGGTCAGTTTGGGAGAGCTGTTCAAACTCTGAATCTCCAAGTCAGGAGGCACTAGGGAATTGGTCATTCCTTTCTCATTAGTTAGGCTGGTAGATTTATTCTCCTTCAGATAATAAAGCAAGCCATATTCTAAAGATAATTAAGAAAGTGCCAGTCAATTTTTTCCCTTCTACTTCAGATTGATCTACTTGGTCTCACATATGGTGAAACTCTGGGTAACCAAGTGAATGGTCACCAGTCTTTGTTGCTGGTAATGCTGTACGATGAATAGACTTTGTCTTTTTAGTTTTAAAAATATTTGATTAATTTCTTAAGTCACACACTACCAGCCATATGTCACTCTAAACAAGTCAACTGGACTGATTTTTTTTTTAATTTTTATTTTTACTTTATTTTACTTTACATTACTGTATTGGTTTTGCCATACATTGACATGAATCCGTCTCGGGTGTACATGAGTTCCCAATCCTGTACCCACCCCCCCACCTCCCACCCCATATCAACTCTCTAGATCGTCCCCGTGCACCAGTCCCAAGCATCCTTATTTTCTTTTCCATTATAGGTTATTATGAGATATTGAATATAGTTCCCTGTGCTATACGGTAGGTCCCTGTTTATCTATTTTATATATATATATATAGTGTGTATATATATATATATATATAGTGTGTGTGTGTGTATATAGTGTGTGTGTGTGTGCATATGTTAATCACAGGCTCCTAATTTATCCCTCACCCTCCTCCCCCTTTGGTAACCATAAATTTGTTTTCTATGTCTGTGAGTCTATTTCCGTTTTATAACTAAATTCATTTGCATCATTTTTTTATTCCATATATAAGTGATGTCATGTGATTTGTCTTCTTCTGTCTGACTTACTTCACTTAGTATGATAATCTTTAGCTCCATCTATGTTGCTGGAGATAGTATCATTTTATTCTTTTTTATGGCTGAGTAATATCCCTTTGGGGCTTCCCTGGGGTTTCAGCAGTAAAGACTCTCCCTGCCAATGTAGGAGATGCGAGTTTGATACCTTAGTGGGGGAGATCCCATGGAGAAGGAAATAACAACCCTCTCTGGTATCTTGCTGGGAATTTTCATGGACGGGGCATCTGATGGGCTATATTCCACAGGGTCTCAAAGAGTTGGACACAATTTAGTGACTAAACAACAACATTCATTTGTGTGCATGCATGCATACACACACCACAGTTTCTTGATCCATTCCTCTCTTGATGGACACTTAGGTTGTTTCCATGTCCTGGCTATTTTAAATTGTGTGGCTATGAACACTAGGGTGCCTGTATCTTTTCAAGTTAGAGTTTTTGTTTTTTTCTGGATATATGTCCAGTAGAATTGTAACTCAATTTTTAGTTTTTAAGGAACCTCCATATTGGTCTCCATAGAGGCTGTACCATAGATATATGTTTTAAATGATTAAAATAAAATATGGTTATTTTAACCATATGTATATGTTAACATATATCTCAGAGGAATGCCTCATATTATAGCCCACTGTATGAGCTGGCACAATAAACAAGTCCTTAGAAGCATTAAAGGTAATAATATATTTATATTATCATATTATTATTGGTTTCCTCTACACTTGGCTTATAAAACATTTCTGAGATCTTTCTCTTAACTATTATTCAAATAAAATTCATCATGTGCTGTGTTGTGCTTAGCCATTCAATCGTGTCTGACTCTTTGTGACCCCATGGACTGTAGCCTACCAGGCTCCTCTGTTCATGGGATTCTCCAGGCAAGAATACTGGAGTGCGTTGCCATTTCTTTCTCCAACAGATCTTCCCAACCCAGGGACTGAACCCAGGTCCCCTGCATTGCAGATGGGTTCTTTACAGTCTGGCCCACCACAGAAGCAAAAATTCATCATATCAATAATTTTGTCAAAGATTCAGTTAAAATTTAGATTTCTTACATCTTGTGCTAATGACTACTAAGTATCATTAGGTAGAAATCTCTTCAATATCTATGATATTTTGAGTATTTAATTCACCTGGAAGTTTAATTTACCCACTGAAAAACACAGACATGTTTCTAGCTATTAGAACAGTTGATTGGTACCACATCCCTGGGTGGTACCCACAGTTGATGGGCATCCCTCCTCCTCCCCTTCTGCTGCATCCACACAGACTGCAATAATGGAGCATCATTGCTTCCTGAGTTCTGTTCAGTCTCACAATTCTCAAACCATGTCCTGAAAGTCACTACTATGTGATGAGATTTTACTTATGAGATAAAACTATTTACCGCTTCAGTTTCAGATCCTTATTAGGGGTCCCCCAAAGAAGAAACTGTTATTGACTTGTTTCTGCTACTTTCCATTCACAGCCAAAAGAAAAACCATTTGCATGTATAGAAAAAAATGTAAATTATATTAGTATATAACAATGAAGCTTAAGCTAGATGAGACAGCAAATATGACAATTTTTTATTTTTTATATTTAAAATATTAAAAAACCTAGATTCAGGTTTAGGAAAAGGCAAAATAGAAAAAAGTTGTTTATTGGAGGTTATAGTAAAATAGCTATTTGCTGTAGGTTCTTCGAACATGGTTAGCCCCTAGAATGGCCCTAAGGACTATTGTCGTTTTCTAAGAAAATATTAATATTTAAGCATTAAGTTCATGGGTCAGGTAAAACACAGTAGTCCAAATTACTTTGGACCAGGATTCTGGGAAATGTGGCCTAATTATATGTGGCTCCCAGGTAGTTTCCCTTGTGGCTTTAATGGTAAAGAGTCTGCCTGCAATGCACGAGTCCTGGGTTAGATCCCTGGGTTAGGAAGACCCTGCCAGGCTCACTTGGTGAGCCCCAGTCCATGGGATCGCAAACAGTCAGACACGACTGAGTGACTAACATTACAGTTTCATTTTTTTCATTTAGATGTGGCTCTGATGGTAAATAATCTGCCTGCAACGTAGGAGACACTGGTTCGATCCCTGTGTCAGGAAGAGCCCCTGATGAAGGGAATGGCTACTCACTCCAGGATTCTAGCCTGGAAAATACCATGGACAGAGGAGCCTGGTGGGCTATAGTCCATGGGGTCACAAAGAGTCAGACACGACTGAGCGACCAACACTTTCACTTTCATACAACTGTTTACATTTAGTTCTAAATAGTCTGAAAGAACAGAGAACAATCTATTGTTGGTATTTTATGATGAAAACATATAATGTTTCATAAATACAAATCCCTTTAAAGAATGGTCTTGTATTCTAAATATGTAACTTCAATATGCTTCAAGTTCTTTACTAGAAACATAGCAGTATTTGCCATTATTAAAAAAATAAATATTCATGATACTCCAGTTAAAAAATAAATTTTAAAAATTAAATTAAAAGTTTAAATTTTAAAATTTAATTAAAATTAAACAGATAATTTTATGAACTGTGCTTTTTTTCATCATTCAGTCATGTCTGACTCTTTGAGATCCCATGTAGCCTGCCAGGCTCCTCTGTCCCTGGGAGGTTTCAAGGCAAGAATACTGGAGTGGGTTGCCATGCCCTCTTCCAGGGGATCTTCCCAACCCATGGATCAAACACAGGTCTTCTGCATTGCAGGCAGATTTTTTACCACCTGAACCACCAGGGAAGCCAAATTTTAAGAACTGGAGTTGAATAATTAACTAATGTTTTGTATTCCATATCCCCTCAAAGTAAGAGGAGTAGCAGAAATCCATACTTATAAAATATGTAGTGAGAGGTATTTCTTTGGTTGAGATTTAATCTGTGCAAGATGCACTGTTGATTTCTTAGCCTCTTCACTTCCTTTTCCAAACAGTAACCCTAGCTCTCCAAGTACTCTGCTTCTTTGCAGTTCTGTGGAAGTTGTTCATTCTCCCATGGCCATTGTATCACGAAGAGGAGACAAGTACAACCAGGATCCCATAATATTTTGCTCTCCTACTAATGTCCCTTCTACTTACTGCCATCCCCTGACCTTGTTTTTCCACATCCATTAAAGACTTTTGCTCCTAATTGCAGCTGGTTCAGCATCTTCATTTTGCATTCTAACTCCAGGCTGTCCAGAGAACTTCAATTTCCTCCATCATTTCTCTTTCTAGTAAAAGTATATCTGTGCTTCTTCTGGTCTCCTGGTAACACAGTACGGAACTGCATTTCTCAGGTTCCTTGCAGATATATATTCAGGCCATGGATGTGAGCAGAAGTGATATGTGCAACTTCATAATAAGGTTCCTGAAAGGAAGTCACTTGCCTTTCACTTCTTTCTCTCTTATCAGGATCAAAAGTGGAGAAAGTGAAGTGACAGTGGCTTACAGTGCCTCTTCCTACCTTTCAGACTATTCTGTACCTTTTCTTTTTAGATTCATTTATTAGATATTGGTTTTCCCCCACAATGGGATGCCATTCTCAGATTCATTTATATCTATTTTACTCAACTGCTCCTTAGACAAGGCTCATGGGTCCAGCTACAAAATTCATCTCCTGAACTGAAAAATTACATATGCAAATGCTTATTCGGCATCTACACTTAGATTTGTACAAGTCCTTGAGTTCCATATGGCCAATAAATCTGGCTACCCATTCCTTTTTTTTTTAATGTATGATATTACCAACTACATAAACCAAATGTATAGCTTAATGTATTATTATAAATAAGTTGAACAACCTTCTAACGATGCTATATGTCAAGAAATAAGCATTTTTTGCCATCCTAAAAACCTCTCCAACCCCTCTTAAAATACCCTTCCAAGAAAAACAGCTCTTCCGATGTCACATCTGTACTTTTCTACATAGTTTCATCATTGAAATGTGTATCCCTAAAGTGTATGGCTTTGTTTTACATTCTCTATTTCTTTGGAGGGGTGCAGGAATGGGTTTTCACGGTCTTTTTCAATTGATGTATTTCATCTCTCTTTTTTGTCTTCTAATTTATTTGCAGAAGAATCTAGCTTAATTTTCTATATCAGTTTCCATCCTGATTTAGTTCTATCCTGTACCCTTGTGCATGGTGACTGGATCTAGAAGCATTCGTAGATAAATTAAGATTAGATTTTGTTGGCAAGACTTTATGGTAGTTTTGAACTCTTAAAGAAAGCACAAAACGCTAGCTGCTCCTCTTTTTGTGACGTTAGCAGCCATCAATGCTGCTGCTGCTGCTGCTAGGTCGCTTCAGTTGTGTCTGACTTGTGCGACCCCATAGACGGCAGGCCACCAGGCTCCCCCGTCCCTGGGTTTCTCCAGGCAAGAACATTGGAGTGGGTTGCCATTTCCTTCTCCAATGCATGAAAGTGAAAAGTGAAAGTGAAGTTGCTCAGTCGTGTCCGACTCTGTGTGACCCCATAGACGGCAACCCACCAAGCTCCTCCGTTCATGGGATTTTCCAGGCAAGAGTACTGGAGTTGGGTGCCATTGTCTTCTCCGATCAATCGTGACTTACTATGAAATATTGATAACCTGGCTTCATCATTCTTTCTTCACTTATCTTTTGCAGTACTTGTACAAAGAGAAACTTTATTACTTAGATCACTTCATATTATTCATAACATTTCATATTATTTCAAATCATTTCATATTATTACTTATATCATTTCATATAAAAAAGGACAAAACATGTTTTATTATGTAGTTTATTAGCCCTGTGTCATACAAAGGCAATCAGTTAGTTGTAGGTATGAATGTGTATCATTATGAATTCAGGCATCTAAGATGTTTGATATGCTTTCATCCATTTCAGTTTATTATACATTTTGGACAATGTAAGCCTTTTCAAATTGGCTCTCAACTTCTAT
Source organism: Aepyceros melampus (assembly GCA_006408695.1). Lineage (NCBI taxonomy): Eukaryota > Metazoa > Chordata > Mammalia > Artiodactyla > Bovidae > Aepyceros > Aepyceros melampus. The sequence continues at coordinate 24,589 of SJXQ01002836.1, read as the reverse complement.
TGGTGCATCCTTATATTCTGTGACAATCTCCTTATTAACTAGAGTAATAGGATTTCCTAGGCTCATGTTTGGAGAAGGCGATGGCAACTCACTCCAGTTCTGTTGCCTGGAAAATCCCATGGACGGAGGAGCCTGGTAGGCTGTAGTCCATGGGGTCGCTAAGAGTCGGACACAACTGAGCAACTTGACTTTCACTTTTCACTTTCATGCATTGGAGAAGGAAATGGCAACCCACTCCAGTGTTCTTGCCTGGAGAATCCCAGGGGTGGGGGAGCCTGGTGGGCTCCCATCTATGGGGTCGCACAGAGTCGGACACAACTGAAGTGACCTAGCAGCAGCAACAGCAGGCTCATGTTACATTAGCTACCCTTTTCTCAAAGGACAGGTGGTACTTCAAGTAGCTTTGATTCTTTTCATAGAAGTGGTATTTTTATACCACAGCCTGGATGGTAGAGATGCTCACTGCTGTTAGGATGGGCTTTATTTCTATAATTTTCCAATGAAGAAAACTATAGATAAATAAACGTGATTTATTTTGAAAAAAAAAATCTGATGAGTTCTTTCTGATGCTATCAGTTATAATTCTATACTTCTGAAAATACTGCTTGTTTTACCAAGCATTACACACAAAGTATTATAAGGATAATAATTCTAACACAGTCACCATATGGTTAATAAAAATTCTTCCAAAAACGTGTACACGTTCTCTTCATTTTCCCTGCCTTTTACTAAAGTTGTACTCTATCTACATTTTCAGTGCAGCCATATTAAACTGCCTCCTATATCCCTCATCTATCTGAGTTCTTCAAGATAGTATGTGTCTATTTAATTCTCATCAGTAGTCTCAACGTTGATGTAACTCCATCTTTTTTATTAATCTGAAGTTTATTCTTCAGTAGCTTATAAATAAATAGTCCATAAAAACAATACTCCCTAAGCTCTCATGTGGCCATGAAAGTTTGTGGAATTTTAATTTGGAAATCAGTTAAGTGAAGACATCTTTTTGGTTCCCAATTCTTTTCCTTGTATCTCTTAAACATGAGTCAATTATCCACTTGGCACAGGTGTTCCTGCCATAAAACCTAATGATAATCCTCTTTCCACTTAGGTTACAAGACTATATTAGTCTTTCTCATGCTCTAACACAGCAGCTAGTACTCTGTTCCAACAGAGTATCTTTTCACATCTTCATTTTTCTTCCATCTTTCATCTTTCTTTTGCATTTCACATTTTCTTTATCCCCTCTTTCCTAGTTTTATTTTTCTTTCTTCCTATTTTTCTCCTTGACTTTTCAAAAATAATAGTCTCTGTCTGGAAAACCAAGGACTTCCTCTTCTTTTTCAAACCTGTCTGGAAAACTGTTCTCTTAGTTTAGGAATCATCTCTTCCTGAAACCTTTCTCAGTCCACTTTGATAAATTGCAGTTGTCTTTTCCTAATGTGTTACTTAAAATTTAATGTAAAGTATTTCTCTGGAAACCAAGTAAATTATTGACAGAACCCTCTAATTTGCTCATTCATTACTAATAGAACAGTCAGTGTTGTTTAGTCACTCAGTTGTGTCTGACTCTTTTGCAACCCCATGGATTATAGCCCTGCAGGCTCCTCTGTTCATGGGATTTCCTAGGCAAGAATAACTGGAGTGAGTTGCCATTTCCTTCTCCAGAGGATCTTCCTAACCCAGGGATCAAATCTGTGCCTCTTGCATTGGCCAAACACTCTTAAATAAGGGATGGGGACCTATGTATTAGTTGCAAAAGTAGGCAAAGAAAACAGCAGCCACTACTGCTTCAATCACATAAAATTTCTTAGTCCTAATTTTTCAGACTAGATTTGTCTAATAGGCGAAACACTGTTAGTTCTTCCCAAATACCACTAGGCTGTGTTTATAGAGCTCCTACTGAGTGTCAGATTCCAAGGGTTAATCAGATTGGGTCTGAAGACTTCCTCCCTTCAGGGTTGGTGTCATATTCCCTGACTGTCTCTGTCCTCCCCTGAAACAGGCTTTATTCCCACTAGGTAATTTCCCCCAAAGCTGTTACTCAGAGCTGGAGGCTGACTTTCCATTGTCATGTTTATTCTTAAGACACACTCAGAGGAATTGAATGAATTACTGCTTCAACTGCTTTATCATGTTTGAGACTAAAACCTTAACAGTACTTAGGAATCGAAGTATTCTTGAAACCAGGTCTCAGTGACCTGAACAAAACATACCCAATATATAAACCTTAAATATATCCTTTATGAATTTTACTTCTGCACTTTCTGAAGCACAATAATCTTAATGTTGTTCTATATGAAATTTCACCAAACAAAATGAAGACTTTGTCTATTAAAGTCATTCTCATACATCTGTATTATAAATTTATGTCTGTGAAATACTTGAGGGCAAGAGCTGTGCTTTATCTTTTTCATATTCCCAGTGCTTTGCACAGTACTTGACACAATGTATTTTAAAACACAACTGAATAAATAAATGTGCAAATGAGTAAATAGAGATGTGAATAAATGAATTAATATTTTCAAGTCAATATCCCTCAAAAATAAGCATAAGTGACAGCTTCCAATTTTCCACATAAGAGTGCTTGAGGCAGTCTAATAGGAAGTGTCTTCTATAGGATTATACATTATTAAGAAAATGTCAATTATTCACATAAAAAGGCACCTGATAGAGACTCCTTGGAAATTAATATTTTTCCTAAGTATCTCCTGTCTGTGCTTACAGGAAAATAATCAGAGCTCGTGAAAATAGTATGTTTACTTTAGCACTCAATTACAAATTGGAAATGGAAAAAGTAAGATAATGCAAATTTTATATGTAATATGCTTTAATTATATATATCATTAAATTATATATAAATATTTATAGTCTTCTCTGTATTCATTCAGCAAATTGAGCTGAGAAAAATCATACTTATGTCTATCTAAAATAGTGTCTTCATGACATATAAAATTGGCTCATAAGATGGAGAGATGGGAATTTCAGACCATGTGGCCAAATCAGACTTTCCTCAGAACCCAGGTTTGCTGCTATACATAATGTGGACTTGCCCTCCACCTTGCTGAAATACAGATGGCTTAGCTTGATTATGCTTTGACATGCCTTATGCTGGCAAAATCTTTATCTCCCAAGACATTAATACATATTTTAAAAACTGCTAAATTTTCAACATGTTATAACTTGCTATCTGAAACAAAAATCATGTTTCTTCAATCTCATAATTTACTCCCTTCACCCTCTTCTCATCTTGTCCCTACAGATATAGTGATTCTGTAATGCAGCCAGAACTTTTTGGATCAAGAACAGACAATTTTCAGAAAGGTTCTTTGTTCTTTTATAAAATAAACATCTTTTTGTTCCCATTCTGAACACTGGGGCTATTTGGATGATATTTGCATCTTAGGAGATTTACAGAGTGGAAGCTGCTGGCAGGGGCTGCCCTTTCTCTGAGAGGTACCCAGGTTTTGTCTCTACTTGTTCTTTGGGGCAATTGAGCATTTAATCTTCAGTAAAAACAGATCTCTTGACAGTTAAACTGAATAGAAAGTTATAAGCTATTGAAGAACACTAATTTGTCATTATTAACACTTTTAAACTTCCCTGTTTAAATTTAGCTGGACTTACCAGCAAAGACTGGGGAAACATTTTTGCATGGTCTGCTATTCTTCTTCAAGTCCCCGATTTCCAATCAACTCATTAATCACATTCCAGTTTTCAAGTTGTATCAATTTTCTGTTGCCAGTGTAACAAATGATCACAAACTTAAGTGACTTAAAATCACACAAATTATTATCATACAATTTTATAGGTAGGAAATACAACGCATGTATCACTGTGCAAAAATCAAGGTGTTATAAGGGATGTGCTCCCTTCTGGAGGCATCTGGGGGAAACCCACTCCCTTCCCCTTTCTAGCTTCTAGAGGCTGCTCACATTCCTTGGTTCATGGACCCCTTACTCCATCTTCAAAGCCAATAAAATCAGGTTGAGTCCTTCCTGAGTAATCACTCTGACCTCTTCTTCCTTTAAGTATCCTTGTGATTGTGTGTGTGTGTGTGTGTGTGTGTGTGTGTGTGCACGCTCAGTCCCTCAGTCATGTCTTACTCTTTGCAATCCCATGGACTGTAGCCCACCAGGCTTCTCTATCCATGGGATTTCCCAGGCAAGAATACAGGAATGGGTTGCCATTTCCTCCTCCAGGGGATCTTCCCAATCCACAGATTGAACCTGGGTCTCCTGCATTGGCAGGCAGATTCTTTATCACTGTGCCAAGTGGTAAGCCCTCTTATGATTGTACTGGTCCTATTCAAGTAATTTCCTAATTTAAGGTCAGATGACTAGGAAACTTAACTCCATTTAGAGTCTTGATTCTTCTTCATCCTGTAACCTAACATATCCACATGTTCCAGGGATTAAGAATTGGCGTACTGGAGGAGGGGGGCATTATTTTGCCTATCACAGAGCTTTTGCCTATAATTTGACAGAGTGTTATTTAAATCAGGAACCACAGCCATGTCATCCCTATTATTGACATATTTGATGCCATGTAGTATATATATAGCAGAGCTTCCCAGGTGGTGCAGTGGTAAAGAATCCACCTGCTAACATGGAGATGAGGGTTTGATCCCTGGGTCAGAAGATCCCCTGGAATAGGAAATGGCAATCCACTCCAGTACTCTTGCCTCAGAAATCCCATGGACAGAGGAGTCTAGCAGGCTACAGTCCATGGGGTTGCAATGAATTGGACATGACTGAGCAATTGAGCATGCATGCCAGCACATATAATTCTGCCTCAAAGTCAAGGTATATGACTTTTAGTTATTTTATGCATTACTTCCTAATGCAGACTGCATATATTTACCAGCTGGCACTCAATCATATTTTTATTTCTTTTTAAACTAAGATATAGTCTATCTTCTGGACTGTAATGGTAAAGAGTAGACATAAAATTATTAGGAATTTCTTAAAATCACCAAATTTAATATTATAAAAGTGGATCTGGATATGGTTTCTGTTTTATTACATTTTCAATACGAATAGGTATTTATCATTCTCCTTTATCTCACTATAATGAGATTTTTTTCAAAGAGCCTTTCACTCATTTCAAGTTTCAGTGCTGTGAGAAATGGATGGAAAATATTATTATTAATAAAAAAGTTTACATTTCCAGCTTTTTTCAGCAAAGATAGTTTGAATTAAGTTAATGCTGTCTTTCAATGCCTAAATTCCGGCATGCTCTAGATGTTATATTAGTATGGAATTGTCACTCACTTGCTTTTATTTAATTCCCATTTAAAACAAATCTATGAACACAAACTCTTAGACATTGGGTAAGTTGATTTACCTTTCTGTGCCTCAGTTTTCTCATTTGTCAAATGGCACTAGTAATATCACAGGTTGAGAAGATATGTTAATTCATGTAAACAAAGCAGTCTATTGAGTACTGCATTAAAGTGGGTGCTCAAAAGATGTTCAAAATCATTATTATTAATAACAACCAGGTGGTACAGCTTACCTGAATCTTTAATTCAGCATTATACCACTGATACTTCATTTAAAGACTTCCCCTGTGGCTCTAGAAAAAATTTAAAATAATTTAAAAACACTCAGTTCATTTGAAATACCCCCAAATTTAAAAAGTCAACATGATATAGCCATATTTACCACATTTAAGCTAAGACAAGACACAGCAGGCTAGACTACGGAAGACTAGAACAGGATATTAACTACGGTTGTTAGAGAAAAGTCACACTTGCTGGAAAATTCTGACTTCCATGACAGAGACAGAAGAAAGTATATCAGTTCAGTTCAGCTCACTCACTCAGTTGTGTCCGACTCTTTGCAGCCCCATGGATTGCAGCATGCCATGCCTCCCTGTCCATCGCCAACTCCCAGAGTTCACCCAAACTCATGTCCATTGAGTCAGTGATGACATCCAACCATCTCATCCTCTGTCATCCCCTTCTCCTCCCACATTCAATCTTTCCCAGCATCAGGGTCTTTTCAAATTAGTTAGTTCTTTTCATCAGGTGGCCAAAGTATTGGAGTTTCAGCTTCAGCATCAGTCCTTCCAATGAATATTCAGGACTGATTTCCCTTACGATGGACTGGTTGGATCTTCTTGCAGTCCAAGGGACTCTCAAGAGTCTTCTTCAACACCACAGTGCAAAAGCATCAATTCTTCGGTGCTCAGCTTTCTTTATAGTCCAACTCTCAAATCCATACATGACTACTGGAAAAATAATAACGTTGACTAGACGGATGTAGTTGGCAAAGTTATGTCTCTGCTTTTCCATATGCTGCCTAGGTTGGTCATGACTTTTCTTCCAAAGAGTAAGCATCTTTTAATTTCATGGCTGCAATGTGATTTTGGAGCCCCCTAAAATAAAGTCTAACACTGTTTCCACCATTTCTCCATCTGTTTGCCATGAAGTTATGGGACTGGATGCCATGATCTTAGTTTTCTGAATGTTGGGTTTTAAGCCAACTTTTTCACTCTCCTCTTTCACTTTCATCAAGAGGTTCTTTAGTTCTTCACTTTCTGCCTTAAGGTGGAGTCATCTGCATAACTGAGGTTATTGATATTTCTCCCAGGAATCTTGATTCTAGCTTGTGCTTCATTCAGCCCAGTGTTTCTCATGATGTACTCTGCATATAAGTTAAATAAGCAGGAGGACAATATACAGCCTTGATGTACTCCTTTCCCCTATTTGGAATCAGTCTGCTGTTCCATGTCTAGTTTTAATTGTTGCTTCCTGACCTGCATACAGATTTCTCAGGAGGCAGGTCAGGTGGTCTGGTGTTCCCATTTCTTTAAGAATTTTCCAGAGTTTGTTGTGATCCACACAGTCAAAGACTTTGGCATAGTCAATAAAGTAGAAGTAGATATTTTTCTGGAACTCTCTTGCTTTTTCAATGATCCAGTGGATGTTGGCAATTTGATCTCTGCTTCCTCTACCTTTTCCACATCCAGCTTGAACATCTGGAAGTTCACGGTTCATGTACTGTTGAAGCTTGGCTTGGAGAATTTTGAGCATTACTTTATTAGCATGTGAGATGAGTGCAATTGTGTGGTAGTTTGAGCATTCTTTGGCATTGCCTTTCTTTGGGATTGGAATGGAAACTGACCTTTTCTAGTCCCATGGCCACTGTTGAGTTTTCCAAATTTGCTGGGATATTGAGTGCAGCACTTTCACAGCATCATCTTTTAGGATTTGAAATAGCTCAACTGGAATTCCATCTCCTCCACTAGCTTTGTTCATAGTGATGCTTCCTAAGGCCCACTTGACTTTGCATTCCAGGATGTCTGGCTCTAGGTGAATGATCACACCATTGTGATTATCTGGGTCGTGAAGATCTTTTTTGTATGGTTCTTCTGTATATTCTTGCCACTTCTTAATATCTTCTGCTTTTGTTAGTGTATAAGTTCCTTTAATGAAACATACCTTTCACTACTACTGTGGAAATGAAAAAAATGGCAATTTCTGCAAAAGGGATTATGGCTAGATAATGTATCTATGTGACCCATCAATTTGAATAGTTTGGAATAAATTTTATAGATTGATTTTCTATTCACATATCTTTCTATACACATTTTATTTATATCTTCTGAGGTTCCATTTTATTTATATCTCTTGAAAATCTTTCTTGAATCTGTACAATTTCTTGAGTGAAACATAATAAATCTAACTCATTTATGTCTCAGGTGGTTGTGAGTTTCAAGTAGACCCTTAGTGCCAATATAATAAAAATCATTTGCCATTGCAAAATACATTGATAGAAAATGGTATTTGATAGGTAATGACTATTATAATCACCTTTTAAAATGTTTTTTGTCCTTAACACACATATAATTGTTAAGGCAATTAATAAATCCATCTTGTTGCTGTTGTTGTTTAGTCAGTCAGTCAGTCATGTCCAACCCTTTGTGACCCCCGTGGACTGTAGCCTGTCCTGCTCTGCTGTCCATGGGACCCTCCAGGCAAGAATACTGGAGTGGATTGCCACCTCTTCCTTCAAATAAATCCACAAAATGACAGAAATACTTTTCAGTGTCATTTTCTTATAATTCAACTATAATTTTTCCAACATTTAAATCATTTGATCAATAAATGCAAAAGAGCAACTACCCTGAGTGAAGCAAATCACTAAGTACTGAGTTATAAGTGAAAAGACTAACATGGCCTAATGATTTAATGGGAAAGAAAAATGTTACATATATAACATTCATACATGTTACCCTGAGACAGTAGGAAACCACTGTTACATACAAAGGCGATATATGGTTAGTCTATTAAATATAACAGTATAACATAAAAAATGGATTACAAGACTCAAAAATGAATTGTAGAAAATGTGGAAGCAGTTTCAAAGAAACCGCAACATAGCAGATGAGAGGATTAGAAAACTTTAGACTAGGATTGTGACAGTGGTAGACTAAAAAGGAAGCAAGATCTCCTATAGGAACTGGTGACTTGCCGGAGGTGCAAGAATGAAGGTGTGGGAGGACTCAAAGATGAAACCCTGGTTTCTGGTCTAAGAAACTGAGTGAATTGTTGGGCCATTTTCTGTCACAGAAGACAATGGAATAATAGCGGTTTTTGGGTGAATTTTGATTTAGGTTTTGGACTTTCTCTTAGAGGTTAAAAAAAATTCTAAGTGGAGACAATAATAAGAATGGTCCTGTGTTAGGGTTATTGATATGTAGATGGTAATTTAAGCCATAGGAGGTATGAAATAATTTACACACAGAGAATGAATGAGAAGAAAAGCTCTGACAAGGGGTCCAGTAGGCAATGAACAATATGGCAGAGGATTCTTGAGAAAGATCTAACACAGAACTCAGAGAGTACAGTGTCACAGATATTGTACTACACATTGACTAATGTAGGACACAACAAGAAAATTTTAAGTAAGTGTAGTGAACAAAAGGGTTCAAGTTTTGCAAAGAGATGTTAAAATAGAGATTGATAAACATCAGTTGAATTTTCTCATCAGTGAACTTAATGAAAGTTGCTTTTCAAAAGTGATGAGAGAGTTTGCAATTATTTAAAGAAGTTTTCGGGAGGATATGAAAGGGTCTAACCAACCTACAAGATGACTGGTTATAGAGGGCTGAAAAAAGTTAAGACTGTATCTAGGAATGGAATCACTGCTGATCATGAAGAGACTGCTAAGATACTTTAGCATACTAGCATGCTGATAGATGATTAAATATAGAAGGAGATAATGCTGCTATGGGCCAGTGGATTTTCAGTAGAAAAGGAGTCCAAAGGGGAAAATTGGCTTTCTTTCATGAAAATACCATCATGACTGAAGTGGACTTAGTTTTCTACTACAGGAGTTTCATGCATGTCTCTGAAGTCAGTACTTCCCGTTGGACTTTAATTATGTGAGCTCTGATGGATTTTTATATAACTCATGGGTTTACCTCATTTGCTATGGGGAAACTTCAAAACAATTGTCTGTATTTATTCAACATGTTTCTTCTTGAAAGCTCTTTTATTTCTAATTAATCACATTTTTTATTTCCTTTTATCATTTGTCTAGGAAAATTCCTATCATCTTTTATAATATCATTGAAGAGATATTTGGACCTGAGTCAACCCTCTCAGTTAATAAAGAATGGCATATTACTGGAAAACAGATCTAAATTCCAGTGAATCACCTGAAAAGCAGCAGGAGCACCAAGATTTCCCCTCCTTGAATCAACCTCTTTTTCCTAGCACAGTCAGTCTGGGTTTTGATAATGTAGTAGATGAGATCAGTAACAAAATCCCATTCTGTCAGAGAGAAATTGAAGAAAATGCCTTTTTTCTGCCCAATGCACCACAATGGGATTCAAGAAAACATTCATTAGATGAAACACACCAAACATCCTTGAATGAATTCACTTTTAAAAGCTCAGAACTCTCCTGTTGCCAAGTTAGTGAAACACCAGTAATTGGTTTTAGTAGGCATTCTATGCTACCAAATCCTCAAAACGTCAATAAAGGAAGCTCTTGGGGAAATCGCATAGGAAAATACCATGATGCTGAAGATTATGGATTCAATATTTTGCCTCTATCATCTACCAGTCTGGATAAAACTAATTCACAGAGTCAACTGGAAAATGAAAATCATAACTACCGTATAGGATTTGAAAGCAGCATTCTTCCTATATACCCATTCTTGTCAACTAACTTGATGCCAAAAGAAGAAAATAAAAGCAGTAGAAATATGAACATTGTAGAGTCTTCTCTAATGCCCTTTAAAGGTTCTTCTCTACCCAGGACATGGGAAAGTACATGCTCAAAGAACACTGAGGTATGTATCATATTTGTCAACCTAAAAATACGAATCTGAAAGAATCAATCAATAATGTGCTGGGTGAATTTGGTAACAAGAGTAACTAATATTCAGTAGGGGAATGTATTACTACTACTTTTGAAAAAATGCTTATTATTCACAAATTCCATTTTCATGAATTAATGATTTTTTCTAAAGAGTTTTTATAATATTTTTAAATTTCTTGTTTCATCAAAATTAAATAGTGTGGTATAGTATTTACATTTTATTAGATAAAAAATATCATAGTTGGAGTTTTATATGATTGTATTTTTCATTCTTATTGTGTTATTATGCACACACAGAAACACAATCCATTTCATTACATTTATATTTTGAGTTACATTACCATGAATTAAAACATCATATTATTGGTAGGAAAAATGGCCCTTTACTAAGAGGCTTCTAAATTACCCTGTTGGCAGGCACCATCTATTGGGAACATTTCAAGAGTAGGAAATTAAGTAATCATTGTGCAATTCATCCTGATGGGTTCATTAGTAGTTTTCCAATCATTTTAGTAACCACAAAGCTTTTTGCATAATATTTGAACATTTCTCTGCTATATGTAATCTAGACACAAGGGAAATGAGAGGTAAACAATAAAAAGAAGAAACATTATTTCAGCTGTAATGTTCAGGGTTAGACAAAAGGATTCTTCATTTATTTGCCAACTATTTATCATTATTCTTGTTATATATGACATACTAGGCATAACAAATACAAAGAATAAAAATGCATGATACCTGACTTTAGGAATAACATATTGTTCAAATTTACCTGCAAATGAATAATGGCAACACAGTAAAATAACACAGAGGATGAGTTCATTAGAGAAGACACAATTGTGTCTGAGGCACTTGCAGAAGAAATAACACCTCAAGGGATTTGAATTAAAAGTGGATGAATTTTAGGAACCTCTACTTCTGATCATGATAGTGTAACAAGTACTAAACTTTCTCTTACCTCTGAAAACAACTATGAAATTAGACAAAATACATGAAACTACTGCTTTCAAGACTGAAGAATCAGTTGAGACAGTGATCTTTGAGAGAAGAGAAACACCCAAGTGTTGTCATGGTCATTCTGGTTTCTGCAGGGCTTTTTCCTGGCGCTAGGTAGGCTCAGTTCAGTTCAGTTCAGTCGCTCAGTCGTGTCCGACTCTTTGCGACCCCATGAATCGCAGCACGCCAGGCTTTCCTGTCCATCACCAACTCCTGGAGTTCACTCAGACTCACGTCCACTGAGTCCGTGAGGCCGTCCAGCCATCTCATCCTCGGTCGTCCCCTTCTCCTCCTGCCCCCAATCCCTCCCAGCATCAGGGTCTTTTCCAATGAGTCAACTCTTCGCATGAGGTGGCCAAAGTACTGGAGTTTCAGCTTTAGCATCATTCCTTCCAAAGAAACCCCAGGGTTGATCTCCTTCAGAATGGACTGGTTGGATCTCCTTGCAGTCCAAGGGACTCTCAACAGTCTTCTCCAACACCACAGTTCAAAAGCATCAATTCTTCTGCACTCAGCCTTCTTCACAGTCCAACTCTCACATCCATACATGACCACTGGAAAAACCATAGCCTTGACTAGATGGACCTTAGTCAGCAAAGTAATGTCTCTGCTTTTGAATATACTATCTAGGTTGCTCATAACTTTTCTTCCAAGGAGTAAGCGCCTTTTAATTTCATGGCTGCAGTGACCATCTGCAGTGATTTTGGAGCCCCCCAAAATAAAGTCTGACACTGTTTCTACTGTTTCCCCATCTATTTCCCATGAAGTGATGGGACCAGATGCCATGATCTTCATTATCTGAATGTTGAGCTTTAAGCCAACTTTTTC
>SJXQ01002836.1:0-10782 GCA_006408695.1 Aepyceros melampus | reverse complement strand
TTCTGTTCTTTTCCTCTATTTCTTTGCATTGATTGCTGAAGAAGGCTTTCTTATCTCTTCTTGCTATTCTTTGGAACTCTGCATTCAGATGCTTATATTTTTCCTTTTCTCCTTTGCTTTTCGCCTCTCTTCTTTTCACAGCTATTTGTAAGGCCTCCCCAGATAGCCATTTTGCTTTTTTGCATTTCTTTGCCATGGGGATGGTCTTGATCCCTGTCTCCTGTACAATGTCACAAACCTCATTCCATAGTTCATCAGGCACTCTATCTATCAGATCTAGAGGTAGGCTAGGTAGGCTAGGCAGCCTAATTTGAGCCGCAGTACCTAAAGAAGGCTGAGTGTCAAAGAACTGATGTTTCCAAACTGTGGTGTTGGAGAAGACTCTTGAGATTCCCTTGGACTGCAAGAGATCAGATCAGTCAATCATAAAGGAAACCATCCTGAATATTCACTGGAAGAACTGATGCTGAAACTGAAGCTCCAATACTTTAGCCACCTCATGCAGAGAGCCAACTCATGGGAAAAGACCCTGATGCTGGGAAAGGTCAAGGGCAGGAGGAGAGAGGGTGACAGAGGATGAGATGGTTGGATGGTATCACCGACTCAATGGACATGAGTTTAAGCAAACTCCAGAAGATAGGACAGAGAAGCCTGCAGTCCATGGGGTCGCAAAGAGCTGGGCATGACTGAGCAACTGGATGATAGCAGCATCACTCAACTGAGGAGGCAGAGACTGCAGTTCTAGGCTGCAGAGGAAGCTGTGATTTGCAGAGCAGACCACAGAAGGAGCTATGCAATGGATGGGATTTATACTGCAGATTGTGGGCCAAGAGATCGTATTCACCACACACAAATAGAAGTTACACAGGCCACAAGTTCTGATCCAGCAAGAGAAGACTGAGCAGAGTACTTCTGGTATTCGATTGAGATCACACAGAACTATCTCTTAAGAGCAAAAGTTGGGCTCTATAGTAAATGCTCTACACACCAAATGAGATGTGGCCTCCCAAAAAATAAAGTCAAGGCAGACAAGACCAAAAGGATCTTAACTGCCTGCCAGAGAAAAACTGTAGTTTGTAGAAACAATTCCTAATGTGTCATCTACAATATCCAATATTTAATAACAAATGCATAAGATATGTAAAGAATTGGGAATTCTGAACCATAATCAAGAAAATAACTCAGTGAATAGATTCTGAGATAGAACAGATGTTGGAATTAATAGACAGTGACTCGAAGGAAGTTATTAAAAGGATGTTCAAGTAGATGAGATAAATGTGAACATAATAAATAGACAAATAAGAAATCTCAGGAGGAAATAAGAAACTATGGAAAAACAAAGACTAATGGAAATTTAGTAATAAAAGTATATCTGCAAAGAAAAAGTCAGTGAGTATGCTTAAAAACAGATAAAGGATGATAGAGGAAAAAAACAATGCTTGAAAGAAAAATAACAGAAATTATCCAAATTAAAAAAGAGAAAATAAAAGAACTTTATAAAAGTGAGCAGGACTAAGAAATTTATGAGATAAACAGTTTAACATATGGATAATTTGGAAAGCTAACAGGAGAGGAAAGATGGAAAATTCATTTCAAGAAATAATGCCCTGAATTTTATCAAATTGGGTACAAAATATTAAATTACAGATATAAGAAAATCAATACCTCTCAAACCACAAATGCAAAGACAACCACATGTAGACAAATTATACTAAAATATATGAAGACCAAATTTGAAAAGATCATAAAAGGCAGCAGAGAGGGGGAAAAAATATTTCATGCAATGAAACATTTTGAACTAAAGCATTATCTTTTCAGAAACAATGGAAGTCAAATGACAATGGAATGGCATTTTTAAAGTTATATTTAAAAAAAAGAAAAGAATTCATACTTCTACACTCATTGAGTACATGCTTGAAATTTTAAATGAAATAAAAATATTATCATATAAACAAATGTAGAGAAAACTTTCACATACACACAAAAAACACCAAAGTGCTTTATATGCAAAGAAAATTATATCAGATGGAATCTAGAAAAGAACAGAACAGATGATAAATATGTTAGTAAATCAGAAAAAATACTTTAATCTTATTTTTTTGAAAGACAGCTGTATAAAGCAAAAAAATAGTATTTCATTATGAGAATTACTGTATATGTAAACAAAAAGTAAAAGACAACAAGAGCATAAAAGATGAAGGGGGTAAATGTTATTTGCTCTTGAAAGTTCTTACATTTTAAATGCAGTAGTACAGTATTAACTCTAAGTAAACTGTGAAATATTTAGGATGCATATTTTAATTTCTAAGCTAGTATAACCACTACAATAACAGTAAAAAAAAAAAAAGAAAAACTAAAAATCCAACAGAGGAATTAAATGAAACAGGAGAAAAAATCAAATAGACTGAAAAAGTCAAGGAAGTAGAAATAGAAGAACAAAACAAAATAGAAGAAATGAATAGAAAGAAGTATTTGTGAACATGGCAGTCTTAAACCCAAACACATCCAGAAATATAGTAAATCCATTCCAAGCTAGATAAGAAAGAGAAGTATTATTTACAAGAGTCAAATTTGGAAAGCATAGGAACAGATAGTTTGAAAGTAAAAATCAAAATATTTAACATTCAACCAGCAAAACAAAGCCTTGTGTCATTACAAATATCAGAAAAAGTTCAGTTCAAGGCAAGATATTACTAGAGAAAGAAAAGGTCATTTCATAATAATAAAAGGGTCAATCAGGAAGACATAATAAATTTAAATGCATATGTACCTAGTAACAGCTTCAAAATACATGAAGCAAAGATTTTTCTTTTAAAGTTAATCATATACCTACCCTCTGATTGAGTCATTTATGCACTTATTCACAAGAAGTGGAACACATGTCCAAAAACACTTGCATATGAAAATTAATATTTTTCTTTACAATACTCCAAAACTACAAACAGCACACCTGTCCAGCAAAAAGAAAATGGGTAAACAAACTGTGGAATAGTAATGAAAAAGACTACTGCTGCTGCTGCTGCTGCTAAGTCGCTTCAGTCGTGTCCGACTCTGTGCGACCCCATAGACGGCAGCCCACCAGGCTCCCCCGTCCCTGGGATTCTCCAGGCAAGAACACTGGAGTGGGTTGCCATCTCCTTCTCCAATGCAGGAAAGTGAAAAGTGAAAGTGAAGTTGCTCAGTCGTGTCCGACGCTACTTCAAATACAACTAAAAATAGGCAATAAAAAAGATAAACTATTGATAATGTATGACAGCATAAATTTTAAAATATGTATGATTTAAATGAAAGAAGACAGAAACACAAGAGTATATACACTTAATCTATGGTGACAGAAATGTGAATTAACAGTTACCAAATAAATGTTGAGACTGATAGAAGGAGATATGGGGGAACTTTCTAAAGTGATAGAAATGTATATTTTGATTGGATATTAATATTCACAGTTGCATATATTCCTCAAAGTTCAAATATAAATATATTTCAGATTTATGTATTTTTCCATTTGTATTTTTTCAGTAAAGTTTTAAAAATAAAATTAAAAGCAGAATGGCTTTTTAAAACAAAATTAAAATTTTAGAATTGTATTTACCTTTTCTCCACACAAAACTATTTTAACAGTTTTTATTTAAGCTGACAGGTTGTTCCATTCAGCTGGTTGAAGTAGCTCAAGGCAGTAATATGAGTTTGGCATCCTTTTGCAACAAAGTAAAAAAGTGAGTGCTGCTATTTCATTCAACTTTGACATTTCTAGAATGTGCATGAATTTGTCTATCTTAACATCCCTGAACTGACTAATCTTGCATACAGAATGTTAAAGCTCAATAATTTTTAACATAGTTAAATGGATAAATTTATTACACCATAGTTCACTAATCAACTTCTGGTATTGTTTCATTGTTTACAGTAAAATAAAAATTTCCCCTGAAAATCTGCTAAAGATGAATGTTTTATAACTTTGGGCTTGCTCATGCTGTTTGCTAATAGCTTGATTTGCAGTAAATTAACTTCTCATTTAACTAGCACATAAGTGACTGACTTCTGTGGCTCTGTCCCAAACTAGCATGAATTTATCCTTCTTACCTGGAATATACTATTTAGAACAATGAGAATACGTTCTGCTTAATAACTCAATCTTACCCTGAATGGGCTGCCAGAATGCTGAATAAATGCATGGATCCACTGAAAAACAAATTTGATCACTAGGAGATATTACCAAGAAATCACAGATCTCCTTTTTGCTAACCTAAATAAAGAACTTATAAAGGTAGATGCCTCCTTTTTAAAGACCAATCTGTCATTAATCAATGAAAATGTATATAATGCCATTTCTTCTTTTGCTCAGATTTCTGAAATTTTTGAAAAATTAGTGCACTTTCATTTTAATTATCTTGAATTTTATATTTTTTGGCTGTTTTAAGTGTAATAAATATACATATAAGTAAACCTATTTATCACCTATAGCTGCTGCCTGCTGAATGATCATTTGTGATTAAAGATTTGAACCATTTCTTTAGTCATTATCTTAAAAAGCTACCTGAATGCCTAGGAACTAGTTCATGCATGAGAGAGATTCAAACAAAGAACAAACAAGAAAACTGAAAAGCAAGGTCAAGTTAAAAAACCTTGTTATCATATTGGAAGAACCAAGGGCACACACATATGAAAAAAAAAAAAAAGGCATTTCAAATCCATGAACCCATATTCAATCTTTAATTAATTTCTTGCTCCAGTTCACAGAAGAAAAATTTAAATGGCACTTTGGATTCCTAAATTAGGATCTTTAAAGATATCAATATTGATTCTTTCAAGAATAAGCTACCCCCTATAACAACCTGACAAGCACTGCCAGGAACTTGACACTTTAATAAAATTTAAGATGTGATAATTTCTACTCTCGAAGCATGAGAAATGGCTCTCTTCATATCACAAGTAATACTTGGTATAGCTCCATTAAAAAACACTTATTAGTCTCTCCCATAACTTTTTTCCCCCAAGAGAATTTAGCATGTATTCTTTGATGAAACCTTCTTAATAGTGACATAAAAATATTTTATGGGATGGTTTGTCAGTAGCTCATGGTACATTTTTAAACTCTTAGATGGAATTTTTCTCAATAGTTTCTTTCAAATAACCATGAGTACTAAAAAAAGACAACCAAACAATAAGAAATATTAAAGTAGTAAAAAAAGACAAAGGTTATGTTTACACATTTATTTTTTTTGTTTTCAATAATTTTGTTTGCCATGTACTCATATAAAATTAATTTATATATGCGCAGTTATTTTGTACACAAGCACACTGTTCACTCAACAATTTTTTGAGGACCTAATATGTGTGGTGTCCAAATACTTCCAAAAATACTTAGATATCCAAATATCCACAGCTCTTTCATTCAAAAACAGACCAAATTGAATTTGAAAGACAAGTTTCTTAAGAGAGTCTCCAAACTTTCTGGAAAGCCATAGTAGAATGGATTTATATATCCAATTTCATTTGTGTTTTTTCCTAATATTTAAATAACCATACCTAAAAATGCTGTTAACATTCCTGCTACATCCCCTTCAAGAGGCTTTCTAATTTATGGAATTTGGTTTCCTATTATGACATACTTTTAAGCCATATATCTCAAGATATATAGTTTTATGATACAATAAAATATCATAGTGAGAAGGAGACAGATGGTTCCCAAGCTATGCAGCCAGTTTGTCCCCTGTAGACGTATACTCCCAGAGAAGAGTGAGAGAGGAGTTGAGCCTTACCCAGTTAAGAGATAAAAGACCCCATATTCCTTATTCTCGATATCAAAGAGATTTCCCCAACTACACATGTGCAGGAAGGCTCCCTGAAGCTCAAAAAGGAAGGTGGTGCCAGGGCATAGTAGGTAATGTCAATATCCAATAGCACATTTGCTAGAATCCATCTTGGCTAAGAGATGTGCCTGCACCCCTGGAAGGACCCTGAGACAAACCAAATACAGACTCGGAACCAGGTAAAGCAAGATCAATGGCCAAAGGAAACCCGGACACCCCATAAAAGGGATTCAAACTCCTGTGAGGGCATGACTCTCAGCCCATCCATGTGCCTGTCCACATGTGCTCTTTCCCTCCTAATAAACACCATACTTGTTTCACTAGTTTCCATCTCTATGCGAAAATTCACTTCTACACATCTGATGGGCCAGGGCCTTGTCACTGGCCACTGATCACTGGTCACTGGGGGTCTAGTGGTTAGGATTCAGCACTCTCACTGGCATGGCCTGACTTCAATCTCTGACCAGGAACCGAAACCGTGCTTTAAGCTGCTGCAGGCAAAGGCCATCAGAGAGCAACAGTCAAAGTTGCTCAGTTATAGCCAACTCTTTGCAACCCCATGGACTGTAGCCTGCCAGGCTCCTCTGTCCATGGAATTCTCTAGGCCAGAATATTGGAGTGGACAGCTGTTTCCTTCTCCAGGGAATTTTCCACCCCAGGGATCAAATCCAGTTCTGTTGCAATGCAGGCGAATTCTTTACTGTCTGAGTCACAAGAGCAATAGTACACAAAAAAAGTTTTGGGCCCACAGTAGATGCTCAGTGAAGGTTTAGAAAAGAGAATCATGAATTTACATTTTAAATTTAATTCTCCAAAATGGGAGAAGGTTAAATCATGCATGTATGCATTAAGCAGTATCTTATCATATGGCTGAATGCTAGTCATCAGACTCCCCAGTTCAGAAATGGAGTCCAAACTTTTGATGGAGGATAAAAAAAGGAAGAGTGGCCTATATATTTATCCTAAGTAGTGGTTCTTGAACTGTAGTAGTATTGACTTATTTGGAAAACTCCTGGGACAAAAAAAAATCGCGGTGGGGGTAGGAATCCTCCACTTACCTACTGAGTCAAAAACTTTGGGGATGGAATCCAGAAAACAAGATGATCCTTATCCATGCCAGGCCCATTGAATGAACATGTACTTTTCCACTTGTGAGGTTCCTTAAGGAAGGGATGTTTTGGTAGAGTTTAAGGGTACAGAGATGGAGCTACCTCAGTGAGCCTATACTACTTTAATGCTGCATAAATTGTTAGGATGAATGTCAAGGATGTAATATATCTGATATATTACACAGAATGCATAATTTTCATTCAGGAAAATTACTACAAAGTTTAGGGTTCTGCAAAATTAACAAAAAAGGAAAAATAATCCAAGGTTTCATAATCATCATCAAAAGCATTTTAAATAGCTAGTTACAAATTTTATGTTATATTCTACATGTGGGCATAAAAATATAGCTCTACAGGGATTCCGCTATAATGATATATAATGATAATTATGATATATTACATGCAACATTCAGAAAATGAAGATCATGGCATCTGGCCCCATCACTTCATGGGAAATAGATGGGGAAACAGTGGAAACAGTGTCAGACTTTATTTTCTTGGGCTCCAAAATCACTGCAGATGGTGATTGCAGCCATGAAATTAAAAGATGCTTACTCCTTGGAAGAAAAGTTATGATCAACCTAAATAGCATATTGAAAAGCAGAGACCTTACTTTGCCAACAAAGGTCCATCTAGTCAAGGCTATGGTTTTTCCTGTGGTCATGTATGGATGTGACAGTTGGACTGTGAAGAAAGCTGAGAGCCTAAGAATTGATGCTTTTGAACTGTGGTGTTGGAGAAGATGCTTGAGAGTCCCTTGGACTGCAAGGAGATCCAACCAGTCCATTCTGAAGAGATCAACCCTGGGATTTCTTTGGAGGGAATGATGCTGAAGCTGAAACTCCAGTACTCTGGCCACTTCATGTGAAGAGTTGACTCATTGGAAAAGACTCTGAGGCTGGGAGGGATTGAGGGCAGGAGGAAAAGGGGACGACAGAGGATGAGATGGCTGGATGGCATCATGGACTCGATGGACGTGAGTCAGAGTGAACTCTGGGAGTTGGTGATGGACAGGGTGGCCTGGCGTGCTGTGATTCATGGAGTCACAGAGAGTTGGACACGACTGAGCTACTGAACTGAACTGAACATGCATATATTGCTTTACATTCTACAAAAGTCTTTTATATGCCTTTTCTCACATAAAACTTTTAAGTAGATATAAATATCCTCATTTGTGCAAACAAAGACACTGGTCAAATAACTTGCCTCTGAATAAGAGAGTCAGGGTTCAAACTCAAGGCTCCAAGGAGAAACTATTTTGCAATTCTCTGACTCTGACACAGCAAGTAATTGTGCAGAATGTACAAATGACTTCTGAGCTCAATTATTTATGTAAAATCCAAATTTTAAGGAAAATAAGCTGCCAAGAATTGTACTCACTGATATGACACAAACAAGAGAATTTAACCATCAATAAATGAATAAATAATAAACGAGTGACTTCTCGCTTGAGAAAGGCACGAGTTCAAGCTTCAAAGGAAATGTCAATGAAGCAATAGTCATTGTTCAGGGTGAATTTTCATATTTTATGAATGACAATGTATTCCTTTTTCATCAGCAAAATGAGTTTATTTGGGAGAAGCAAAAAATTACAATTTGGGACATGTAATTATGGAAAACCACAGGCAACTCCCAGTAAAGCAAAGGAGAGGAAAACTTTCATAAAGGAGAAGGGGAAGTTGGGAGGGGCTGTTATAAATGTCCATCAGAGGCAAAGGGAGTTTCCCCGTATAGTGGCTTTTCATTGGCTGACTTGTGACAGTCTCTCACTGACTGAGTTGCTGCCAGGCAAGGAAAATCTTTTCTCTTGGAAATCGGAAAATGGTATTATCCTCCATGGGATTGTCAGGCATTAGCCATCAGGCAGGTCTAATGAAATTTCTTTCTATGCTGTCACAAAATTCCTTTTCCAAGTCTGCTTGGCTGGCTGTGTAGTTGTGCACTGGCAAAAAGTTTTCCATTCAATAAAGCATTTAGAAGCATTTGTGGAATCCCTTTCATGTTCATGGACTGTGTTGGGTGATGATGGGATACAAAAATGAATATATCCCAGTGTGTGCGTGTGTGTGTTTGTGTGTGTGTGTCTGGTGGGATACAAAAAGGAATGCAATATTGTGTGTGTGTGCATTTGTGGGAGAGAAGGCAGCAATAGTAACGGTTCCTCTCTTGTTTTTGCTGGACAATATATTCCTAATTACTTCAAATGAGATGTACCAGAGAAAATTTAAAGACAAGACATTTACAGTTATTTTTGATTTAACTGTAATCTTTACCAAGCTAACCTAGCTAACAGCACTGTACCAGGAATCAGCTGCTGTCTACTTTCCTATATTAAATCTCTGTTGCAAACCCTGCAAGAAGTTTCTTGAAATTTTGTCCTAAGTACTTTTTCACATATATTTTTCAGAATAAGAGAATCATATCATGCCGCTGACATGGATTCCAATTCTGGGAAGATTTGGAGCACGACTACAGCATTTCCATATAAGCTCTTTTCTAATACTGAGTTTAATATAAATATTTTTACTGATAACTCAACAAAAGGACTTCATTTTATCCCATGTGGTAAGTAATCTTGCAAATAAGTATAAAAACCTACCTAAAAGCTGGTATGCGCGGCCTAGCCTTGAGCCCACAGTCTGAAGTCATTAAGAGAAGCAGTGTTAGCTAGTATTTTGCCCTGAAGTGAAGTAATAGGAAAACAGCTGGAAATCTTTTAACATTTGTTTAGCTATTGTTTCAAAGAACTCTCTCCATAGCTCACCCCAGGACACCTTATTTTCCTGCTATGAAATAGCAAGTATAGCAAGTTTTTAGCATATGAAAAATAAAAGCTAATTTCAGAAAGATTCTAGAGAAAGGCTACATGTGAGTGGAAATGGCTGTTCTTATCCTTTAGAAACAACTGTTTTATTCAAAAGTAAATAAACTGGGATGTGGAATAGACATTGATACACATCCTGTATCTTCAGAGTAAGAACTGTAATAGTCCTGTCAGTCCAGTGTAGTTAGCAGATCTACTGAATCAGTCTCTGCAGATGGATCCCAGTATCTATCTTATCAAATTCACCAGATGATTCTTATTCTCTAAAGTTTTAGAATCTCTTTAAGTTGTTTAATATTTATTTCACTGTTACAGTCAACCTTTTTGCAAAACAATTTTGTTCTTCAGACAACCTTTGTTGCTACTGTCTACCTATCAACTGCTGTTTCTTGACAAATTGTTGTTGTTCAGTTGCTAAGTCATGTCTGACTCTTTGCGACCCCATGGATGGCAATATATCAGGGTTCCCTATCCTTCACTATCTCCTAGAGTTTGCTCAAACTCATATCCATTGAATTGATGATGCCATCCAACCATCTCCTCCTCTGTTGTCCCCTTCTCCTCCTGTCTTCAATCTTTCCCAGCATCAGGGTCTCTTTGGCTCTTCACATCAGATGGCCAAAGTTACTGGAGTCTCAACTTCAGCATCAGTCCTTCCAATGAATATTCAAGGCTGATTTCAATTTTTTCATTGAAGTAGAAGTGTTAGTTACTCAGTCATGTCTGACTCTTTGTAACCCCATGGACTGTAGTTTCATTATGATTACTAGATTTTGTTTTATGTTTTTTTTTTCTTTCTTACTCTAGCTCAGTTCAGTTCAGTTCAGTCGCTCAGTCGGGTCCGACTCTTTGCGACCCCATGAATCGCAGTATGCCAGGCCTCCCTGTCCATCACCAACTCCCGGAGTTCCCTCAGACTCACGTCCATTGAGTCCATGATGCCATCCAGCCATCTCATCCTCGGTCATCCCCTTCTCCTCCTGCCCCCAATCCCTCCCAGCATCAGGGTCTTTTCCAATGAGTCAACTCTTCGCAT
>SJXQ01002835.1:203427-272536 GCA_006408695.1 Aepyceros melampus | reverse complement strand
CGGAGAAGGCAATGGCACCCCACTCCAGTACTCTTGCCTGGAGAATCCCATGGACAGAGGAGCCTGGTGGGCTGCAGTCCATGGGGTCGCGAAGAGTCGGATACGACTGAGCGACTTCATTTTCCCTTTTCCCTTTCATGCACTGGAGAAGGAAATGGCAGCCCACTCCATTGTTTTTGCCTGGAGAATCCCAGGGACGGCAGAGCCTGGTGGGCTGTCGTCTATGGGGTCGCACAGAGTCGGTCACGACTGAAGCGATTTAGCAGCAGCAGCAGCATATATATAAAAGAAAGGACCTTGTAGGTCCTGATGAAATGTCTGGATTTTCTTTGAAGTAGAATGGAAGACACCGTCAGCAAAAGACAGAATCCACTGGGCAGTGTTAGGAGAACGTCCAGAATGTGAGCATTGGTGAAAAGCCAGGGAAGGGCATCCCTGGCCCTCCTGCGGTTGGGTTAGCCTGTCAATCATGTGCCATCCCTGCCCTGGCTGTGAACCTGCTCACTGTGAGGATGGGAAACATTGTTATCCTCCTGCCCACAAACCAGGGCCCAGTGGTTGGCCTCTTGTAGCTGGGCCTTTGCCAGCTCTGCCAGCAGTTTGATTCTGCATCTTACTATGAAATGATGATGTGTCCTTGCAGCTACCATTTACCCTCATTTTGCCCTCTGCAGTGGATAGACAAGGAACAGGAGCTGCCTCCTCCTTTAGACATGAGAAATCATAGGGGTTGCATGGTGGGTCCAAGATCCTGCAACTGACTAATGAAGGAACTTAAACTGGAAACCAGTTTTTGTGACTAACTGGGATGAGTATCTCTGACCACCCCACCCCTATCTTAGTTACAGAGACATCAGAACAGGCTTACCCAAGGATGTCCAAGAGAGTCCTAAAGCCTTTTAGGATAATAAATGGAACTCCACGTTGCTTGGTATTTAGTGAGCAGGCCACTACCTGTGAGCTATCAGCTGTGATCTACAGCCGGCCACTATTATCTGCTATTAGCACTGCCCTCTATTAGAACTATTATCACTTACCGACTATTAGCCACCATTAGCTATTATTATCACCCAGCTCCTATTATCCATTATTAGCTACTCTTATCAACCATCCATTATTATCCACTATCAGCTTCTATTATCTTAAACCATTATCCAGTATCTTCCATTTGTTATCTGTGATCTACTATTGGCTACTATCTATTATCTGCTATGTGCTCTAATCTCTCAGCTACTTTTTATTCTCTACTATCTATAGTTACCTACCATCTAACCGCTACTATCTATTATTTAACAGCCATCAACTGTCATCTAGCTATCATTCTCCATCTGTCCTTGATACCTAAGCTCTTATACACAGCAATTAATAGCCATTAAAAATCTCAAGCCAGAATTGCTTACAGATGTCCTTCTGGGGTGAGAGACTCATGTCTGCCATGTAAGTTCTTTTCTAAAAAGTATTTTATTTATTTATTTATTTGACTGTGCCAAGTCTTGGTTGCGACACTTGGGATCTTCGCTCTTCACTGTGGCTTGTGGGATCTTCAGTTGCATTCCGTGAACTCTTACCTGCAGCATCTGGGATTTAGTTCCCTGACTAACCTGGGCCCACTGCATTGGGAGTGCAAAGTCTTAGTCACTGGACCATCAGGGAAATCCCTGCCATGTGAAGTTTTGAGTGGTAATGTCCCAAATAAAACTGTTCCATCATCAGCTGAATGCCAGCGGCGGCAGCCAGGAGAAGCAACCCCACATCCAAGGAGCAGTGGCTGTGCGGGCGCAGCAGGGCCTAGAGGAGCTATTCCATGTTCAAGGTCGGGAGGGGCGGCAGTGAGGAGATATCCCTCGTCCAAGGTAAGAGAAATCCAAGTAAGACGGTAGGTGTTGCAAGAGGGCAAACACACTGAAACCATAATCACAGAAAACTAGTCAATCTAATTACAGTAGGACCACAGCCTTGTCTAACTCAATGAAACTAAGCCATGCCCTGTGGGGCCACCCAAGACAGGTTGGCATGGTGGAGAGGTCTGACAGAATGTGGTCCCTGGAGAAGGGAATGGCAAACCAGTATTCTTGACTTGAGAACCCCATGAACAGTATGAAAAGGCAAAATGATAGGATACTGAAAGAGGAACTCCACAGGTCGGTAGGTGCCCAATGTGGTACTGGAGATCAGTGGAGAAATAACCCCAGAAAGAGTGAAGGGATGGAGCCAAAGCAAAAACAATACTCATTTGTGGATGTGACTGGTGATAGAAGCAAGGTCTGATGCTGTAAAGAGCAATATTGCATAGGAACCTGGAATGTCATGTCCATGAATCAAGGCAAATTGGAAGTGGTCAAACAAGAGATGGCAACAGTGAACGTCGACATTCTAGGAATCAGCAAACTAAAATGGATAGGAATGGGTGAATTTAACTCAGATGACCATTATATCTACTACTGCGGGCAGGAATCCCTCAGAAGAAATGGAGTAGCCATCATGATCAACAAGAGTCTGAAATGCAGTACTTGGATGCAATCTCAAAAACAACAAAATGATCTCGGTTCGTTTCCAAGGCAAACCATTCAATATCATGGTAATCCAAGTCTATGCCCCAACCTGTAATGCTGAAGAAGCTGAAGTTGAACAGTTCTATGAAGACCTACAAGACCTTTTAGAACTAATACCCAAAAAAGATGTCCTTTTCATTATAGGGGAGTGGAATGCAAAAGTAGGAAGTCAAGAAACACCTGGAGTAACAGGCAAATTTGGCCTTGGAGTACGGAATGAAGCAAGGCAAAGACTAACAGAGTTTTGCCAAGAAAATGCACTGGTCATAGCAAACACCCTCTTCCAACAACACAAGAGAAGACTCTACACATGGACATCACCAGATGGTCAACACCGAAATCAGATTGATTATATTCTTTGCAGCCAAAGATGGAGAAGCTCTATACAGTCAACAAAAAAAAGACCAGGTGCTGAGTGTGGCTCAAATCATGAGCTCCTTATTGCCAAATTCAGACTTAAATTGAAGAAAGTAGGGAAAACCGCTAGACCATTCAGGTATGACCTAAATCAAATCCCTATGATTGTACAGTGGAAGTGAGAAATAGATTTAAGGGCCTAGATCTGATAGATAGAGTGCCTGATGAACTATGGAATGAGGTTCGTGACATTGTATAGGAGACAGGGATAAAGACCATCCCCATGGAAAAGAAATGCAAAAAAGCAAAATGGCTGTCTGGGGAGGCCTTACAAATAGCTGTGAAAAGAAGAGAAGCCAAAAGCAAAGGAGAAAAGGAAAGATATAAGCATCTGAATGCAGAGTTCCAAAGAGTAGCAAGGAGATAAGAAAGCCTTCCTCAGAGATCAATGCAAAGAAACAGAGAAAACAACAGAATGGGAAAGACTAGATACCTCTTCAAGAAAATTAGAGACACCAAGGGAACATTTCATACAAAGATGGGCTCAATAAAGGACAGAAATGGTCTGGACCTAACAGAAGCAGAAGATATTAAGAAGAGGTGGCAAGAATACACAGAAGAACTATACAAAAAAGATCTTCACGACCCAGATAATCACCATGTTGTGATCACTCATCTAGAGCCGGACATCCTGGAATGTGAAGTCAAGTGGGCCTTAGAAAGCATCACTACGAACAAAGCTAGTGGAGGTGATGGAATTCCAGTTGAGCTGTTTCAAATCCTGAAAAATGATGGTGTGAAAGTGTTGCACTCAATATGCCAGCAAATTTGGAAAACTCAGCAGTGGCCACAGGACTGGAAAAAGAGTTTTCATTCCAATCCCAAAGAAAGGCAATGCCAAAGAATGCTCAAACTACTGCACAATTGCACTCATCTCACATGCTAGTAAAGTAATGCTCAAAACTCTCCAAGCCAGGCTTCAGCAATACGTGAACCGTGAACTTCCTGATGTTCAAGCTGGTTTTAGAAAAAGCAGAGGAACCAGAGATCAAATTGTCAACAACCACTGGATCATGGGAAAAGCAAGAGAGTTCCAGAAAAACATCTATTTCTGCTTTATTGACTATGCCAATGCCTTTGACTGTGTGGATCACAAGAAACTGTGGAAAATTCTGAAAGAGATGGGAATACCAGACCACCTGACCTGCCTCTTGAGAAACTTGTATGCAGGTCAGGAAGCAACAGTTAGAACTGGACATGGAACAACAGACTGGTTCCAAATAGGGAAAGGAGTATGTCAAGGCTGTATATTGTCACCCTGCTTATTTAACTTCTATGCAGAGTACTTAATGAGCAGCGCTGGGTTGGAAGAAGCACAAGCTGGAATCAAGATTGCTGGGAGAAATATCAATCACTTCAGATATGCAGACGACACCACCCTTATGGCAGAAAGTGAAGAGGAACTAAAAAGCCTCTTGATGAAAGTGAAAGTGTAGAGTGAAAAAGTTGGCTTAAAGTTCATCATTCAGAAAATGAAGATCATGGCATCCAGTCCCATCACTTCATGGGAAATAGATGGGGAAACAGTGGAAACAGTGTCAGACTTTATTTTTTGGGGCTCCAAAATCACTGCAGATGGTGACTGCAGCCATGAAACTAAACGATGCTTACTCCTTGGAAGAAAAGTTATGACCAGTTGGAGAAGACTCTTGGGAGTCCCTTGGACTGCAACGAGATCCAACCAGTCCATTCTGAAGGAGATCAGCCCTGGGATTTCTTTGGAAGGAATGATGCTAAAGCTGATACTCCAGTACTTTGGCCATCTGATGCGAAGAGTTGACTCATTGGAAAAGACTCTGATGCTGGGAGGGATTGGGGGCAGGAGGAGAAGGGGACGACAGAGGATGAGATGGCTGGATGGCATCACTGACTCGATGGACGTGAGTCTGAGTGAACTCCGGGAGTTGGGGATGGACAGGGAGGCCTGGCGTGCTGCGAATTCATGGGGTCACAAAGAGTCGGACACGACTGAGCGACTGAACTGAACTGTCCATGATGGCTCCTGTGTATTCACAGCCAGGATGCCATACATGGCATCTGTCCACCTCTCCCAGCATCCATAGCCCTGCCTCTGTGAGACTCTTGGCTTGTTGGTTTTCAGTCACTGAGTCATGTTTGACTCTTTGCAACCCCATGGACTGCAGCATGATAGGCTTCTGCGTCCTTCACTGTCTCCTGGAGTTTGCTCAAGCTCATGTCCGTTGAGTTGGTGATGCTATCTAATCATCTCATCCTCTGCTGCTTCCTTCTTCTTTTGCCTTCAACCTTTCCCAGTATCAGGGTCTTTTCCAATGAGTTGACTCTTTATGTCAGGTGGCCAAAGTATTGGAGCTTCAGCTTTAACATCAGTCCTTCCAGTGAATATTCAGGGTTGATTCCTTTAGGATGGCCTGGTTTGATCTCTTTGCAGACCAAGGAGCTCTCAAGAGTCTTCTCAAGCACCGCAATTTGAAAGCATCAATTTTTCAGTGCTCAGCCTTTTATATAGTTCAAGTCTTACATCTGTACATGACTACTAGAAAAACCATAGCTTTGACTAGATGGACCTTTGTTGGCAAAGTGATGTCTCTGCTTTTTAATATGCTATCTGGATTTGTCATAGCTTTCCTTCCAAAGAGCAAGCGTCCTTTAATTTTGTGGCTGTAGTCAAGGCCCACATTGATTTTGGACTCCAAGAAAATAAAATCTGGCCACATCACAAATGGCATGGGGGTGATCTTTGATGAGAGGAGTCAAAGGCCCACTTGGGAACTAGAAGATAAAACACATTTCTATTTGATCATTTAAAACCTGCATAAGGCAGAATATCTTCTCCCATGGGACTAATTCAGAAATATGCCACAGACAAGATGGATTAAAATGGACTGACTTGTCCCTCATCCCTAAACACACACACACACACACACACACACAACCCAGGTGTACCCCAACAGATATCAGAGACAGGCTGGAGAGTGTGTGCTGAGAGGCAACAAAAAGCTGAGGATGCTGGATGTAGAAAGACAAGAGCTGGATTCAGAAGTGAAACAGGAGGGAAGGGGGCAGGGCACACCCTTTAAAAGGATTACATAGCCCAAGAACATAAACTAATTAGAACGAAAGAGATCCAAGATGGCAGATGAGTCAACTTCTGCTAGATCTTGAACCTCAGTATATGCTCTTCATAACACACCCACAGGCACCATGACAGTTCCAAGGCCAACCATAAAGGACAAAATGTGGGTGGTGGCCCAATTCCTGGAAATCCCCACCCCTTCCCCAACATATCTGGAACACTCCTCCCACTCATTAGCCTATGAAATTACCCATTTCTATAAAAAGAGTTTCCTTGGTGGCTCATTGGTAAAGAATCCCCTGCCAGTGTAAGAGACACAGGTTTGATGCCTGGTCCAGGAAGGTCCCCTGGAGAAGGAAATGGCAACCAACTCTAGTATTCTTGCTGGGAAAACCCCATGGAGCCTGGCAGGCTACAGTCCATGGAGTTGCAAAAAGTCAGACACAATTTAACAACTGAACAACAATAAAAGCTGACAGCCCTGTACCCTGGGGCTGCTCTCATCTTCTGAAATGGCTCATACTCTGTGGAGTGTGCATCTCTCTAAATAAATCCACTTCTTACCTATCACATTATCTCTCACTGAATTATTTCTGTGATAAGACATCAAGAACCCAAGCTTCATTAAGCCCTGAACCAGGTGTGTGATCTCAGTGAAAAGACCATAGGTTCAAGTCTCAATCTGAGTCACATGGTTTCCAAAGGGAGTCTGATGGGAGTCACAAGGGAGTCTGATGGCATGCAAGTCAGAGAGTGGAGGGCTTCTTCCTGGAAGGCCTGGGTGCTGCCAGACCACAGGGTGCTTGTCAGAAGGCAGGTATTGGTGTGAAAGCCTGGGGCATCCAGTCAGGTTGTGCAGGTTAAAGTCCTTGCTCCAGCTACTAGTGCTGTGACCTTGAGTGAGTCTTTTCACCTTGAGGAATTCATGAGGGTAACATGTACACAAGAAACAGGTTGGCAGGAGAAACATTCCCAAGGACGGGGAGGGAGAGGGCCCTGGTTGGCTCCACAGTAGCTCATCAGCTCAGAAGGACCGCCTCTGAAGGAGGGGAAGGCTGGGTAAAGATTCATCAAGTGTCACAGCTGCAATGGTCATTAGAGTGTCTAGAATGGGATCTTCCAAACTGTGGGTCTCGATCCCTTTGGGAAGTGAAATCAAACCAATTAATGGACTGTGACCAGGATTAAAAAAAAACAGAGTAAAATAGAAAAATTGTAGAGTGCATATACATAGGCATGTGTAGCATGGATTAGCTTTGTTTTGTGGAAAGAAAAATGCCTGCACTTGGACTGAGTTGTCAGAGAATATATATTTCTTACGAGAGTTGTGGTGACCTAAGTTTGAAAAGCATCAACCTGGTCCAACCTTTCAGTTTGGAGATCAAGACTCAGAGAGGTTGAGTGCTGAGCCTGGACAAGCATCTGCCACTCCTGAAAAAAGATGATGGCTAAGCCAGGGACAGGAACCACCCCCACCCCCTCACCTTGTTCCTACCTCTCCTGGGGAGGGGACCATCTGAGTGCTTTGAGTTAGGGACTTGCTCGCTAAGCAAAGGAAGAAGAGATCAAAGAGGATTTCTAAACGACAAGTCAGAGATACCAAGACTGCTGTGCTAGTGACTCGGAGGATATTTTTGCCTCCCAGGCAGGACAGTGGTTTGCTTGAAACTCCAAACAGGAAACTCCAGTGCCAGTCATGGTCCCAAGGGTACTTTTAGTCTAATAACATCCATGGCCAATCTTCAGGACCAGCTGTGGATTTGGAGTCCTACAGACTTGGGGTTCAAATCTCACACTGCCAATTATAGACTGGGTCAGACATGCCATGTGTAATTTTTAAGCCTCCGTTTCTCCCTGTGTAAGTGGAAATGTCTACCTTGCGAGCTTTTAAAAAAAAATGTATTTATAAAATAAAGGAAAGAGCTTGATGCCTGAATGTATTCAATAAAATACTTATCCCTACCACCTCCTTTGTAACCACCAACCCCGGCTGCCCCCACCACCAGTTCTTCTTGGTTCATGAAAGCTTCCATATTCATGATCTCATTGACTGTTTCAGCCAGCAAAGATAGTTCTTACACAAATAGGTCAGTAAAGTAAATACGTTTAGTATTTACATTTATGCAGGCAAAGAGACCAATGTTCCTCACCAAGGCAGTGATGGCATATAGAGATCCCAGCAGACAGACCGACTTAGAAGCCGTGCCTTCTTCCAGAAATGTACAGTGGCCCTGAGGTCACTGACAGCGTATGCTCTTGGACCACCTTCTTAGACTCTCTGAGGTTGGGCAAAACGGAGGCCTGGTTTGGGGTGGCTGGGCTTCTCTTCTCTCCCCTCCCCATACTTGGCTTGGATTCAAAACACTGGCCAAAGCAGATCCACTTCCTTTCTTTTCCCATGAACCTAAGATGAATCTGGTGTGGAGGCCCATTAATGAGAAACATGATCAAAACCTGGAAGGGCTTGAATGCTCTGGGGAAAAATATTGTTTTTTCCACAATTTAAAAAAGTGCTTCTATTATCTCCCTCAAGATAAATTTCAGCTATTTACTCTCCGATTCCTCCATGAAAAAAGCATATGCATTCCCTGGGGGCGTCTTTCTTGCTTGATAACCTCATAACCAGATTGTAGACGCATATATATCAAGATGCTTGTTATTGCAGCTTCTCTCTCTCAGGTGTGAAGATAGATGGATGAGGATGGGCTTCACGTACTCAGAACTCAGCAGCCCAGGTCCTGCTTTTAGAGCAGGCTGACTCCTGCAAGAGTCTCCCGCCTGTTCGGTTGGTGCCATTCATTACGTGGACTGCAACTCGACATCTTTTCCCTGGAGCCCACTCCTGGCCTCTCTTCCCTGTGCCCTTAGGGGACATGCTGCAGACTGAGGTTAATATGGCTCGACCCAGAGGAAGCCTCTGGGTCAGCCTGGTTTTGTAAAATTTGTCTCATTCTTCTAAATATGTTTGCCTATGATTTATTTTCTGGTTGGAAATTGTGGGTATGGTAGCCAACCTTCCCTCTGGCCAAATTCACTCCCCAATCTTTCCTCTCTCAGAGAGTGCTCCCCGAAAAGATACCTTTCTCTCACTGGAAAGTTCTGGCCAATCTGCCCAATGCTGTAGGCTCCTGAGATAAAAATCAAACTCTATATTTAATCAGTACAATGAGGAACCCAGGTAATTCTCCATGGATGTGAATTCTCAATGCACCGCCACCTGCCCCCTCCAGGAAGCGCTCACAAGGCGGGATTTGGCAGCTCCACAGTGTAGAGTTCACTTCCTTCTTCTCTTCCTTAGCTTTATTGAGACATAATTTACATGCCATAAACGTCACTTGTTTTGAGTGTACAATGCAATGATTTTTTAGTCTATTTACAGAATTGTGCTACTGTCTTCACAATCTAATTTTACAACAGTTTAATTACCCCAAAATGGAAGGGTGTAGAGAAAAGGGAACCCTCCTACACTGTTGGTGGGAATGTAAATCGGTGACGCTGCTGTGAAGAACAGTATGGAGGGTCCCTAAAAAACTAAAAATAGAGTTACCATGTGATTCAGCAATCTCATTCCTGGGCACATATCTGGAAAAAAGATGAAAACTCTAATTTGAAGAGATATATGTGCGCCAGTGTTCATAACAGCACTATTTACGATAGTAAAAAACACAGAAGCAACCTAAGTGTTCATCAACAGATGAATGGATAAAGAAGATGTGGTATATATACATAGTGGGATGTTGCTGCTGCTGCTGCTAAGTCGCTTCAGTCGTGTCCCACTCTGTGCAACCTCAGAGATGGCAGCCCACCAGGCTCCCCCATCCCTGGGATTCTCCAGGCAAGAACACTGGAGTGGGTTGCCATTTCCTTCTCCAATGCATGAAAGTGAAAAGTGAAAGTGAAGTCGATCAGTCGTGTCTGACTCTTTGCGACCCCATGGACTGCAGCCCACCAGGCTCTTCTGTCCATGGGATTTCCAGGCAAGGGTACTGGAGTGGCTGCCGTACTCATCCATAAAAAAGAATGAAATTTGCAGCAACATGGATGAATTTAGAGATTTTCATACTAAGTGAAGTCAGATGGAGAAAGAAAAATATCATATGATATCTCTTTTATGTGGAATCTAAAAAGTTATACAAATGAACTTATTTATGAAACAGAAACAGATTCACAGACATAGAAAGCAAACTTAGTGTTACTAAAGGGGAAGAAGGGGAGGATAAATAAAGAGCTTGAGTAAAGACATGTATTACCATATATAAAACAGATGAAAAAAAACAAGGACTTACTGTACAGCACAGGGAGCTATATTCAATAACTTGTAATAACCTAGAATGGAAAAGAATTTGAAAAAGACTATATACATTATATCTATATATCGACATCACCTTGCTGTATTCCTGAAACTAACTCAACATTGTAAATCAACTGTACTTCAATAAAAATAACAATATGCTGTCATAAATGTTCACATGCAATATTCACATGCATATGGCTTCATGTCTCGTGGGTTGATACTGAGGAACGGGATTACTGGTCCACGTATAATTGTATGTTGTATATTTATATTTACCATATAATCTATAATAAACATTTGAAGAAAATGCCAAGCCACTTCACCCTCTTTTACATTCCCACCAGCAATGTACGGCTTTCCAGTTTCTCCATATCCTCACCCAGACTTGTTACTGTATGTCTTTCTAATTATAGCCATCTTAGTGGGTGTACAGCAGAATCTCATTATGGTACAGCCGGCCCTCGGCATCTGCTGGTCCTGTATCTGTGGGTACAGACGGATGATTGTACTATGACACTTTATTTTATTTATTTATTTTTTTACTATGACATTTTATATAAGGACTTGAGCATCCTTGGATTTTCGTATCCACAGGCATTCTGGAACCAACCCCCCATGAATACAGAGGGATGACTGTATTGATTTGCATTTCCCTAATTGCTAATGATGTTGAGCATTCTTCCTTGTACTTACTGATCATTATGCATCTTTAGTGAAATGTCTGTTTATATCTTTTGCTCATCTTTGTGTTGGATTCTTAGTCTTAGTATTGAGTCGGAGTAATTTTTTGTGTATTCTATAATTCTGTGTATTCTGATGTGTTAGTTTATATTGCTGCTGTAAAAATTACCACAGATTCAGTGGCTTAAAACAACAGAAATTTATCATTTAATAGTTCTGAAGGTCAGAAGTTTGACACTGGTTTCATTGAACTAAAATCAATGTGTTGGCAGGCTCTAGAGGATGACCTATTTCTTCTTTTTTTCTGGCTTCTAGAGGTTTGCATTTCTTGGGTTGTGGCCCCTTTCTCGATCTTCAAAGCCAGCAATGTGTCATTTCTGTTGTCATTTTTCTATTATTGTATCTCTTTCTGACCACAACCTAGAAATAGTCTCTGATGTTGAAGAATCATGTGATTAAGAGTGAGGCCACCTGGATAATCCAGGATAACCTCTTCATCTAAGATCCTTAACCTTAATCACATCTGCAAAGCTTCCTTTGCCATGTGAGGTAACATATACACAATTCTAGGGTTTGAGATGTGGGCATCTTTGGCTGGTCATAATTCTGTCTACCACATAGGGATACAAGTCCTTGTCAAATACATGATTTGTAAATATATTTACAAATATTCTCCCAATCTATGGTTTGTCTTATCACTTTTTTTGGTATCTTTTGAAAAGGAAGAGTTTTTAATTTTGATGAAGTCCAACTAACCAATTTTTAAATTTTATCATTTGTGCTTTTGCTGTCATATCTAAGAAGTCATTGTCTAACCCAAAGTCAGAAAGATTTACTCCTGTGAGTTCTTCTAAGAGTTTTATAGTTTTAGTTCTTACATTTATATCCATGATGGGTTTTGATTTAATTTTTGTGCTACAGTGTGAGTTAAGGGTACTTTTACACCTGGATATCCAACTGGTCAAACACCGTTTGTTGAAGAAACTGTTTTTTCCCCAATTGAATTATCTTGGCACCTTTGCCAAAGTCAGTTGACCATAACGTAGAGGTTTATATCTGGACTCTCAGCTCTATTCTAAAAATCTATATGTCTATCTTTATGCCTGTACCACACCATCTTGATTACTGTAGTCATATGAAGTTTTGAAATTGGTAAATGTAAGTCCTCTTTGTTCTTTAAGATTGGTTTGCTATTTTGAATTCTTTGGGTTTTCATATGAATTTGATACCATTTCCTTTTATCACCCATAGAGAATGACTTTGGACGTATTTCCTAGGAAAGAGGACTCTGTCCTGATCCTCAGCATTGACCCACACCCCCAGGGAAGACCCTGGTGTTTGTTACCTGGCAAAATGGAGATCCCTGTGAGAGATGAAGAAGAGGCCAGCTCAGGTCTATAGGATTAAGTCCCAAATCTTTCATCCTGGGTTCCTTTTTCACATGCTAAAATGAGGAACTCTGCTCCTACCATCTGTCCTTTCGCTTTGTTTTGAGTTACGTTGTTGCTGTTCAATTGCTAAGTCATGTCTGACTCTTTGTGACCCCATGGACTGTAGCATGCCAGACTCCCTTGTTCTCCACTATCTCCTGGAGTTTGCTTAAATTCATGTCCATTGGGTTGGTGATGCTATCTAACTATCTCATCCTCTGCCACCCCCTTCTCCTTTTGCCTTCCATCTTTTATAGCAACAGAGTTTTTTTCCAATGAGTCAGTTCTTCATATCAGGTGGCCAAAGTATTGGAGCTTCAGCTTCAGCAACAGACCTTCCAATGAATATTCAAGGTAGATTTCCTTTAGGATTGACTGGTTTGATCTCCTTGCAAGGGACTCTCAAGACTCTTCTCCAGCACCACAATTTGAAAGCATTGTATTATTTGCTATATACCTTTGCTAATGCTTGGAGCTGATTCATTCACTCATTTATTCATCAGATGCCAAGTATTAGCTCTATGCCTGGGATGCATCTTTTGTTTCAGGGGAATAATAAGAAAACCAAACACAAATTTTGGTGAAGTCACTAGTCAGTCTTTTAGAGAGGCAACTAAACCCAATCCTAACAGGTTTGTTGTTTTTGGACCATGGATTATTAAAATGAAAGAAATTATTTCTGAGAACAGCCTCTGTAAATTTCTATCCCCTCAACCAGCTCTGGCATCAGTGCTTTACTTTTCTGTACTTTGGGGCAATTGGAAACCTCCAACTGGGGTCAGAACGTCTCTCTAAGTTGGCTGGCTTACAGCTATATTTTAGCCAGGGAAGTGATAAATCCTTTCCTTGGGGAAATACTTAGCAGGAGTATTTGAGAGACACCTGGGGGATTAGGTTTCTTTGGGGCCCTAATCTGTCTTTTGCTGAATAGTTTCTTACTTCCTGCCTCAACCTGTAAGAAATTGAGCTCAAAGTAGACAGTGTGGCTTTTGCAACTCTGCAAGACTAATTATTAATTGCCAGACTCCTGAGGAATATATATTGCAGACCACAAGCTAAAAAGGGCTTCTCTTAGCAAATCCATATTTTCTTCTCTAGAACCATTTTCAGATAAGCTAGTTGTAAGCCTTTATGAAGGCTTCAAAAATCAGCTTTCTCTATAATATTTTGAAATTTTGCTAGCAAATTCTGGGGTGCTAAAAACTTGGCAAATAGATGATAAGAGTCTTAAGGAAAAAAAAAAAAAGTCATCATTTAATCAGCTATTTGCAACCTCAGAACAAGGATTACTACTACCTCCTGGTAGTAGACGTCTCAGGATAGTAGACCTCTCACTTCCCAGGGCTTTCCTTTCTCAGCCCAATCAATTGCATTTAACACACCCCTCATTTTATAGATGTTGCAAGACATACATAGAAGTTGAACCAGCTTAAACAACTCAGATCTATTGCTTACTAAACTGCAAAGTTTTACAGAAGACTTTAGACATGGCTCAACCCAGGAGCTCAACACTATTTATTCTTAAAACGTTCCATTTCTCTGATTGACCAGTCATGATCCTGGCTTCCCTGCAAGCCTGGATTCCTATGGGGCTACAAGAGAGCTGTAGTTACCTTAAGGTGTCATAGACCTTTACAACTGGAGAGCTTTAAAAACAATAATACCTGACTTCTGTAGCCAGAGATTTTGATTTAACTGGTCTTTGGTGCATCCAAAGTTGAGAATCAAGACTATCTGAGAAGTGAGAAAGATATAAGAAGTATGATTCTAAAGCAGCTGTAACTGAAAATCAGAATAGTTTTGGATTTATAGTGTTTCACTGAATCCATGATGTCACTGGTAGAAACTACTTTATGTACCACTAAGAAAGAAAAAATGTTGCCCTTTAAACTATGACCCTCTCCTAAACATCTCCTGTATCCTGATTTCAGAGGTAGAATGTTAGAATAAATGACCTCTGAAGCCATGAAATACAGTATGCACCTAAAGGAGAATTGCCTCTTAAAGGAGTCATCCTGTGAGGAGTAATTTTATACAGATTCCTTTGAAGGTACTTCCTTCAAGACACCTGTGGAATGTTTTCACTTGCCTTCAGAATCCATTTTCTATCTATACAAGAAAATCACAGTGTATTGGAGCTGGAAGAGACATTAGAGGCCATTCAGACCAACCCCTGGATCGATTTAATTACAGTTACACCTTGTTTTAGACTAAAATGATATTTCCCAGCCTTAATCTCTCACTCTATTCACCATTCTTGGCTCTGGATAGCTTTGGGCTGTTTCCAACAAGCAGATCCACCTTCCTAGGATGAAGATTTGCCACCAAGGAGGCTATTTACAGTAACACGTAGCAGGTTCTTCTGGCAGTTCCCAGAATGGGAACGGAGTGACGTGGTAAGTAATGGAACCATACTTGGAAGAAGGTCTTATTCTTACTTTGATGTTTATGTTGTCAAGATCAGTCACATGGCAAGCTTCATTCTACAGCGTGAAGATACAGGAATGGGACTTTGGGGGCATTCCAAGTGATGTCTGCTCTATATTCTTTAAATACAGGAAACCCAACAGTGACTGGAGGGGAAGACTTCAAACAAAGGGTAGTCTGGTGTATAGGAGCTTGCAAGCCCATCAGAAGGAACCCAGCAAGGATGCCTTTTTCTACTTTGCTGAGAGTGAGTTAAGATCTGGGGAGAGTAGGCTGAGTCAAGGTCATAGTAGATTGGAGTTAAGCCCAAGGCAACCTGAGGGTTCTTGTCTCCCAGGCCAGGGTTCTCCCAACCAACCTGTCCTACTTCTCTTCTTAGCATCTCACAGCACTTATGAAGCTCAGGGTTTGAGGAAGGGCTGTTGCTAGCTATCAGGCAGCAGGCCAAGGAAGGGGGTCAGTCACAGCATGCTCAGTCTGTGACTCAGTCCTTGCTGATGGAGAGGATCTGCTGCTCCAGCACAGAACAACCAGCCAGGACCAAACGTGAATTAAAGCCTTGCCCTGGGGTCTTCAGGCAGTTATTCAAATCATATATATATATGTGTGTGTGTGTGTGTGTGTGTGTGTGTGTGTGTATTTTATTTGTAATGCAAGCTAGGTGATGGACTTGGATATAATGGTGATGATGGGGGTATGGGCTGAGCAGTGATTTATGCAAATTTAATACCTGAGGGCAAGGGGAAGCTCTTGTGAAAGCTTTTCACAATAGTATGGAAAGGCAAGAGGAGAGAAGAGACCTCTGAGAAGGGCAACAGTCCCTCCATCGACATCAACACAGGGCTGACTCAGGTCAGCTTCTCCGTCCTCTCACCTGGGCTCCCTGCTCCTTGACCTCTCTGCAGCTCCTTTATGAGCACCATCATTATCACCATTCTTTTCTTCACTCTCAGTTCAGTTCAGTTCAGCCACTCAATCATGTCTGACTCTTTGCGACCCCAGGGACTGCAGCATGCCAGGCTTCCCTGTCCATCACCAATTCCCAGAGCTTGCTCAAACTCATGTCCATCCAGTTGGTGATGCCATCCAACATCATCCTCTGTCGTCCCCTTCTTCTCGCCTTCAATCTTTCCAGCATCAAGGTCTTTTCTAATGAGTCAGTTCTTCACATCAGGTGGCCAAAGTATTGGAGCTTCTGCTTCAGCATCAGTCCTTCCAATGAATATTCAGGACTGATTTCCTTTAAGATTGACTGGTTTGATCTCCTTGCAGTCAAGGGACTCTCAGGAGTCTTCTCCAACAAATACTGGAGTAGGTAATCTTTCCCTATTCCAGGGGATCTTTCCAACCCAGGAATCAAACCCAGGTCTCTCAGGCCGGCAGATTCTTTACCAGCTGAGCTACAAGGGAAGTCCAAGAATACTGGAGTGGGTAGCCTATCCCTTCTCCAGTGGATCTTCCTGATCCAGGAATCGAACAGGGGTCTCCTGCATTGCAGGCAGATCCTTTACCAACTGAGCTATGAGGGAAGCTCTTCTTCATCCTAGGACATATTATCTTAAAATTTGTAATAGGGCATCTGAATTTGCATTCTTGATAAACTCGAAGAGAATAATGTTGCTGCCACTCTGGAGAATCACACTTTGAGTGGCATTGGTCCAGGACAGTGGTTCTCAAAGTGTGGTCCCTGGGCCAGCATCCTCAGCATCATCTGGGAACCCTAGAAATGTAAGTTCTCAGGGCAGAGCCCAGGAATCTGTGTTTTATTTTATTTTAAATATTTATTTATTATTTATGGGGTTCTGGGTCTTCGTTGCTTTGTGCGGGCTATCTCCAGCTGCAACGAGTGGAGTTTCTCTCATTGTGCTACACGGGCTTCTCACTGCGGTGGCTTCTCTTGCTGTGGAGCTCAGGCTTTGGTGCAGGGGGTTCAGTACAGTAGCAGTTCACAGGCTTAGTTGTCCCATGGCATGTGGGGTCTTCTTGGACCAGGGATAGAGCCTGTGTCCCTAGCTTTGGCAGGCGGTTCTTAACCACTAGACCACCAGGGGAGCACAGAAATCTCTGTTTTAATAAGCCCTCCAGTTGGGCCAATACAAGCTAAGCGGCATTTCTCAAGTCTGGCTAAACTTTAGAGTCATCTGGTGAGATTTAAAAACTACTGGTGACCCTCCTACCACCAATGAACCCCAGATCTCTGGGCTTACTTGGGCACATATATTTTTAAAATGCTTTCCAAATGATTCTGCTGCACCGTGAAGGTTGACACTCGGAAAAAGTCTGACAGTTTACAGACAGAAGCACATTCAGAGAAAGAAAGAGGCTTGTTAGGGTCACACAGCTGGCACAAGCCTTCCCAGAGCCCCTAGTTCCCCCCTTGCCCGAAGTTGCTAATATTTCTGGATGTGAGTGGGTCTCGGTGGCCCCTAACATGCACCCAACGTGTGTCCATGCTGGTGAGCCTTTGTCCACCTTCAAGTACTTCCTTCAGGGCAGTGAGCAACCACCCTTGCTGTCAACACACACCTCTTGGTTCACACTGCCCTTGCCTGCCCTCTGCATGCTCCCGGGGGTCGTGGCTCCCTTCCTGCCCAGCATCAGCTGTCTCAGCATACTTCCGACAGGAACTGAGGCAGCACAGTGGGGAGAAAGGGCAGAACTGGGAGTCAGGGCATATGGGCTCCTGCAAAGACAACTCTAAGTTGACTGACGTTTATCCCCAAAGCCAAGTGCTCCCAAATTATTTCTGTTCAGATTTAAAATGAGTCAGAGTGTTGTTGGTTATCTTCCCCCCAAAACAAAAGCTGATTAGGCTTCTTAATTATCCTGAATTTAGTCTAATGTTAAAACGGGTTCCCTGAGCTTGCCCAAGAAGCAAGGATGGTGGCATGTGGGCATTTTAAATGACAGGAAGAAGCCAATAAGCCAACGCAGGTCTCAACATTTGCCACGAGTCATACAGCAAATGCATTACCCATGGCTTACCGAGTCAGTTCCAGGCCTGAGTGTGTGTGTGTGTGCGTGTGTTACTCAGTCTGTCCACCTGCCCCTCACTAATGTTTAGCGCCCGTGCCATGAAGGCAGCTGGTTTCCTGGCACCCGCTGCCTGGCAGATGGGCCTTGACCTTTGTAGCAACTAGCACGGTGTTAGGTAAACAAGACCCCCTGCCCCTTCCACTCTCCTGCTCCTGCTGCCAGTGAGTTCTATTTTTGACAGGCTTGGGCCAGGGAGACTGGGAGACTTGATGGTGGGGGTGGAAGAGGGGGGCGCCTGCTGAACTAGGGTGGGAGGCAGATGGTGGCTAGAAGTGTGGCCTTCACCTCGGCCAGATTTGGTCTGTCTACAGGCAGCAAGGATCCCCCTCCCCAGCCCCCTCCCAGCAGCCCTGAGGATGTAGTGGCGAGGCCAAGGCGGGCAGGAGGAAGGGGAAAGACAGACAGGTCCATCCCATAGCCACAGCCTTGATCTGGTAACAATGAGGAAGAAGTAGGAGCCAGATGTCTCTTGATGGCAGAGCCTAGCTGCTTGCAGGAGGGCCAGGCCCAGTCCCAGGCCCTCTATTAGTCTGATGGATGGCTCTAGTGCTGCTAATGTGGTTAGGGCAGGCAGTGGCCTGGGGGCCTGGGAGCTCAGAGACCCACCAATATAGGCCCCGCTGTAATCACATTTGCCTGTACACAGAAGGGGCCCTGATTACCCACCCTGAAGCCCAGAGGACATTAGTTGAAGTCATTTAGAAATATTTTCTGCATCAAGCTTTTCTTATCTTATTATTATTATTTTAAGCAATCAGCGAGTGCCTGCCCAGGCTGCCCACCGAAGGGAGCAGCTCTCAGAATGGATTAGGGAAGAATGGGCGAGGCAGGCTGCCTCCCTGACCCTCAGCTCCAGGGAAGGGCCATTTCTGCACGTGGGATGGGACACCCCACGCTCCCTGGCAGGTAAATCACTGAGACTCTTTCTTCCATTTCCCAGGTCTGAATGACCACTCAGATTTTAAAAATTAAGCTTTCTATTTTAGATAACTTCCATTTTATTAAAAAATTATGAAAATAATACTGAGAGCTCCTATAACCCCCATATCCAGTTTCTCCTATTATTCACCTTCTGCATTAGTCTGTTCACTTGTTACAGTTAATGAACCAATATTGATACACTGTTATTAACTAAAGTCTATACTTTATTCACATTTCCTTAGTTTTGGCCTATTGTCCTTTTTTCTGTCCAGGACTCCCTTTTCCCTGCCCCTTTCAACCACTGATCTACTTTCTATCGATTTGCCTGTTCTGGATATTTCAGGTAAATGGAACCATATATGATGTGATTTCTTGTATCTGGTGGGCTGGCTACTTTTACACATGCTGTAATAACTTTAATTCTTATCCTTGGACTGACGACAGGATTCTAGGGATGATTATTCAGATGACATTGGCAAGACTTAACTGGAATTCTGAGCCCAAATCTAGTTGTTTTGACTCCAAAACCAGAGCATATTCTATTTCTCCATCTATCTAATCTTTCATTGATTTATTCAGCATCATCTACATGCAAGGTTGTATGTGCTCAGTCACTCAGTCGTGTCCAACTCTTTGCAATCCTATGAACTGTAGCCCGCCAGGCTCCTCTGTGCATGGGATTCTCCAGACAAGCATACTGGAGTGGGTTGCCATTTCCTCCTCCAGGACATCTTCCTGACCCAGGGATTGAACCTGCGTCTCCTGCATTCTTTACCGCCTTGTTATCTAGGAAGCGCCCCTGGAGAAGGAAATGGCAACTCATTCCAGTATTCTTGCCAGGAAAATCTCATAGACAGAGGAACGTGGTGGGCTACAGTCATGGGGTTGCAGAGTCAGACATGACTGAGTGGCTGAGCACGCAGCAGGCAAATGTGAGGTGCTGGAAAAACCCCACGCGGGGCCAGACTGTCATCATCTGACCAGATTACTGTCAGATCCTTCTAAGTGACCGGCATCTGCCCTTGTTTGTCTGCACACTAGACCAGCCAGGTGAATCGAGTCAATGTTTCAATGCTCTGCTCAAAATCACTCAATAGCCTTTTATTTTCTCCAGAGTGAGGACCAAGGTCCTTACAATGGCTACACGGCTCCTCACAACCCTCGAGACTTCATCTCATGCTGTTCTCTCCCTTGTTATGCTGGCCTCCATACTTTTTTCATATCATGCCAGGCAGGCTCCCCACTCAGGACCTTTCCCATTGGCTATTCTTTTCTGCCCAGAGCCATCTTACTGCGTGGCTCACTCCCTCATCATCTTTGGTTCTATTGCGCAAATAGCTTCTCCAAAAGACCTTCCCTGACCATCTCACTTAAAATAGCAATTTTCCCTTGGGTTCCTTATTGCCTTCTCTGCTTTATTTTTCACCATTGCACTTATCACCATCTGGTAGGCTATATGGTTTACTTTCTTATTTGTTTGTTATCTCTCTCCTCCCATTAGGACACAAAATTATAAAGGAAGAATTTTTTGGTCTATTATTCTTACTGCTGTATTTCTGATACCCATAAGTATGTT
This sequence comes from Aepyceros melampus, assembly GCA_006408695.1. Taxonomy (NCBI): domain Eukaryota; kingdom Metazoa; phylum Chordata; class Mammalia; order Artiodactyla; family Bovidae; genus Aepyceros; species Aepyceros melampus. Next base: position 252,147 of record SJXQ01002835.1, on the reverse strand, counting down.
TGGCATCTGATATTTTTATGAATTATAAATATTTGTTATATAAATTATAAATTCTTCACTTTTAATCCTTTATCTCTTCTAATCCTTTATCTCTTCTAATCTTTTTCTAATCAGAAATCTCCCAGGATTCAGCTCTACTACCATGAAATGTGAAGGGATGACACAGGAAAGAAACTTGCTGTGTAGACCCTTGAAAGACAGAGTTCACACTATTTGTTGAGGAGGAAGTTTAGGAAGACACTGTCTTCTGTTCATTCATTCCTTCATTGTTGACTTAATTCGTATTAGTAAGTTCTCTATAAGATTATTGCCTTCCCCCATGGCTCAGCAGTAAAGAATCTGCTTGCAATGCAGAAGCCACAGGAGATGTGGGTTCGATCCCTGGGTTTGATCCTTGGGTCAGAAAGATTCCCTGGAGAAGGGCATGGCAACCCATTTTAGTATTCTTGCCTGGAGAAGCCTGTGGACTGAGGAGCTTGGCAGGCTACAGTCCATGGGGTTGCCAAGAGTCAGACACACTGAAGCAACTGAGCATGCAAGCAGGCATGCATATAAGATTATTCAGTTCAGTTCACTTCAGTCGCTCAGTCATGTCCGACTCTGCGACCCCATGAATCGCAGCATGCCAGGCCTCCCTGTCCATCACCAACTCCAGAAGTTCACTCCAACTCACGTTCATCGAGTCGGTGATACCATCCAGCCATCTCATCCTCTGTCATCTCCTTCTCTTCCTGCCCTTAATCCCTCCCAGCATCAGAGTCTTTTCCAATGAGTCAACTCTTCGCATGAGGTGGCCAAAGTACTGGAGTTTCAGCTTTAGCATCATTCCTTCCAAAGAAATCCCAGGGCTATCTCCTTCAGAATGGACTAGTTGGATCTCCTTAAATAAGATTAAAAACAACTTGTTTGTATATCTAGTCACTAAATGTTTATTGAATGCTTATTAATTTACTGTTATCATGCTAGATACTGAAGATACAGCAGTGAACAAAGAAGACGCAATCTCTGACCTGCAGAGACGTTTACTGTGCCATGTGGGAGATGGGCACTGAAGAAATTATTATACAGGTAACTTTCAAATTCTAATCTTTAATATATGCTCTGAAGGAATAGAGTGTTATGAGAAGCTAAGGAAATTGACCTAGTCCAGGGGTTAGGGAAGATAAGGATAAGATTTCTTATAACCATAGCTGTCCAAGGTTGAAATAGGTGGTTTGCAGCTGAGTTTCCTTTGACTGAAGCATGTAAGTGGAGGCCGGGAAGGCCTGGTTGGGGTATTGTAAAGTGCATTAAGCACTAGGTAGGGTAGAATGGGAGTTTCCCAATGCAACAATCTAGAAATTCAGTTGAATTTCCAGTTGAACTTGAAAGAGGCAGTCTCAAGTTGCCTCTTGGAAGAGAATTAATTTTACCAATATTTTTGTGGACCCAGATGCTCATCGTTAGCCATCTGGTGTTTCATTTCGATCAAGTTTACAGGACCCAGGGTTACAGACTATGGTTGAACCAGGATATTAAAGAGAATTATGAAAACCGGCCCCTAATAATAATACTCCTTTGTCTCTGTTCTGTTAATTCACTGCTGTACTCTCCTACTCTTACATCATTTTCAACTAACCATGACCGTGTGAGCTAGTTTGACTGGAAATTGTTATCCAGACTTCATAGAAGAAGAATTAAGGCTTGGGGAAGGCGAGCTGCTGAATGTCATCAGCTATGATCTTCTGTTTTTTTAAATCCGTTGTGTGTTTTCTCTATGTATTGTTAGCTATTGCCTAGACAAAGCTATGTAATAAATTAATCCTCAGACTCAGTGGCTTAAAACTATAACCATTATTGCTTATGCTTCTGAAGGTCAGCTGAGATGTGGCTATTTAGAATGGGCTCAGCTAGGTGGTTTCACTTCAGAGCTTCAGCTGGATGAGTGGCTGAGGCATCTCTGCTTTGGGTTGTGGCAGCTCTGGTAAATCTCTCATCTTCCTCTTGGTACCATGGGCTCTGCAGGGCGTGCTTTTTAATAATGATGTTAGAGGTGCAAGGCCTCTTAAAGCTTGGGCTTAGAACTGTCCCACTATTATTTACTCCACTCCTTCAGTGGGAAAAATTGCAAAGACGCAAAAAAAAGGGTGTGTGGATATAGGGAGGAATGAAAGATTGGGGCAGACAACTGCAAACCACCACCTTCCCTTTGTTCTTTTATTTATTTCGTTACTAATGTATTTTTTCATTCAGATCCAAACAATGTACCTGGCATTCTGCAAGTTGTTGAGGACACAAAGGTGAATGACATAATCTTTGTAAAGAGGCAATCTCAGCAGAGCATGAGATGAACTATGAGAGAGGCAAGCACAGAGAATCTTGGGAACACATGCTTTCAAGAACAGCAATAAGAAAAGGGAGCATTTGAGTGGATTTTATTCCCATGTGAAGAGTCAGGAGATGAATCAATGAAGGGACAAAATCAAAGCTGAAAAAATTCTGGAGTTAGCTCCACTCATATTTCAACCAGTGAAGCCAGTTAGTTGTTTTATTAACTTCTGCTTCTCTTTCACTGTGAAAGCAAAAAAATCTTGGAAAAATTGTGTTCATTCTGAAGCAAAGTGTGAGGAGAAAAGTTTGGAATCACTTATCCAAATTCTATTTTGCTGGGTTTTTGAGGAAAGAATATATCTGGGAAGTGGCAGTGCATATATAGAAGCCAGTAGGATAATAACATAATAATAACAACAATAATAAATACTACCATTTATGGATCTCTTTGTGTCAGGTAGGATGCTAAATGCTTTGCATGTGGTAAGTGCTGTGAATAATCCCATTTTAGAGATGAGATGAGTGGAGCGAGGCTCAGAGCAGACAGCAAGACCATCCAATTCTCTGGCTGAATGATGAGTTTAAAATAATTACTATTTTTGAATTTTTGTTTGTTTGTTTTTTTAGCCTCCCAAGTTAGCACCATGGAGAGAAAACTCACTTTCAGGCAAAACCCTGGATGAGATTCTGGAGGGTGAAATTCCACAAGCAGAATACAGTAAGTCCCTTACATACAAGCCTTCAAGTTGTGAGCTTTCAAAGATGCCCTGTGTGCCAGCTGGTATACTGTACTACCGTACTTTTCACGGTGTTGTCCTGTAAGATTAAAAATGTTCTGTTTATTTTTTGTGTTTGTTTTTTATGTGTTATTTGTGTGAAAAGTACTACAAAAACCCTATTACAGTGCAGGGCTGTATAGCCAATTGTGTTGCTTGAGTACCTAGGCTAACTTCGTTGGACTTATGAACAAATTGGATTTATAAACCCGCTCTTGGAATGGAACTCGTTAGTACAGCAATGTTTTGAGTGGGTTATTTGCAACATGCCCACCTCTCCCCCTAGAATATATTCTGATAACTAGAAAGTACTAGTTAACTGCTAGCTAAAGACCAGACAGTATGCAAATGCTGGGACAAGGGAGGTATCTTTGAAGGTAAAGGTTTGACGACACGATCTGGGAAAGGGTCCCATTTGTCTGCATAGTATAGCAGGAGTGAGAGATTCAGAAACTAAGTTGGATTTGTGGTTGTTCAGTCGCTAAGTCATGTTCGACTCTTTGCGATCCCACGGACTGCAGCTCGCCACGCTTCCCTGTCTTTCACTATCTCCTGGAGTTTGCTCAAGTTCATGTCCGTTGAGTCGGTGATGCTGTCTAACTGTCTTATCTTCTGTCACCCTCTTCTCCTTCTGCCTTCAATCTTTCCCAGCGTAAACTGGAATCAGGAGTGAGAAAGTATATGGGTAGTAAGAAAGGAGAGGTCCCAAGGGTGGGCAAGGAAGAGAGGAGATTTGAGGTAAAGAGAGAGAAGAACTAGGAAAACATTTTTAAAAGTTTCGGTGGGGCATGTGAAGTAAGTTTCCATCTTCCCTCCCAAATACTCAGTAACCCATACTACTGACCTATGCGCAGCTGGATTCACCTGAGGTTTGAAGAGAAGGCTGAAAGGGACAGAGGTCTGTGTTCCACATGTGAACACATGCAGATTAGCACTGGCTGGAGAGTTTTCTCCCTGGCTGTGGTGGGGGAGACATCCTAGAGTTTGTCTCCTGTGTTTCAGCTTGGTATCCCCAGTTTATCATCCTTCACGGGGCAGGCGTGGTGCCTCCTTTCCTCCTCCCTCCTGCCTTCCCTTGGACTGGTGCCTTGGTGGGCCACACCGCACACCCAGACTACACTGCAGAGATGGTTTGTTTCCTCTGGCTGAGCACCATTCAGCAAAGAAGTATGAGCTTTCCTGTGCCTACAGCAATCAGAGTTCTCAGGGTTTCAAGGTCACTTACAATTTAAAATCTTCCTTCCCCTTGTCACCATAATTGTACCTCAGCTGGTTAGACCATGCATTTGGATCTCAGGCTCAGAAAAAGATGGTTCTAGGATCCGTGCTTCTAGGACCAATATAGGAATATACCCATATACATACCAGTTCAGAATATTCCTGTTAAGTACTGGTATACTGTACTGATCTACTTGTCCTAGGTCATAAGCAAACTCCTCATCTACCAACAAATGCACCTGCAAGGGTTACATGGAATACACAGGTGAAGGCTGAGTGTGGGCCCCTCATTCCCACGGAGACACATGCTCTTTTACTCTAATTCAGAGTCTTTAGGGAACAACTGACTGAGAAGCCTCCACATCTACAGAAGCATCTTATTTTATGCAGACTTCTAAATGTGGTCCAAAATTAATGGGGGTGAGGTTATGGTGATGAGATGTGTTCTCAGAGTCAGGTTTGGCACCTGAATCATTGTCCCACAGAAACTGCTATGAGAAATGGCTAAAAGTAGTTGGAAAGTACATTGGGTATTTCATTGGTTAAATTGACTTTTGTGATGACCTAGGATCTCGGCCACCTATTATGGCAGGCAGCATGGAGAATTACTGGCTTTGGAGTCTGACATATACATCATGCGTGCTCAGTTGCTTCAGCCATGTCCGACTCTTTGCAACCCCATATACTGTAACCCGCCAGGTTCCTCTGTACCTGGGATTTCCCAGGCAAGAATACTGGAGTGGGTTGTCATTTCCTTCTCCAGGGATCTTCCCGACCCAGGGATCAAACCTGAGTCTCTTGCATCTCCTATGTTGGCAGGTGGATTCCTTAGAGTCTGAGATATCTGGGTTCTAATCTTTGCTTTACAGATCACTTGCTATGTGGCCTTGGGCATATCATGCTCCTTCTCTGAGCCTCTGTTTTCTAATTTGTAAAAGAAAGTTATTGATGGAGTCTGATACTGATTTCATTTGGGTAGGTGAACTTCAGTAACAAAACCCACCAAATCTCAGTGGCTTAACGCAGTAAAGTTTTATTCCACACTCATGTCACAGTCCAACACAGGTCAATAGTAGGGTCTGGCTCCATGCAGTCATTCAGGGACCACAAATCATTCCATTTAATGGACTGCATAATTCTCCAGAGCTTGGGAGCCTTTCACTGGATCTGTACATTTGGCAGATAGATGAAGGAAGAGAGATCACAGAAAGCGTTGGGCAGGAGGTATTTTCACCTCCTAGATAAAGAGGTGGTACATGTGATTTCCATCTGCACTCCATTGTCACAAGGCTGTCCCCACTACAAGGAAGACCAAAGAAGGACTCACCGTGTCTCTAAGAAGAAGAGGTTACTGATATGGTGAACAAGCCAGTGTCTGCCACTCCTACCTTGCAAGGTTGGGAGGAGGTAAAGATGTAATGAGAGAGAGAAAAACGAAAGCAGAAAGAAAGTCATGATCCTATATAGTGCTGTTGTTGTGTAGTCCCTAAGTCATCTTTGACTCCTTTGCAACCCCATGGACTGTAGCTCCCGCAAGCTCCTCTGTTCATGGGATTCTCCAGGCAAGAATACTGGAGTGGGTTGCCATTTCCTTCTCTAGGGGATCTTCCCAACCCAGCAATTGAACCCACATCTCCTACACTGACAAGTGGATTCTTACCACTGAGTCACCAGGGAACCTCATATATTGTGCATACAAGACTCAATAAACGTTAGTTCTAATAACACTGTTTACACAGGAAAGTAAATTTTGAATTCCAAACAAGCAACTTAGAAAGGACTTTCAAGTCTCCATTTGTTAGATGTGGGCTGTCTTGTCTGTTTGTCCTTGGCATTCCAGGAGTTCTGATCACCTGCCAACAAGGGGTTAAACTACCCTGACCTCCACGGACACCCAACAGCTGGGTATCTTTCCAAGGACCTTCAGCACTCTCTTTCGGCGCAGTAAATACATCTGGCACTCCCTATTCTGGAAGTACAAGCAACTAGTCAATTGAAAAAGGCGTCTGCTGATGGTAGCATGACAAGCAATATCCATAACTGCGTGTAATCTCCTTCAGACATCCGCTTGCTCCCATCGAGCCCACAGAGCACAAAGGGGCTCCTATTATCCCAGCAGCCTTCTGTTGCCAAAAATGCAGATGAACCCTGACCTGCTATGCCACTCAACGTACCCTCTGAGTAAACGGCCTCCTTCGAGTGTTTACCCTGCCAGAATAGCAGATGAGCGGGCCATGGGGAGCAGCTTCCAGGAGGCAGCCAGCTGCGCAGTGGAAGAGAGTGCAGGTTTTGCGTTTGGGAATCAGACGTCTCAGATCGGCAACTTGCTAGCTCCGTGGCCTTGGAAAAGTCACTTCACCTCTCTTGCCTCAGTTTCCTCATTGGTACAAGGAGGATAAGAACAGTGCTTTCTTTATCTGTGTCACAGGAGGTGCTGGGGCCCGAGGGACACATCTGAAATGTGCCTACACCCACATGATTGTGTGCTAAGTTGCTTCAGTCGTGTCGGACTCTTTGCGACGCTATGGACTGTATCCTGCCAGGCTCCTCTGTCCATGGGATTCTCCAGGTAAGCATACTGGAGTGGGTTGCCATGCCCTTCTCCAGAGGATCCTCCCAACCCAGGGATCGAACCTGTGTCTCTCACATCTCCTGCATTAGCAGGCAGGTTCTTTACCCTAGCGCTTCCTGGGAAGCCCCCTGTATTCTCTAGGAACAATCATCTGTCCTGAAGCAAGCTGGGGGAATAAGGGCAAGAAGACATAGGGTCATAGCCTGACATGGACCTGTGATTCCTCCTGTCCCAGAACAGGCTCCATGAGGGGAGACATAGAAGATTACCCACCCAAAGTCAGGAGAACTATGGTCCCATATCACTGCCATTGTAATGATATCTCCTGACATTTGTGCCATATTTCATCATCCACAAAGCCTTCTTCCAGGCTGTATCACATTCACTCCTCACAGTGACCTTCCAAGCCAGGCATTATGATTTCCATGAGTCCTAGGCTCAGAGACTGTAAGTAATTTGTTTAAGGTTCAAAGTAATTGTTCAAGTTTCCATAAAAGATCTGATTCCAAAGTTGTGTCTCCTCCCTACACACCACAGCTGTTCCCAGATACAGAGAGAAATGCCTTATCTTCTCCAGACTAGATACAGACAGATATGGGCCCTCTAGTCCTCTTTGGATTGGAAAATGGGAACTTCTGGGGTTCTCTGTGTCTCTAACTATGCCTGAGATGTGGTAAAATGCCCCTTAAATTGTCCTACAATGGACGGTTGACAGGGAATTGTCAGGAGGCAGGCAGAGCCATAGGTGCTGATCAGAATTCAGACACGGATGGTTGATCACAGATGCATGTACGGAGCGAGGAGAAGTTACGAAGGGGGCAGACGGACGGCAGAATGGAAGGGACTTCTTTCTCTTCTGTTTAACATTAAGAAAAATCCAGTGTCCAGCCATGGATTTCCTAGGGGGAGAGGACCAAAACAGACGATAGAAAAACTTGGAGGAACTCCCAGCGAAGAGATCTCTCTGGGGTCCACAGGATAGGATTACAAAGCTCTGCTCAAATGGACCTGGGGCAGCTGGGCCAAGAAAAGAAGCTGAACGGCAAGGCATCCCATCCTTTATAGCAGGATTGATCTGGCTCTGGCCCCAGCCAGGGTGGACTATGACCACAGGAGTCTTCTGTTGAACAAGTGGGAAATGGGATGGAAGTTCCATGGGGCAGGAGGAGAATCAGCCGAATGTGTGTCAGCAGGGAAAGCTGAAACCCACCTGGGATGGGAAAGGTGTCGGGCTCCGAAAAGACCATTCGGAGGGCTGAGGGGGGGGTGATGGAGGTCACTAGTGAAAGTGGGCAACTGCAGAGCCAATCCTCACCCTGGCAAGAGTGACATCATGGGGTCACAGAGGGAAAGGCCAGCCTGTGTGGGGCAGTGACACTGAAGGGAGAGGGAGGAGGGAGCCTTGAGGAGTGAAGAGAGCAGAGGCTTTTTCTGAGAATGGCTAGATGGGAAGATACATTTGCAGGCGGGAAGTGTGTATGTGTGTGTAGGCCTGTGCGTGTATGCATGTGTGTGTGTGCGCGTGCGTGCATGATGAGGAGACCTCACCCCAGAGCCTGAGGCAGGATTGGGGTTTTGAAGACACCCCAGTCAAGCAGGGGAGGATCCATCCACTGAGGAAATGGAGTAGCAGGGTCAAGATTCTGCCAAGGAAGAGACCTGGGACCCGGCTCTGGGCAGCGGTCTTCCTGTCTCTCCTTTCCCCTCAGACCCCCTCCTGGTGGGGGGTGGGTGGGCATGCTGCAGGCAGAGGCCATTTTGCCCTGCAGGATTCACCACCCCGCCCACCCTCTCTGATGAATGTGACCCTCCACCGAAACCCCATCTGCTGCCAGGCAGAGGAGGTCGGGCCCAGCGGCTGCAGACAATGGCCTTATCGGCTGCTACTAGTGAGGGTATAAGCAGGGGATTGGATGGTATCATTCTAATTTACACGGGATTTTGTTTCTTTCCAGGTACTTAGCATGTGGATCTAGGTGATATCAAAGGCAGAGCATTATACAATAAGTAGGCTTAACCTCCATCTCACCCCCTCTCATCCTTCTGTCTCTTCATTGAGGCCACGAAGAGCTGCAGATGGGGTTGCCATAGTGACCAATTAGGATTACTGAGATGTTCTTGCAGAGAAAAAAGGGAGTATTGATTTAGCTTGACAGGGGGCCAGCAGGGGACCAGGGAGCCCAAGGGTGCTCAGCATTAACAGAGACAGACTGTGTCACCCTCTAGGCTGTGTTGCTTGGGACTGGACTCCACACGTGGTGGACACCATTGGCAAGACCTGCCTGCTCCGGGCATAGGGTCTGCACGATAGTGCAGAGGGCCATGTGAGGGTTTCAGGTAAGGGGGGAGTGACGGAGTGAGGCCACCATCCACGGTATAACTCTCAAGAGAAGTGGAGTTGTTTGGTTCAGTTAGTGGAAGCCCAGGTGCCCACACATCCTGCTATTGTTGTTGCTGAGTCACTAAGTCTTATCCAACTCTTTTGGGACTCCATGGACTGTCGCCTGCCGGTTTCCTCTGTCCATGAGATTCTCCAGGCAAGACTAGTGGAGTGGGTTGCCATTTCCTCCTCCAGCGGATCTTCCCGACCCAGAGGCTGAATCCAAATCTCCTGTATTGCATGTAGATTGTTTACTACTGAGCCACCAGGAAAGCTCAGGCTCACACATCTTCCCCCAGGCTAAAGCTTCCTGTTGTCATCGAACAAGTCTTTCCAGGTGAGCTGACATGCTACCAATCTGCACAGAAGCATACACCATGGCTTTGAACCTTTGGGAGCTTTGCATGGGCAAAGCATTTGCTATCATGATATGCAAAATCAGGTCCCTCTGATTTTACGATGTTAAGAACTCTGAAACCAAGAGCAAAATGGGGGCCAAGAAGCCTTCTGGGTGGGGTGCGGCTCAAGGCTAATGTAGCTGTGTGGCTGTGGACAAGCCCCGTAACATAACCAACCTCAGTTGATCCCTCTGCAAACGAAGAGTAGTAATAATCTACTGAATAGGGGATTATAAAGACTGCAACATGTGTTGGGGATGGGCTTAGTATATTGTCAGTTTAGGAGGCTGAACTGAGAGAAACTAGGGCAGAGAAGGGGCTTCCCAGGTGGCTTCGTGGTAAAGAATCCACCTGCCACTGGTGGCGCTGCAGGAGATGTGCGTTTTATCCCTGGTTGGGAAGACCTCCTGGAGGAGGAAATGGCAACCCACTCCAATATTCTTGCCTGGAAAATTCCATGGACAGAGGAGCCTGGTGGGCTACGGTCCATGAGGTTGCGAGGAGTCGGACACAACTGAGCGTGCACAAGCTAGCAACTGGATGGACAGGAGAGAAGGGTGGAAGGTGGAAGTCTGGAGACACAGGGGAGGAATTCAAGTGGCTTCTGGATGGAGGAGGGACAGGTTCAAGCCACAGGCAGAGACAGCAGACAGGCAAAGGAGAAAGGGCGTCAGAGCAGTTTGTGCAGGGGAGAGGTTGCTGAGAAGCAGGAAGAGAGTTTGCAGTAAGTGGGATAGAGGAGCCCCTGGTTTCCTTCTCTTCATCCCTAGACTCAGAGAAGTAGAATCTTTTAAAGTTCCTTGGAAGTAAGAAAGGAGGGAAGAAGAGGGACTCAGGGAGAAAGACAACCCTGTCCCAGGCCTGAGCAAGGGTGTCTGGCTCTGCAGTTAACTGTGGCCAGGTTGTGGGGGAACCTCTGGAGCAGGCCTCCCCTGCAAGGGTCCACCTTGGCCTTGGTATGTGTGTGCTCAGTCATTCAGTTGTGTCTGACCCTTTGTGACCCTATAGACTGTAGCCCGCTGGGCTCCTCTGTCCATGGGATTCTCCAGGCAAGAATACTGGAGTGGGTTGCCATTTCCTCCTCCAGGGGAATCTTCCCAATCCAGGGATTGGAATCCCATCTCCTGTGTCTCCTGCGTTGGCAGGCGGACTCCTTACCCATTTGAGCCTAGCAGGCCAACTTCCTACCCCTCTGGGGCTGATCCAGACCACAGCCTGCCACTGCTTCCGGTCCCACTCCATCCCACCAGGGGGGCCTCAGAGCTCAAGGTTAGAGCACAGCAGGAGAGAGGACCCAGGAGAAGCAGCAACCCCCCCTCCTGGGCCCATCCCCTGCCTCTGCAGGATTTAATAACTGCCCTCCTCAAAGATCAGGAGACATGATTAATTCTGACTCGAGGATTATTAAAATGCTTCACCAAGCATCTGGCATTAAAAGTTTTAAATCAATTAATCTGTTGTTTGGGGAAAAGCCTTCTCGTTAGCACAGCTGCAGAGGCCGCTCAAGTTGCCATTGGGCTGTGGGAGTGGGAGCAGCTTCCCTTGGGAGCGGAGGAGACACTGGGCTCCAGCAGCCTCTCCTGGCTCCCAGGCCCAGCCTCTCTCACCCTCTCCTCCAAATCATGGTGTGTCTAATTTCCAAGTGGTTTTGTCTCCCACCCCTGTACAGCTACCAGATAAAACACAGAATGCCCAGGCAAATTTAAATTTTAGATAATAGTGAATACTGTTTTTAGTATTGATATGTCTGTTTCAAGGAGTATTTGGGACATACTTATATTACAAAATTATTTTATTTTTGTTTACCTGAAATTCAAATGTAATCAGGCCTTGCGTATTTTTCATTGCTAAATCTGGCAACCCTCCCCAAACCCTATTTTAGTAACCTGACCTCATAGCTGAAGCGGGACTCCTGGGTTTGAGGCCTGGGCCTCCTATCTACATGCCAGATCTCCTAGGGAGCATTGCTTCTTCTTTCTAGGTCAAGCAAGAAAACAAGCAACTTTGAACTCAGGGGCATGTAGGTGTTTATGGGGCTCTTACACAGTCATTTGCAAAATTTCTATATGACTGATAAAACGTATGGAAAATTAATATTCGCAACCAAGAGCACACACCTGGCATTGCTCTTAGCTTTTAATCCCGTCAGGGTTATCTGACCAGGAACACCCTGATGACACAGAAGTACCTGGTCCACAGCACCCAGCCCAGGGCTGAACAGGGCAGACCCTCAGTATACGTTAATAAAATGGATACGTGAGTAAACGAACCTCCCCTGTGTTCTCACCTAGGCTCCTGAGCAACTAGAGTTTGTCATTTATAAATTACAGAGGGTTAAGTGTACAGACACAGCCAGAGTCAGAACCAGTCTCAAGTCCACTGGACCAGGCACTGGATGAGGGGCCAGGATCCCTAGGCTCAAACCCTGGGTGCAAGTGTGGAGTTGGCTAACATCCTCTACCCTTGGCTAAGTCTTTACCCACTCTGGACTCTGCTATCCTCACCTGTAAGTGAAGGGAGTTGTGCTTGGGGTCTTTACAGCCCAGACATTCTGAGATGGCTGCAGCAGTGCTGAACTCTGTAGTCCGACTTTGAATGGATCAAGTTGGATGCTAGATCCTGGCTCTGAGTCACAGAGCCTGGTAAGGTCATGGGTGGTAATGTTCCATTTTAAAAGTCTAGGAGAGACTTGGTTGCGTGGTATGTGCTGGCCCCTGTTACTGGTGTCTGTTGCTTTTCTGCAAAGAGGGACCAGGCTTTAGCTTTCTTATCCCTGAAGCCTGAGAGGAGAGGAAAGAGACCCCCTCCCGCCAGACTCTGCATCCCATCCAAGGCTTCTTTGACCCTTGTCCGCACCTCAGATATTTCTTTTCAGCCTCTGCAGCCAGCCCAGATTTATCCTGCCTCGTGTCTCTCATGTAAAATGCATATCCTGACACTTTGCTAGGTTAAATGATTTAACAGCCGAGGCAGAGAGAATTAGGGGTCCGGGAGCAGGAGGCAATGCCTGCTTTTCAGATGAGATTGGAAAGGAGATGGAGATCGGTGGTGATGATAATCTCTTATTTTAATAATATAAAATAACTGTCCCACTGAATCAGAGTGAGCGATGAATCCTGTGGCCTGGGGTTAGAGACAGCCGAATCTGGAGAAGAGAGCCGGGGGAGTGTGCTGATGTCCCTCTCTCTCTCTGTTGTTCCTTCTCTCTTGTCTTTCTCTTTTGAAGATTTGTGCCAGCACCATCCTGTGGCCTCCTGGTAGCCAGGGAGACTGGAAGGGAGAGTGGTGAATTTGAGAAGGGTGTGTGCGTGTGTGTGTGTGTGTGTGTGTGTGTGTGTGGTGTGAGGGAGAAACAGGGAAAAGAAAAGGGAAGAGAAAGAAAATCAATGAATGAGGGACTTTTCTGAGATCCGGTGGTTAAGACTTGGCCTTCCAATGAAGTGTTCGGGGTTGATCCCCATCCAGGGAGTTAAAGTCCCATGTACCTCAGGGCCAAAAAAACAAAACATAAAAATAGAAGCAATATTGTAACAAATTTAATACAGACTTTTTCAAACAGAAGATGAACAAATGAATGGACAAATGAAAAGAAATCTAGGGAAACCGATGACCATTTTTCCTTTATGACTGTTGATAAGAGATACCCTGATCTGTGACCCTGGAAAAAGGGAACAGACTCCCCAGAGGTGGGAGGCTTGACCTCTAAGAGTACAGGGACTGCTATCTGGAACCTCAGAATCATAGGATGCTTGGTCCTGGCCCTGGTGAACCTGGGGAGAATGACTCACTCTTCAATCAGTCCCTTAGTTGGCAGATACATATCAAACACCTATCATGGGCTGGTCTCTCTGAGGTTGGCTGGCTTAGACCAGAGAGGTTCTGAAAGGAGGCAGGTGGTGGGAAACAAACTCCATGGCACATGTCGGCTCAGCAGGGTTCCCCCGTCACAGCGGGATGCTAATAGCTGAGGAGCTCCAGACCTGTCTTCTTCCCTGGGATTAATTCATTACTCCAGCCCTACTCAGATTCCGCCAGGTTCAAATGTCAGAACAGAATATGCAGCTAATGAGTCAAATGCTCTCTCTCTCCCTGTCCCAGGCTGGCTCTTTCCCTTCTGCCTCTCTGCAGACAGCTGCAGGTGTTGGGGAGTTTGTATGGGGTGGCCCGGGGGTGGTGGCCACCTAAGCCGGTGAGTGGGAAGTCTGCTGTCTTCACTGTATTTGTTTATGGGGGAGGGTAAATGCATACGCACTGGGGCTCCCGAGTCAGGACATGTCAGTGCAAGGAGGGCAGGGGGAGACCTGATCTTAGGGAAGGGCCTCACTCTCTGCCTTGTATTCTCTGCTCCTCATTCGTCGGCAGCCACTTATGAGAATTCAGACATGTTGGGTCCATGATGGACACGAAGGACACAAAGCTGAACAGACCAACTGGCTCAGCTTTAAAAATAAATGTTGAGTGACTATCTAAAGAGCCACTGGTTAGTCCTTAGGGTGGAAGGCTCTGGAGCTAGCCTTCCTGGGTTTGTATCTGCTGCTGACTGTGTGTGTTCACTTAGGCATGTTAGGCAGCCTCTCTACTTCTATTTCTCCATCTGCAAAATGGGGATAACAAAAGCACCATCTTGACACAGCTGTACAAGTGTTAAATGGATTGATGCAAGTAAAACAAGCAATTGCTAAATAAACGTAGTTACTGTTTCTATGTGGTAAGAACACAGGGTCTCAGAGTCTAAAACAGAATGAACCAGCATTGATGGCTGCTCGCTGTGTACCAGGCAATGAGATTTAGACCATTAACAGCCTTCTAAGGCAGGTTTCTTATCATCACTACCATTTTATACAGGAGGAAACTTAGACGGAGTCTCTTCTTGCACGAGGGTACCTCACTCATGGACTGTAGCCCGCCAGGCTCCTCTGTCCATGGAATTCTCTAGGCAAGAATACTGGAGTGGGTTGTCATCCCTTCTCCAGGGGATCTTTCCAACCCAGGGATTGAACCCTGGTCTCCTGCATTGCAGGTAGATTCTCTACCATCTGAGCTACCAGGGAAACCCCAGGAAATGGAAGTAGAATTTGATCTCTGCTGTTAGACTCTGAGTCTGAGCTCTTGGCCATGATTTATGTCTGGGAGAGACAGAATGTACATAATCACAGAAATGGCATCGTCTTGTAATAATGGCATCATCTTGTAATAATATAGGTCCAAATACAACACTGTGGGATCCACAGAGAATAACGGGGCTGCCTCCATCAAAGCTGGTCAACGAAAGCTCCTGGAGGAGGCAAAGTTTGAGCTGGAGGTTGAATAGGCATTCTCTAGGTGTACTGGGTGAGTTAGGAAGGAAGCAGAGGGACGAGTGAAGAATAGGGCACGTTAGGTAACTTCCAACCCAAATGGCTAGAGGGCAGGTGGGCTATGTCTTCTGTAGAAGACAGGTGATGAGCTTACCATGCAGAGCACTGTCAGTAGTGCCAAGGAAGTGGGTTTTATATGAAGATAGTGAAGTCACTGTGAGTCTGAAGCCAGGGAGAAGCATAAATGAACACTGAAGAAAGCTCTGTTCTCTGCTGTACCATGGAACACAGACCTGGGAGGGCAAGGCCGAGGCAGGAAGGATGCCTAGGCTGCAGCCGTGACAGGCTGACTCTGCTTCACACCCAGGAAGACGGGATGGTGGCGGTAAAGGAGGAGTGGCCTTTATAGGCAGAAAGGGACATGGTGCCTGTTTCTGATCCTTGGTGGTGGCAGCATGACTCAGCCAGGGAAAGACAATGTCAGCTCTAAAGGCTGAGAGAGAGGTGTGGATAAACAAAGCTGCAGAGGCTGTCCTGGGGACGAAACAAGTTTTAACTGGTGACCCGCGAACCAAGCACACATAGCCGAGAGGGTGGGTGTGCAAGAAGGCTATTCCAGACCAAGTCAGAAGATTCTTTTACTTTTTAAAAAATATTTGTTTATTTATTTGGCCGCATCAGATCTTGGTTGCGGCACATAGGATCTCTCTAACTGTGGTGCTCGGGCTTAGCTGCCCTGTGGCATCTGGGATCTTAGCTCCTTGACCAGGGATTTAATTTGCATTCCCTGCATTGCAAGGTGAGTTCTTAACCACGGGACCATCAGGGAAGTCCCAGGAGACTCCTGAGTGGAAGCAAAGAAAGATCTGCTCGCTTATTGTAGGGAGGCCCAGGCTGGGGTGGGGTAGTGGGTAGCACCCCAATCAAACCAGGCCACGCTGAGTAGAACTGAGGTGTCAGAGCAGCAGCGCTGGCCCAGTGGGGACAAATAAGGACCCCAATTCAGAGACAAAGCAGGTTCAGGAAGTCACTGAGCATCCCATAGGACCTCAGAGCAGGATCAGCCCTAAACTGTCTGGAGAAGAGAGCCAAGCATCTCTTAAGTCTTTAGGGAAACAAACAAACAAACAACAAAAAAAAAAATGGTGAAATGACAAGAAGAGACCCAGGCAAGGCCTGGGAGTCCTCACTGGGCTGTGTTCACCAAGTCAATATTTTGCTACATGTTCATTGGCAATCAGAAAAAAAGAACTCTGCAAACATGTTTCTTTTTATAGTCCTTGGTATTTTCCCTTTGTTTTCCTTGAAAGGTTTCCCTCCCTCCAATCGCACCATGGGTGTTATTTGAAGACCTAAGTGGGGACTAGGCTTCGATGGCTAGAGGGAGTATCAGTCATAATCTCACAGTCAAGAAGAGCCAACACAGGAGGTCAGAGCATGCAGTGAGATGGAAGTAAGGGGCACAGGGCAGGGCAGGATGGAATGCTGACTGCTTCCCATGGCAGCTGCTTCCTCACACATGGGTGGCATACCGCTCTGACGGGAATGATCATATTGGCCAAATAAATGGAGAACTAAGATGGTTTTCTGGGTCGTTTGTTTTTAGAACAGCCAGAGCTGTTTCTATGTGTCATACTTGACCTTATATCACATTCATTTCTATATATGGCTTACCTTCTGTATACTGGATGGCAAGCTTCCTAGAGGCTGTGAACGTGCTAGACCCAATTCTGCACCCTCCACAGCACTCAGCACAGCCCCTTGTCTAAGGCAGGCGAGGGGATGAACATCCCTGTGAGTGAGTTTGAGACCAAGGGAAAGCCAGTGTTATACTGCTGTTTTCAACACTGAGTTACAGGAGAAGTGGTTGGGGTCAAGAACAGGGGCCCTTTCCCAGGAAGGCAACAGTTAAGAATTATCCTATAAGTTGTTTTTCACGTCTGCAGTTTGGGATTAACATATATATATATACATAGTAATGTGAGTGTGTTAAGTCGCTTCAGTTGTGTCCCACTCTTTGCAACCTCATGGATTGTAGCTCACCAGCCTGCTCTGACCATGGGATTTCCCAAGCAAGAATAGTGGAGTGAGTTGCCATTTCTTCCTCCAGGGGATCTTGATCTTCCCCACCCAGGGATTGAACCCAGGTCTCTTTTGTCTCCTGAATTGGCAAGCAGGTTCTTTACCACTGCAACCACCTGGGGAGCACTAATAGTCTTTATAAAATAGATAACCAACAAAGACCTACTGTTAGCACAGGGAACTACACTCAAGATTTTTTAAGAACATGTGAGGGAAAAGAATCTGAAAAAGAATATATCTGGAGCTCTATATCTATCAGTCATCAGTCTATCTATTGACTATCCATTTATCTATCATCTATCTGAATTGTTGTGCGGTACACCTGAAACGAACACAACGTTGTAAATCAACTATACTTCAGTAATAATAATAAAAAGAACTATCCCAGACTAAGGCTAGAACTGTGTTACGAATAAGGCCATTAGAATGAGAACCCTGGAACAGGGCCCACAGCAGTGGCCCAGTCATTCGACCTGGGCACTCCAGGCTAGGATGGGAGGAGGACCTGGTGATGGAGAATCAGGCAGGGCAGCTTGCTAGAGTCACACAAGATACAAGCAAGGGTTTACATCTCTGTCGCCTGGGCCACTGCAATAACCTCCCAAGTTACCTGCTCTCTAGTCCCTCTCTGCTTGTGCCCATCACTCAGTTGACTAAGCAGCATCCTTTATCACTCTCTAGTGCATAACCTTCAGTGACTCTCCTTGGCTTCAAAAAGAAGTCCAAGCTCTAAAGCCCCAGTTGACCTTATTTTCCACTCTCTGCTCCCTCCACCCATGCAAACTTTACTGCCCAAGTTGTTGTTGTTGTTTAGTTGCTAAGTCTTGTCCAGCTCTTTTGAGACCCATGGACTGTAGCCCACCAGGCTCTTCTGTCCCTGGGATTTCCCAGGCAAGAATACTGGAGTGGGTTGCCATTTCCTTCTCCAGGGGATCTTCCCAACTGAGGGATCAAACCTGCGACTGCCTAAGACTGGAGCTTATTTATCATGCGCTCCCCTCCTCCACCCAATGCACTTTGCAATTCTTCCCTAGACACCTCTTCACAGGTCTCATTCTCTCTTCCAATACCTACAACTCACTTCCTGAGCCCAATTTAAATCCTACCTCTCTCAGGAAGAACTTTTCGGCTTCCCAAGCCCACATTCCTTTTCAGTCTGACATCTGTCGAGCGTGTACCATGTGCCAAGCGTCTATGTGTGTTATCTCATTTTGTCCCCCCAGTAGCTCTGCGGTTTCAACTCTGCTATTACTTCTAAAGGTCTGAAGTACTTTGTGCAAAGTTACAGAGCCACGAGTTCAATACTGGTATTGAACCCAGTCTTTTAAAATCCAAAGCATTGTTCTGAACCCTGTTGTAAACAAAATCATCTGTTGGTCTTTGTACTTGTTATGTAAAGGAAAAATAGCCTCCCCTCTCCTCTGTGACCAAGAGCTATGGGTACCATAAGAAAATGTGGGGCTTAGGGTTTATAATTTGGAGATAGCAGGGTAGCTTATAAGGATACAGAACTAGGACTTAGGGAAGCTGCCCTGTCACTCTGTTACTGGGTACATCACTCAACTTTTCTGAGCCTGTTCTTGCCCTTGGTTAAAAGCAAAACGTAACTCCTATGACTCAGACTTTTGTGAAGGTCAAGTTAAGGTAATGCCACATTCTGTAAACTGCAAAAGCAAGATGGGTTATTGTTATCATTTTTACCCTCCAAAGAATTATGCCCTGAGTTGAGTAACAGGCAGTGTATAGCAAGGGTCATGTCCCGAATAGCAAAGGACACAAAACAAAGGCACACAGTGGATGTCTGGAAAATTCCATGCAGTCTATCAGGATTGGTTAGATTTCACTAACACCTTAAATCAGATCAGGATGCCTCTTAAAAAGAAGTCACAGACAGAGCTGATGGACTGGCTTCAAGGCATTTGTGAAGCTTTCAGTACTGGACAATTCTGAGAAGAGGATCCATTGATGTCATTAGATTCTCAGGGGGATTCATGGTGACCCCAGAGGGTGAGGAGGCAGTGGCCTACGGAAAGAGGCTTGCCCATGGAATCAGGCACAAGCTGGGAGCTGGAAGGAAGGGTCCTTTAGCTCAGAAATGGAAGTTATGGATGGGGAAGTGTTAGGGGCTGGCAAGAGGAAAGACCCCAGCCCAGGGAATCTGGAGCCTACTTGGTAGGGTCCTAGGCAAGTTTACCTCCAGTCAGTGTGGGGTCCCCAGGAGGTGGTGGTGGTGGTTTAGTCGATAAGTTGTATTTGACTCTTGTGACCCCATGGACTGTAGCCTGCCAGGTGCCTCTGTCCATGGGATTCTCCAGGCAAGAATACTGGAGTGGGTTGCCATTTCCTTCTCCAGGGGATCTTCCTGACCCAGGAATCGAACCCAGATCTCCTGCATTGCAGGCAGATTCTTTACTGACTGAGCTACAAGGGAAGCCTGTGTTCTTACACCTTCGATTATTTCTCTGATTCTAATGTTAAGCAGCGTATTGAAGACATGATCACCTAGCTGGATACTGCTACTGTATCTAGGTCGGGCCCCTAAATTCCTCAGCCTTTTGCAAATTCAGTTTTGTATTTCTCAGCTGGCTGTGTAACTGATGCTTTCACAGGTCCCAGTAAGGAGATCAGTGTGGAAGAGAACAGACGGTTTGGGCTGGGTCTCCAAGGCCAGGTCTAAGGAGGAGAAAGCAGTCCTGGTGGGGATGCCAGAGCCCAAAGCAGGCTGTTCTGTGGAGCAGTGGAAAGACTCGAATGTTAGGTTTTTGGATAGAAAAGGCTTCACTGTCAAATATATTTGGGAATTCTGGATGAAACACAATTAAACAGCTTTTTGTTTATTTACTTGTTTGTTCTACTTCCTTGAACCTTGTGACTGTTTAAGAAGGGAGCATCAGAGGCAACATCTCCCTGATTTTTTCAAGTATGGAAGCTTCATGTCCCAAGGAGCAGTTCTCGAGGCTGGTGTTCCAAAGGATACACTAACATTGCCTAAATTTGTCAGATGGTCTCTGTCTTTTCCACCTCCCATCCTTTCCTTTTCATTTTCACAAACCTTCTCTGCAGCCGGAATGGGGTCCACCTCTGGAGCTTCAGGAAGACCCTTCCTCAGCCCAGCAGGATTTCTGCAAGTAGTATAGGTTTAGGCATGTAATGAATTTAGATTTAATTTGCAAGTGAAAAAGCTTGCATTCTTTTGTAGCTTACACCAAAGCTCAAACGTCTAAGCTTCCCGGGTTAAGTCTAATTAACTGTATTTCACAGCTTATTTAAAGAAAAGAATGGAGGCATTAAAATTGTAAAATCTAATTTTTGAGTAAATCTTTCAGTGCAAAATTAATGTCGCAGTATTAGAGCTGCCTTGGCAATATATCTCTTGTCTTCAAATTTCAAAATGAGCTTTTGCAAACATGAAATTATTCATTAGACTGTCTGGTAAAGAGATAAATAAGTGTCTCTTCAAATCCTTGATCTCCTCTTCTCTATTTAGCCAAAGAAGGAGTTATTTGGCTTGAGGGCAAGTGGGCTGATCAGATTTGTGAATTTTGACAGGTAAGGAGAGCAGCCTGAGAAGCGGGAGTATAACCAAGCAGGACCCGCTGGGGCCTTCCCTGGACAGACCCCTCCCCTACATCTCTGCTGTAGTTTCCTCTCCGAAGTACCCAGATAACAGTATCTGATGCATACTTCCTGAGTTGTTTTACAGATGCTAAAACCACTACCAGTGGAAGGAACTAGCTACTTGATGATCAAGAGCACGTAGCCTTCAGACCTGCTGGCGCCTAAGGATTGATAATGTTAACCCCGTTATCTCAATATCCACCAATCAGAGCATTGTGCAAGAACTGATCACAGACCCTGCAACCCCCTCCTTCATGTAGCCTTTAAAAATGCTTTGATGATACCCTTGGCGGGGGGGGTCTGAGCTTTTTGAGGGGCGGGGGGACGAGCCACCCATTCTCCTTGCTTGCGTGCTCAGTCACTTCAGTCATGTCTGACTCTTTGTGACCCTATGGGTCCTCTGTCCATGGGGATCTCTAGGCAAGAATACTGGAGTGGGTTGTCATGCTCTCTTTCCAGGGATCTTCCCGACCCAGGGATCCAACCCATATCTCCTGTGTCTCCTGCATTGGCAGGCGGGTTCTTTACCACTAGTGCCACCTAGGAAACCCCTCCTTGCTTGGCCCTTCAACACACCCTTCTTGGCTCCAAATTCTGATGTTTTGGCTTGATCAGCCTTGCTGTGCACCAGGCACGACATGTGTCTGGAAACAGAAGCTGTGCTTGCAGAGGGAGTTGGGACAGAGTTTGAGTCCCTTCTCTGTTCCTCATGCACTGACCCTGGGGGACAATAAAATGTCTCAGCCACTGTCCTGGGGTTGGGGAAGGAGCTGGCTGCTCAGGCTGAACTACCCAGATTCTCAGTGCCTCCAGGTGGGCAGCAGCCACTCATCCTCCCAACCCAGCCTCTCTGTCCTGTTTGGCCCATCAGTGAAGCCTCTTTTACTGTTGTCTCTTCTCCTAGTCCCTGTTATTGTCCTAATTCAAGTGTCCACCACCTTTCCATTTTCATCTGCCACCTTTTCCCCTTGAGGGTCCTACACCCTCGTCTCAACATGTTTACTTCTCTGAGCCTTCTTTGCACATGTTCTCACAAAACCCCAGTTATTCCTCCTCACTGCCCTTCCCCACCAGATATGGGACAAATTTTCCCCCATCCAGGGAATAAATCCAATTTTCCTTCATAGCCCTATTGTCTAGTACAGCAGCTGGTCTACAGTAAGCAGTCACTGTTGTTGGTGATGATGAAGATAACTAGGAGGAGGAGCAGAACTAAATGTTCAGGAACTTGGGGTTCCTGTTTTCCAACCTTCCGTTTCACTTGGAAACTGTTTCCTTTCACCTGTAATACAAAGTTGTAGGGAGTGGAGGAAGAGCAAGGGGGAGCTGGGCATCAAATCCTCATGGAGGGGACCATTCTGAGGATCTGTGAGGTGTAGAAAGACTATCCCTGGATGAGAATTAAGCTCTGCTTCCTATTCCTCAGGTGGATGTGAGCAACCTACATTAACTCTTATTTCCTGCCTGCAAAATGGGAATCATAACTCCTAAATGCAAGAATTCTGTGAAGCTTAGAAACTGTGCAGAACTGCCTGGAACGTAGTAGGCCTTCAGAAGTGGTAGCTTTTTTTTTGGGGGGGGGGAACATTGTGCAATGGAGGGATGAGGTTTAAGCAAGCTAACATTCACCTACCAGATTTGCTTGCGAATTTGTTACGTCTTGGTTCATTTGCCCATGCATTCAATACATATTCAGTTCATCTGTACTGAGTGTGAGGCAGCATGCTGGGTGTTAGGGACATGGTGCTGAATTGGACCATCACTCTCCTTCATCTCCTGTGTGTCATTAGAATCAAACCCTGCTTCCTGTTTTCTTTGCCAGAAGCCCAGCCTAAGCTACCCTCGACTCTTGCCTGATTTATCCTAATAGCCTCCTGCCTACCTCTGCTTTGCCTCATTCCAACCCATCTCCCACAGAACAGATAGAGGAGTATCTTAAAGCCACTGATTACAGCCATCAGTGGCTTCTGATTGCCCCTCCAGCCAAGGTCGATGAGCTGCCATGGAGTTCAGAAGGCCTGCAGGATTCCTGCCCACCCCTCACCCTATCTCTCCTTTCATCGCTACCCCCAGTCAACTGTCCTCCCATCTTGACCCACAGGCAGATCCTAGAGTCTGCCATCTGAGCCTTCCCAGAGCTATCCCCACTGCCTGGAAGATTCCCTGACTTTCCTTGTCTCATTACCTTCTTCTTGTGTTGCCATAGCATCGACTCATCCACAGTTGAAAGCATGTCTCCCTGGGGGCTGTTCTTGACTTCCAGAATGGGAGCAGTGCTCCTCCCAGGAGCCCCTGCTTCCTGCTGATCATGCACTCACTGTGCTTTGGGCTTCCCTGGTGGCTCAGCTGGTGAAGAACCAGCCTGCAAGGTGGGAGACCTGGGCTCAAACCCTGGGTTGGGAAGATCCCCTGGAGAAGGGAAAGGCTACCCATTCCAGTATTCTGGCCTGGAAAATTCCATGGGCTGTATGGTCCATGGGGTCACAAAGAGTGACTTTCACACTATTCACTTCACTATGCTTTATTGATTCTTTTCTTAACACCCATCCAGCAGAATTACATTCAAAAGAATCGGAAGATGAATGTCAAAAAAGCAATGAAAAATAATTTTAAATGTTCACGAAGTTGCTTGAAAGATGCCAAAGGGACATTCACCCCTAACACGTAGCAAAACTTAAAAAACCCTTCCTCCATCTCTCTCCATCTCACACTCACCCAGCCAGTGTGGCAATGTCCCCATATTCTCTCTCCCCTCTCCCTACACTTTCCCAAAGCCACCCCAAGCACATCCCTGGCTGGCTTTTATCTCTTTCACCCCTTTCTTCATTTTTCTAGATTTTCATTCACAAGTAACTCTCTTCACTTTCATTCTTATTTTTCAATTAAAAAAAAAAGTTCAAATATTCATATAAATGCAGAATACCTTCTGGCAAACACCCTAGCACCCACTGCAGGTTACAGTGAGGTCAGCACGTTTGCTTCAGCTTTCTGCCCTTCTGATCAGCTGGTCTTGGCCAAGCAAGATCACAAGTAGGAAGAGTGGGCTAGGGAATGGCGGAGGCTGCAGGGAACTAGAGTGGACTTGCCCTACAAAGGGAGCAACACTAACTGACTGTGGCCCCCTGAAAGGACTCTTCTCAAGAGCAGGCACTTGGACGGCCCTGTTCACCCCTGTATTCCCAGCACCGGGGATGGGATCAGGCCCACAGATGAATGAATGAAGGAATATGGGCCAGGTATTACCAGATCTCCTGAGTTTATCAAGAGAAGCCAGGAGTCTGAAAGTCAGAGAGAAATGGGAGTTATAACTGTGGGTACATCCCCATGGCCAGGTGCCCACGTTCTGTCAAGACCTCTGACCAAACGTTCATGCTGTGATGCTGGTTTCAACAGTACAGAAGGGCAAGGCCAGAGGCTGCCCACACATCTGTCCGCAAGTCCTTCCTTCTCAGAAGGCGTGGTGGTGGGGAGAGGAGAACACTCACAAGAGTCTGCTTGTTGCCATTGCTACTGTAGCCTTCTGGAGGGCAGCTCCTGTCTACTGTAGGTCCAGGGTTTAGCGCCGGCTCTGACACAGAGTAGGTCAGCACAGGTGACCTACACAGAGTAGGTCAGCACAGGTGAAGGAACAGAGTGCTCAAGGGTGGGAGTCTGGCCTTCTCTGGTCGGCCCCCTGCTCCCCACAGAGCAGCACTCCACCCATCCTACCTGTGGGCAGGTGGCATCCTGCCTGGTTGGGGTTCTGAGAAACAGAGTTTCTGCTGGGAAAGACTGAAGGCAAGAGGAGAAAGGGACGACAGAGGATGAGATGGTTGGATGACATCACTCACTCAATGGATATGAGTCTGAGTAAACTTCGGGAGTTGGTGATGGACAGGGAGGCCTGGCGTGCTGCAGGCCATGGGGTCTCAGAGTCCGACTCAACTGACCAACTGAACTGAACTGAACTGAGGGTGATGTGGGTTTGATCCCTGGATCTGGAAGATCCCCTAGAGGAAGGAATGCCAACTCACTCCACTATGCTTGCATGGAGAATTCCCATGGACAGAGGAGCCTGGAGGGCTATAATCCATGGGGTTGCAAAGAGTCCGACACGACTGAAGCACACACTCACGCAGGGTGATGTGGGGCTGGGCCTTAGTCTGGTGGGGTCTAGCCCAGACCTGCTAATGATTGGTCGAGTGACTCTGAGAGGACATGTCACCTCTCCGACCTTAGTTGCACGGAGTTGGCCTCACACCTTTCAGTGCCTCCCAGCACAGATGCTTCCAGGTCAGGTGTTGCCGGGGTGGTGGGCAAGGGGGAAGCAGGGAGGAGCCAGGACAGGGCCTGGGTTGGGAAGATTCCTTGGAGAAGGAAGTGGCAACCCACTCCAGTATTCTTGCCTGGAGAATCTCATGGACGAAGGAGCCTAGTAGGCTACAGTCCACCAGGTCGCAAAGAGTCTGGCACGTCTGAGCGACTTCACTTTCACTTTCACCTTATCTTCAAAAACAGAGTCCTCTCCAAGGTGCCTCTGGGCCCTGCCTTGATTCCTTGACCACCTAACCAGGTGGCTCCACGGGGGTCTTCAGCTCCTTCCTGACCCCTCTGCTCCCCAGGTCACACCAGACTCACCTGGACCCCATTCTACAGGGGCCTTGCCCCTTCTCAGCTGTCATTACACCCCGCCTAAGGCCACCTATGTGCGATCCACCCATCGGTAATGACACTACCAGGGGTGACTATTCTGTAGTCTTCACTATAGGTCAGGCACTTTATGTGCCTTCTCCTACTGGGTACAATGCTTTCCACGGATAAGAGAAAACCAAAGTTTAAAAAGACTCAGGAACTTGCCCTCCTGCTGCCTTTACAGAGGGCCTCCGCGCCCGTCTCATTCTCTCAACAGCGTCTGCCAGGTCAGCAGCCAGGTATTACCACTGTAGCAAAAAGGAAAGAGAGGCTGGGAAAGATGGAGCCGCTTGCCAAGATCGCAGCTAAGAAGCAGCAGAGCAGAGTGCATGGGAAGCACCCCTGAACCCCGCACTCTGTCGCACCCCTTCCTAGGACGACCACACACACTCCCCTCTCCCACCTCCATCCACCACCTTTGTCACAGTAAGACCATCCCCCGCCCTGCCTCCTCCCTAGATCATTCCAGAGTACGGCCAGCCACTAATTGGCTCCGAGAAGTGATTCCTTCAAAGAAGTTCCCATTGGACCAAGAATTCTCTAAAACACAAAACAGCACGCGCTCTGGCTGCTCGAAGCTTTCTGCTGCTGCAGAGCTGGAATTTCTGCGGGCCGGTGAGCTGGGCTGGTGGGCGGGGCCTGTAGTGAAGACTACAGAAATAGTCACCCCTGGTAGTGTCATTACCGATGGGTGGATCGCACATGTGTGTATAGGCTGAGGCCCCCCGGGAGCACATGCTCCGGTTTCCATAGCGGAGGCAATGTCTAAGGTACCGCAGTCAGGGTTTTCAGTTCAATAGGTGGCCTTAGGCGGGGGTGTGATGACAGCTGAGAAGGGGCAAGGCCCCTGTAGAATGGGGTCCAGGTGAGTCTGGTGTGACCTGGGGAGCAGAGGGGTCAGGAAGGAGCTGAAGACCCCCGTGGAGCCACCTGGTTAGGTGGTCAAGGAATCAAGGCAGGGCCCAGAGGCACCTCAGAGAGGACTGTTTTTGAAGATAAGGTGAAAATGAAAGTGAAGTTGCTCAGACATGTCCTACTCTTGCGACCTGGTGGACGGTAGCCTACTAGGCTCCTCCGTCATGAGATTCTCCAGGCAAGAATACTGGAGTGGGTTGCCACTTCCTTCTCCAAGGAGTCTTCCCAGCCCAGGGATTGAACCTGGGTCTCCCGCATTGGAGGCAGATACTTTAACCTCTGAGCCACCAGGGAAGCCAGGTACTTAGAGAGAAAGAAGATACGGCACTCAGAGAGAAAGAGACTTGGCCCCAGGTAAGGGAGGTGCAGATCCAGGCCCAAGCTCTGAGCTCCAGACCCTTGTTCCTCGACTCTGTCCTCCACTCCCGTGGGGCTGGGGGCGTCACTGGCTGCATCTCTCGCTACGTGTACCTTGTGATTCCCCCTTACCTGGAGCTCCCCTGCTTCCTCTATGCTCTCCCAAGGGAGGGCTCAAGTCTGGATTCTTGCCCCCTTCTGGGCCTGCTCCCCCCAAACCCCACCCCAGTGGCTGTGCCTCCTCTGGGCTGACATGGGACCTGGCCCAGGGCATAAAATTGCCTTGGGGCCTGTAGGAGAAACACATCCAGCCATTTAAAACCATCACACTTGCATTTGTAGGCTCTGGCTTCTGAGAAGCAGGATAAACAAACCCAGGCCCAAGAGGAAACTTGTTCTTCTTTCTTTCCTCTGCCTTTCAAACTCATCAAAGTCAAGTTCTCAAAGCTCCACTGTCTCACAAGTGCCTTCAAATGGGTCTCATTGCTTTATTTATTGTGCTTATCACAAGTGCAGGCAGCCTGGAGACTTCTGGGCCAGTGGAGACCTCTTTCAGGGAGTGTTGACATTTCCAGGGGATCTGAATGGTCCTCAGGGTCTTTCTTTGTGTGGATCAGCCAAATTGAGAGAGGGGCTTGCTAATGGGGGTTTCCCAGGTGGGTCATCCCTGTGTGGCTGGGCTCATTTCTTCATCCACACTCCATTGCTCGTGCAGCCAGGTCTGTGTCTAGCCCAGGATAACTTCCTGGCTTTCCCCCTGGACCACTCTGGTGTGACCCTGTCCTGCTGTGTTTAGTTTAGTAGAGGCACTGATAAGAGTCACTGTGACTTTGGATGAAGCAACATGTTAATACATTTAACCCAAGTGGCTACTGTGTGTGTGTATGTGGCAGGGACTAGGGAGGTGCAGAAATAAAGGAGGCCTGCCCTGTGGTTCTCTGTGGCCCACAGCCCACTGGAGGGAGGCAGAGGCATCCATCAATCAACCTGCCACCTGGCGGGCTGGGTTAAGTGCATTATCGAGGCAGAAAGTGCTGGTGGAGGAAGAGGTGGATTCTGATGTGAATGAGAGGAGAAAGACCTTGTGAAGGTCGGCAGAGGCTGTGGGGGTTGTGTTAAGTGGAGGGACTGAAAGAGCAAAGGCACAGAGGCAGGGAGCGTGGGGGCTGAATAGTGTCACAAAAGAAAAAGATGGCCAGGGATGAGCAGTGAGAGGTTGGATTAGGCCAGATCATGGAAGGCTCAGCTTTGCTTTGGGGGAGAGTCCTCTGCTGGTTTTGAGGAGCATCTCTGGGATGGCTTTGTCCCCGGCGTGTGCACAGGGCTACGTTCTCAGCAGTTCCTGGAGGGTTTGCTCACCGAGGAGTGGGTTTCTAGTTAGAGTTAAACAGTGTCTGGGTGTGGTGCAAGGGTTCTTTGGCCATGGGCTTTGCTGGACATCTGACTCCTCCCATTTTCTGGACAGCTGGGGAGATTAATCCTAAAGCATATTCTTGCTTCCTCTTGAATGGCCTCCAAGTGGGTCCACAGGTCCCACTGCTGTATGGCCACATATAGAGCCAGGCCCATTATGCAATCTTTCCTAACACCCTACCTGTCTGAGTCTGGTTGTAATCTTTGCAGTGTGGTCGATATCACCTTTTTTTTTTTTTTTTTGGCCAATGTGAGATAGTGTGTATCAAAGTGCTTTGAAAGTTGTATTATTCAGATGCAAAGTATTTCTTTTTCTTTCCTTTTGTTATCCTGTCATCGGACAGGACTGAGCGAATTCACTTTCATGCATTGGAGAAGGAAATGGCAACACACTCCAGTTGTTCTTGCCTTGAGAATCCCAGGGATGGGGGAGCCTCTGGGCTGCAGTCTATGGGGCTGCACAGAGTCGGACACGACTGAAGTGACTTAGCAGCAGCAGCAGCAGCATCTATTCTCAGACTGTCCTGATAAGCCTGGGCCAAAGACCTATCTCTTCTGTCTGTTATGGAGGGCAGATTGAATCACCTCTGCATTTTAGCAGTTCCAGGAAGCAGACACTGGAGAGGTGAAGAGGCTTGGGTGTGGTCAGGCAGTAATGAGCGGAGTGGGCCTGAACCCAGGAGAACATGCTAGAAAGTAACAAGGACAGTTTTGCTGTTATTTGACATCATCAGAGTCCACCTCCTCATCTTCCTAACTTCTTGGTTGCCAGATGCCCTTGTGCCCCTCTGCTCTCTTTGGAATCCTTTATTTCTCTATTCTGAATGGTTCAGTTTGTATCTTCTTTCCCAGGAAGTTTTCCCTATCTCCCCGGGTGCCAAGACTCTCTATCTCTCACAGCACTTGCTGACCTCTTTGTCATGGTACTTTACACTGAGTTCTGTGTTAGAGCCATTTGTGAAGATTTCCTTTCCTTCCTGTTGGGTCTAGGCTCCTCAAGGGAAGGGATCATGTTGTTTAGACATTTATGTCCCTTTGTCAAAGTTCCTTATACCCCAGAAGCCTCTGTGACTGCAAGACTACTTGTCTTGGGGACTTCCCTGGTGGCCCAATGATTAAGAATCTGCTCTCCAATGCAGGGCACATGGGTTTGATCCTTGGTTGGGAACTGAGATGCCACGTGCCCAGGGCAACTAGGCCCACGTGAAGCAACTATTGAAGCTGTGTGCTCCAGAGGCCACTTGCCACAACTAGAAAGAAGCCCACACGCAGCAACAAAAGATCCCACAAGCTGCAACTAAGACCCCATGCAGCCAAATAAATAATTAAAAGAAAAAAAAGAACCACCTGCCTTCAGGGAACGTCCATGAGACCAGCGGGGGCCGAATGCTGAGGCATATCCTCCCTAAGCTGTTTTTCTAAGGCAGTTCTGTGCCTGCTCAAGTCCTGCAAAACACTGTCAGTCCTGACCTCCCCATCAGCCATTCCTGCACTCCTCTCTGAGCTGCGGGCTGGGCCTCACTTCCTCTGAGCCTGAATCGTTTAATTCCCTTTGTGAGGCTGGAAGTGAGGCCTGCCTGGGTACTCGGGGGCAAGGGAGAGGAGAAGAAAGAGAGGAAGAGAAGAGAGAGAGAGAGAAAGAAGGCAGGAGAGGATGGAGGGGAGATATGGAGAACCAGGGAGGAAATCAAGGGGGAGTCAGTGTGGGGTCCCCACTTTCCCCTGAGGAGTCACAAACTCCCGCCCAGTTCAGAGACAAGAAGGGGCCATTTCTCCATCCTTCTTGTTCCTGGCCCTCATCACCTCCGCAAGTGCCTTCTTTGTCCTGGAGAAATAATGGCTTGTCAGAGAGGCACGATTATTACTAATTGCTAGATTGCTTTGCGCCTGTTGTTCTCAGACAGGCAAGGCGGGGCCTGTCTCTGGAGGGGCCTCTGGGTGACCTCTTCCTAGAGAGGGAGAAGCTGGCGCAAGGAGAGCGAAGGAGTGAGGAAGACAGCTCGGCATCCTCTCATCTCTCCTGGTTCAGAGCTGTGACTCTTCCGGGATGATGGGTGGGGAATCCGGGCCTGGGGTTATGATTCACAATCACACACGAAGACCGCAAATACTGACACATAAGTCAGCTATGAAATCATCCACACCCACATAGAAATACCTGTACACGCAGCCGTTACCATCTCAGTGAATCACACGTGTCAATGCAGATCCTCAGTGATCAGTGGACACATCAATAATCACAGATGGGCAGGCTCCACAGGCCAGCTAGAATAGTGGCCCACACACAGGAACCTGGTGTCCAGGGTAAGCAAATGTCCAGAGATTTGAGAGTGATGATTAATGGCATCCTTCTTTCCATCGATTTCTAGACCAAGTAAAAAATAGAGTAATAGTGACCAAGAAATTATTCCTGTATTTTCATCTCTCTTTTTGTTTAAGACACATGGTTTCACATTTCAGAATTTGCGGTGTGGGTTTACATTGGCCACATATTAGATTTGTGAATACTAACTGTATTACTAGCAAAGGCAGTTTAAAGAAATGAGGCCCACAAGGACTTCCCACTCCTCCCTCTTGTGTTGCAGTGCTCCAGAGTCACAAGACAAGAACCCAGACAGCTGCAGACCCTGCTTTGGGGCAGAACTCACCCTGCTGAGGAGGGGCAGGTGTATGCAGTCCATGCTGACCCCTTGCCATGCTCTGGTCTCTCCCCAATCTTGCTGATTCGGTCAAGAAAGGAGTGGGTCAGGGAAGGAATGCAGCAGGAAGGAGGAGGGCCGATTTCTTCCCACTGTTTCCTGGAGAGCAGAACTTCTGGTTGTGTGAGCAGGACAGGAAAACAGGAAATGGTTTTCCCTTCGAGATGGATACTTTTGGGTGAATGTATCCAAAAGTATCTGTGAATGGTTGTTGATGGTTGATGTTATTTAGTGGCTAAGTCATATCTGGCTTTTGTGACCCCATGGGTAGCCTGCCAGACTCGTCTGTCGGTGGGATTCTCCAGGCAAGAATCCTGGAGTGGGTTGCCATTTCCTACTCCAGGGGATCTTCCCGACCAAGGGATCGAACGCACATCTCCAACATTGGCAGGTCGATTGTTTACCCCTGAGCCAGCTGGGAAGCCCACCGTGAATGGGGTCAGTGGGAAAAAAACAGCTACAGATACGCTCACATACAATGATTTGCATATTCAAGTGTGCATTACACAGCAGGTTCAGGTGGGCAGAGATTACCTGTAAACAGTCACGCTTGTGTGGTATCCACTATCGGGCACGCATGTGCAAACTGGGAGCCTCAAGCGCCCACGCCCACATGCGTGCGTGCTGGTTTTCACGTGGGGGCGAGTTTGGATGCAGGTGCCCATAGGATGTAGCCCTCTTTCCTGGATCTTGGCCAGCATTGTCCTGCAGGAATCCGTAAGCCATTTCACAGCAGAAGACAGAATGTGCAGATCTGCTCAGAGGCCACTTTGTGGAGTTCCTGAAGCCAGAGGGCTGTGTGTGTGAGTGGGGGTGGAGTGACTGGCCTCCCGGCCAGTCACTCTGGTCGTTTCTTCCTGTTCACAGCAGGTCACCTGAGTCTGGGCCTGTTAGTGTGGACTCTCAGCCTTCCAGGGCCTCCCGGACAGATGCGCCTGCCCGCTATGGTCCTGAGCCTGGGAGAAAGCATCCCCCGCCCCCTCTGTCCTCCTTGAGACCGGCCGCCCTCTGCAGGCTGCCCTGGCATTCACGCCCCCTCTGGAAGTCCCGGAGGCCATTTGGTTCACTTCGGTGTTGTTCAGTTGAGGAAACCAAGTCTTCTTTAAAGGAAGTCGTGGTGCCACCCTTATTGTATTTCCTCAGACCTTGACTATCTGTATAGATGCCATCATTAATCATAAGCTGGTCGCTTTCTGTGCCTCCCAGGCATTTCCAGATTGTGCTTGCCCATTTCTCCTTAGACTGGAAGCACCCTGTGAAGAGGGACCCCACCTTCTCATTTAATGATGAATCTCTCTCAGCCAGTTTAGAACTGGTGTTTGGAGATTGCTGAGTCCAGCCCCCATATCATACTGACGAATTTGTTATTGTTTACTCACTAAGTCATGTCTGACTCTTGCAACCCCATGGACTGTAGCCCGCCAGGCTCCCCTGTCCATGGGATTCCCCAGGCAAGAATACTGGAGTGGGTTGCCATTTCCTCCTCCAGGGGATCTTCCCAACCCAGGGATCGAATCTGTGTCTCCTGCACTGGCAGGCTGATTCTTCCCTGCTGAGCGTGGCCCACGGAAGCCCAAAGAGAGGAAAGGATTTGCCTAGAGGGTCAACATAAATCCCCAGGGTCTAAGACAAGCCCAGCCTCTTCTCTGTGTGCAGCTCTGAGGTTGGAGGGTTAGCTGTGTGGACTCTCTGTGTAAATGTGTGTATGCCTGCATACCTGGGTAGCTGCTTGTGTGCTCCTGTGTATGTGCTCCTGTGTATGGTGTGTTTTCATATGTGGAAAACTATGTGGACTTCTAGGTGAATGCTATGAATGTACTGAAGTGATTCTGGATATAAATGAATTTATGTATGCATCTACATACACCTCATTATGTATCCACATGGGTCCTGATATAATATACAAATGCACCTCTGTGTGTGTCTAAGTGTGTCTCTCCACTCACGAAGAGCAGTACATCCTTATCTACCCTGGGCAAGTATGCACTGGCCGTGTATCCATTTATACTTAACTCCGTGTTTGCACATCCTCATTCTTGCATTTCTGCTGTGTGCCTGACCTCGGTATCCAGCCATGTAAATGCTGCATGTGTTTGTGTAACAGATGGATTGTGCGTTTGTTTCCATAGAGCTCCAGCATTTCCTGCCTGCACTCAGCATGCTCACCTTTGTGACTCAGGCAGCGTGAGCCCTTCTGCTCACTCGTGGTTCCTGGGGGCAGCCCAGCTCCTGGTGCTGTCTGCCTCACTGGTCACTGGGCTGGCAGCCTGTGTCTTTCCACTCAAGGAAAGGTCACTTGGACCCCTGTGCAGGCTCAAATCATGTAACCTTTAATGTTTCCCCTCCTGTGGGGATCGCTCAATTTCCAGCCTCTCTGGAGTCCAGTTTGTGTGATGCCAGTTTGAGAGTGAGACTGTGGCCTGGTACAATCTTCCCAAAGCACTGTGACGTGATGCCCGGGAGGGCAGTTTACTGATGGAACTTTCTATGAGTTCAGGGAACAGCTTATTTCCCACAGGACAGTCTCAACTTCAGTATTATGGTCAAAGTCTGCTGGAGACCACAAAATCCAACCCTCCCATTTTAGGGATGAAAACACTGAGGCCAGGGGAGGAAAGATGACTTATTGTGGCCCACACATTGATTGCTGGACCCCTGGTCTAGTGTCTTTCCCCTGGTTATACCAGGTGTCCTGGGCCAGATGGGTAGTGGTCCACCAAAGATTCGTGTTTCCCTTCTATAGAGTAGACAGCTGGCATGCAAACATCCTCATGCACACAGGGACCACATTTCTATCACCCCTTGTATCTACATGGGTCATGTGACTGAGTTCTGAGCATGGGATATGATGGAAGTGATTGACATATGCCAGCTCTGGGTCTTGTTCACAATTACCTCCCAGGCACATATTCTCTTGGTCTTCCTCCATTTGCTGACTGGAATTGACTGCCCAGGGAGACCAGGAAGTAACCACATGTTGATGGTGGAACAGTTTATATCCACCTGGGTCCTTGAATGTCTCCTTGAAGCAGAGTGCTTCCCCATGAGAGGAAGAAATACAATTTCTGTTGCATTAAACCATTGAGATTTTATGTTTATTTGTTACAGCAGCTAGCATCATCTTGATTAATACACTACCTCTTCTTTTTCAGGAAGTGACCCTTAAGAAAAACCTTCCAAGTTCCTCCTTATTGTCACTGTCTTTAAATCACAAAATGGGGCTCCTTTTGATTACCCAGAACAGCCCAGCCCCAGAGGGAAAACCTGAGTCTCCATGGCGACTATTCCTGCAGTGTATAATAAAATTAATGGATGTACTCATTACAGTAATTCTGGCTGTCCTCTGAGCAAATTTCACTCTTCAGGAGGATCACTGGCTTTTACTTGTGATGCCTGCGAATTATCCTTTAAAACTGTAGACAGATTCAGATCTCCTTGTAACCTCAGCCCAAGGGGCGAATGGCCTTGCCCTTTGGAGGATGGATCAAAATGACATTAGTGACCAGGAGCTCACCCTTGATTTTCCCTCTTCAAATCCTCTCGGTTCAGGACCCTTTCCTCTTCCCAAATGGTCCTGATGAGAGTTCTCCCCCAACCCCAGCCTCCTGAGTTGAAGGGAATAGCTTCTGTTGCTGCAACCTGGGTCAGTGCCAATGATCTCATTAAATGCCTCTGAAGATTCCCCCAAGCTGAGACCTCTGAGATGGCATCTATGCCATCCTTGGAATTTCAGGTCTGCTAGAGTCAGAGGCAGAGACAGAACCTATGACACTATACAGTAATGCGAGAAGGTCGGAGGTCAGACAATCACCCAGACCTGCTCTTTTAGCAGAAGTCCTTAGCCAATGAGTATCCTGCAAGCGTACACAGAGACATGCCACGGTGGTGGTAGTGATTTAGTTGCTAAATCATGTCTGACTCTTGTGATCCCATGGACTATAGCCCACCAGACTCCTCTGTCCATAGGACTCTCCAGGCAAGAATACTAGCGTGGGTTGCCATTTCCTTCTCCAGGGGATCTTCCAGACCCAGGGATTGACCCTGGGTCTCCTACCCTGCAGGTATATGCCATACTCTTGCTCAAATACCTGTGACTCCCTATTGTTAAGACCACAGGCTTAAATGTTTTATTTTAAAAAATATTCATCCAATTATTTATTTTTGATGTGGACCATTTGAAAAATCTTTATTGAATTTGTTACACTGTTGCTTCTGTGTTTGTATGTTTTGGGTTTTTGGTTAAGAGGCATGTGGGATCCTAGCTTTCTGACCGGGGATCAAACCCCCTGTTTTGGAAGGTGAGGTCTTAACCATTGGAGCATCAGAGAGGTCAGGCTTAATTCATTAACCTGCCTTTCAGGATTTTCACCGGGGGCTCAGACAGTGAAGAATCTGCCTGCAATGCGGGAGACCTGGGTTTGATACCTGGGTGGAAAAGATCCCCTGGAGGAGGAAATGAAAGCCCACTCCAGTGTTCTTGCCTGGAAAATTCCATGGACAGAGGAGCCTGGTGAACTACAGTCTATGGGGTCACAAAGAATTGGATACAACAGAGTGACTAATACACACACAGGATTATCACAACCAGGCTCCACTTTCCCCCTTCCCTGGTCTAAGCATCCTCTCATAGCAGCAGGCCTGGGGCACAGCAGCTCCTCAGAATGCTTTGACTTTTCATGTCTGAATTCTTCGTTCATGTTTTTTCTTCTGCCTGGAAAACATTTTCCCTCTTATTGACTTGTTAATATCCCTCCTTTTCTTGTGGACCCGGCCCTTTGTCACTTCCTTCGCGAAGCCTTCCTTGACTCTTACCCTCCCATTTAGATCACACCTCGCTAGAGATGTAATGAGATGAAATGTTTGTGGTCAGGGAGCAAATTTCTATTACCCTCTGCCCCAGAACTGAGCTCCATCCTTGGCGCTTAGTATGGATGTGCCAATAAATACTGCTTGAACAGCAAGAGCCCTGTTTGCTCATCTTGGTGGGCCTCAGGCTGCCCAGTGGGGTTTGTCTGAGGTCCCCACATGGCCTCAGGCCCTCGTGAGAATTTCACAATGAGAGACCAGAGGCCTGAAGAGGCGCAGCCCCAGAGGACCAGGTGGGCAGCATCAGTCAGTGATAGGAACACTGCCTCTGTGACCCATGCAGTCAGTCGATGAAGCTCTTTATCTCATCACTCCTGCATTTGTTCTCGTGTTAGCATCTCTGAAATCAGGAAGGTTCTGACCATGGATAACCTATCACAGTTTGTTTGACAGTATGTTTTTCTTTCTTAGTGATAGGTAAGTGCAAAGTGCATTTTATGCTAAGTGAAATAAGTCAGACAAATACTATATGATATCACTTATATGTGGAATCTGAAAAATACAACAAACCAGTGAACATAACATAAGAGAAGCAGACTTACAGATAGAACAAACTAGTGGTTACCAGTGGGGCTAGGAGAGGGGGCCGATATAGGGGTGAAGTGAAAAGTACAAATGATTGGGTATAAGATAGGCTCAAGGATGTACTGTACAACACGGGGGTTACAGTCAATACAGTTATTTTGTAGTAACTGCAAATGGGAAAAATAATCTTTAAAATTTTTATAAAAATGAAAAATGAAAGGCCATTGTTTTTAGTGAAAAGAAATTGCAGGTTACAGTGGATGTACCTTAGATTTGCTGAAATAGATTAAGTTACCTGTGAACAGAGGTCAGGGCTGAGATACGGATGGCTAAGTAAAGTCATCACTGGCATCAGACTTGGACATGAGAAGGAAGCAGATCCAGGGCTAGGATGAGGTGTGTGAGGCATCAGAGGAAACAGGAAGCAGGGGTATAGATTGGTGTCTCACTACTGCTATATTTCTTTTATTTTTTTATTAAAAAGTATTTATCTATTTATTTACTTGGCTGCCTCAGGATCTTTAATTGCAGCATGTGGGGTTTTTATTTACCATGTGGGTTACCAGGGATTGAACTCAGGCTCCCTGCATTGGGAGTGCAGAGTCTTAGCCCCTGGACTACCAGGAAAGCCCCAGCTGAGTTTCTTTTTTGAAGGAGGAGGAGAGCTTTCTTGTCACTCAGTGAGAAGCAGACTCACAGATAGAACAAACTAGTGGTTACCAGTGGGGCTAGGGGAGGGGTGCGATATAGGGGTGAAGAAGTGAAAAGTACAAATGATTGGGTATAAGATAGGCTCAAGGATGTATTGTACAACACAGGGGATACAGTCAGTGAGCAACCCTAGAAGGAAGTGACACTCTGGATGGGGGCAACAGTCATCTCCCAGGTCTCGTGTCCATCTCCCAAATTCTGGGCCTCTTTGTCCCTCTTACAGATCTCTCTCCACAGACCTACTTTGGATGAAGGAGAGGAGAGGGGACAGTGGGCAGGCGAGAAGAGTCTGCTCCTGGATAGGTGTGGGTGGCGATAGGCGACAGGTGTTGAAATGTGGAAGTCAAGAAGACATCACTGGCTCTCAACCGCGGCTGCCAGTTCCCCTCACTGGGGGAGCTTTTCAAGAATACATTGCTTTGGGACATCCCTGGTGGTCCAGTGGTTAAGAATCTGCCTGCCAATGCAGCGGACACGGATTTGATCACTGGTCCAGGAAGATCCCACATGTCATGGGACAACGAAGCCTGTGCGCCACAACTACTGACGCCTGTGAGCCTGGGGCCCTTGCTCTGCAACAAGAGAAGCCACGACAGAAGTCCGTGCACTGCAAGGAAGAGTTGCCCCTGCTGGTGGCAGTTAGAGACAGCCCTCGTGCAGCAACAAAGACCCAGCACAGTAGAAAACAAACAAACAAACGCTGTGTGAGTTTTAACCTGGACCAATGAAACCACTATTTGTTGTCTAGGGTTGAGAGTCACTGGCTGAAAGTATTTCTTAAATATTTAATGCTAATCATTGAGGATGGCCTTCAGAATGCAAATTATATTGTGATCCCTGAATTGGAGAAGTAAAACAATTTACATTTAAGTAGCCCTTTCAGTTTGCAAAGCACTTACACAGTATGTGATTATATTTGCTCCTCTGAGGCAGGAAGGCTCATTACTATCATCATGCTCATTTTACAGAAGAGAGTATAGGCTAGGAGGTCGCGAAACCTTGTAAGGAGAGATGATGTCTCAGACGAGTGATGGAGAAGGTCGTACACTTGGCTGGTTGTCCAGGGGATTAAAGGAGCAGAGCTGGGAACAGCTAGTGGTTGGTATTTGGGAAAAGAGAGAGAGAGAAAGAGGAAGAAAAGAACACTGGGTACAAGAGAGCAGGAGCAGAAACAGAAGCAGGAGGCTAGAAGATGACAGTGAATATGGAAGGATGAAGACAGCCGGCTAGAACAAAGAGCTCCGTAACTAAATTAAAAGATGCCCAAGTGGTGTTAGTGGATGGAAAGCCATCTTTAGAATCAGCTGAGGAACCCCAGCTTCTATCAAGGGCCAGAAAGGTGGGGCAGAGGAAAGTAAAGGTTTTCCTAGAGAAGTTCCATTGGTGAGGAAGATGAAGTTAAGACCAGAAGCCAAAAGGAATATACCAGGATCTTGAACAGAAAGGACCTGGCTTTTCCAGGGATGTAAAGGTGTGAGATGGTGGCATTGGTACAAGAGTCAGAAAAAAGGAGGTGGTGGTGGGGTGGGTTGCTCAGAACACCAGGCAGGGTGTGCATCGAGAGAGGCTTAGCAAAGTTCTCTGAGGACTGGGAAGTTGGACCAGGGTGCCACGTCGCCGGGCATCCTTGATACCCTGAAACCCCCTGTACTTGCCCCAGGATCAGCTGTGCAACCTCACTGCAGGGACGAGAGAGACAGGGGAGCACCATAGAGGGATGCTGGGAATGGGGTCTTCCTTAACTGGGAGGTGCGGTCAAGTCCAACAAGTTTGAGCCCCTCGGTAGAGTACCCAGACTGAAGATTTCAGAAAAGTGACAGGTAAATCGCTAGTTCCTCCATAACATAATAGGCATGTCCTCTTGGGGGGCATTCCCTCGGGCCAGGCTTGAGTTTTTAACAGTAGGGCGCCCGGCCCGTGTGTCCTTGCTCACCACCTTCTGGTCTTATCTTCTTTTTAACGAATTCTGAATCATAATGAAAAGTTTTCCTTGGATGTACTGTATGCCTGACAATCAAATCACTACCAAATCAATTCTTTGCAATCAATGTTTTTCTAATGAATTTTGCATTTCTAATGGCAGGACCTGACAGTATCTGTTTATTTTCTCTCTTGCCCTTGGCTCCCTCTCCTGCTTCCTTATTTGAAACAAATGGCAGAAGAGGTTGCAGGAGCCAAATAATGAGTCTGCCGCTGTTTTGCTGTTTTCCTTTCTCAGCCCCTCCTCAATTTCTCCTAGTCCTTTTCCGCAGCGTCCCTCACTGGGAAACCTAATGGAGTGTTTCTGGAGTAATTAGAATGATTTAAATAGCCCTGCTAACAAAGTTTGTCAGGAAGAACCCCATAACCCATCAAGGCTCCCTCAGTACATGTATTGCCTCCTGAACAAGGAAGGCGTGGAAAATACATACTGGGGAAATGGAGGGGCTCTCCCTGTTCCCCGACAACTCCCTCCATCCTCCTGAGCAATGCTCCCACATTGCCCCCCACCACCTCATAGAGCACAGATTAGATACAAAATAACTTCATTGCAGACTTTCTGTGGGATTTCTTGGCAAAAGAACATATCTATTAGTAAAATAAATATTATAGAGAGGTCAGGAGAATGACTCCCAGACCACAGCTGGTTCCTAAAGCCTAGATTCCTAAATCAATAAATGAAAGAATGAATGAGGACAGTAAGGACCTGTAGGCTAGTGTTCCAGAATTTACCATTGTAGTAGACCCCATAATACCCCAGCCGCTTCTAATCCCTGGAACCTGCGAACATGGAGTTAGTCAGCTGTGTCTGCCTTAAGGGGAGTAGCCTGAATTCTTCAGGGGGGCCCAGAGTAATTATAAGAGACTTAAAAGTGAACAAGGGAGGCAGAAGAGGAGGCAGAGTGATTCCATGAGAAAAGGACTCAGCCTATATTCCTGACCCTAAAGATGGAGGAAGGGGCCACGAGCCAAGAAATGCTACTGGGTGGCCTCTAATACTGGGAAAAGGCAAGGAAATGGATTATTCCCTGGAGTCTCCAGAGGGCAACCCTCTCTGACCAACACTTTGGTTTTAGCTAGTGAGACCTCTTCCAGACTTCTGACCCCCAGAACTATAAGATAAAAAGTGTGTGTTGTTTCAAGCTACCAAGTTTGTAGTAATGTGTTAACAGCAGAAATAAGAAAAAATACAGAAGTGTGTGTTTCTCAGGTGCCCTGAATATGGCTGATGTGATGGAGGGAAGCCTGAGGTACATTATCATGGATTTTAACAGACCATGAAGGGCTTCCCTGGTGACTCAGTGGATAAAGAACCCACCTGCCAGTGCAGAAGACATGGGTTCGATCCCTGGATCAGGAAGATCCCCTGGTGAAGGAAATGGCAACCCACTCCAGTACTCTTGCCTGGGAAATCCCATGGACAGAGGAGCCTGGCAGGCTGCAGTCCATGGGGTCACAAAGGGTTGGACATGACTGAGTGACTAAACAACAACAACAGACCATGAGCCTGCTGTCTTTAATAAATGTACGTGCAAAGCAGTGACCATGGGCCCAATAAGGGGCATGGAGGTGTGGGGAACATCTGAGCACCTCACTGATAAACTCAGTTCATCCGTTCATGGGTCTTGAAGCAGCCAAGCCAGCCCTTTCCTCAGCCCATCACTGCCTTGAGGAAGGGAGAGTGTTGTTATCTCCTCTATGGAGCACTCCCTACTTCCACCTTCCACTCCCACTCAGGTTAAGAGCAAAGTCTTTGCAGCGAGTCAGGCTGAAGTTTGCGTCTTCTGGCATTTATCAGCTGGGTGACCGTGAGTAGTTTGCCTAGTCATTTCTATGAATGCCTGAGCATCATTTCTCCATCTTTAAGGATATATTAATATAGTGACTAACCCCTGAGGGTTGTTGTGAAGATGCACATCAGAGATTGGTACACTGGGCGAAGCAAAAGCTCAATAAGTGTATGTCATAACACTGTGTCATTATGAAAGTTTCTCACGTGATACCTCCCTCATCCTTGTTCCCAGCTGATGACTGCTTCCTACTTCGTTGAGAAAATGGAAACGATCGAGAGAGGTCTTCCACTGAATTCTACTGCAGCATCTACTCACCTACCAGCATCTGTCCACTCCTTGTCTGCCTTTCCCACATGTTGCATGGGCGAACAGTCCATACTCCTGGCTAAAGCCAACTCTTACACTGGCGTGTGCATGAGAGTCCTTTCCTTCTCCCCTCCCCTATGTGCACAAGTGGCAATTCTTGCCTCTTTTACATTTAATCCATTTTTATCTCTGGACTAGACCATTCCCATCTGCATGTAAACGTGCTCTTCTGCAAGGTTAAGAAAATCCTCTCTTGACTCCACTTCTCTTTTATTACTGCCCACGTCTTGTTTCTTATTGCATCAAAACTCCTAAGAAGAGTTGGTACCACCCAGGAAGGCCTTTCACCCACTACTGCACCGAAACTGCTCTTACCAAGGCCAACAATGACTTCCAGTTGCTAAGTGGACAGGTCAAGCAAGATGTGGACTGGACATTGTCAGGGACGCTTTGATTCAGGTGGTCACACTTTCTGCTTTGAATTCCCACACATGACAGTCTCTGGGTTTTCCTCCTATCTCGCTGCTGGTGCTTCTGCACTCCCTTTGGTTTCTCATCTCTTCTCCTAGTTTTCTACACATTATTGACCAGAGGCATATTAATATGTCTTTTGTTACCCGAATGTTATTGACCAGAGATGTATCAATACGTTTTTAGAGAGTGATACAATTAGCATCACTGTGCAAAATTGTTAGAGCTTGAAATTGATCAAGGGTTCATTATGCAACTTATGATTGCTGTTATCATTCACATTTTACTCTGTTAGGTTTTTGTTCCAACTTCGTGTCTATTATAAATGCAAGTTTATTACCATAAAATTTTCAAAAATGATGCATTGTGAAATTTGAGTGAAGAATTTTTCAGTGAATTTTATTCAGATGCTTTCTCTGATTGTCTCAGTGACATATATACTAGCATCTAGAAGATGATAGTTCAGAGTATGGTTCTGATTCAGACAGTGTGAATATTAGACCAATAAAAAGAAACCTTAGTGATTGATTCTGATATGAAGAGTGAAAATGAAACTCACAGTGCTGAAGAAGACTTTCCAGGTGTGTCAGGTGTAACTATTGAATGTAATAACCCATAAAGTGTTAGTGAAATAACAGACTCAGTATTTGGCTGGCCAAAATAAAAATCACTGGCCACAGGCATTATTTTCTGCAAAAATGCCACGGTCAGTAATGAGT
Organism: Aepyceros melampus; assembly: GCA_006408695.1. Taxonomy (NCBI): domain Eukaryota; kingdom Metazoa; phylum Chordata; class Mammalia; order Artiodactyla; family Bovidae; genus Aepyceros; species Aepyceros melampus. Next base: position 210,070 of record SJXQ01002835.1, on the reverse strand, counting down.
TAATGTCGGGCTTATTCTGAGCTCACTCCTAGGTCCCCTTCTCAATAGACTCATTTCTTTGGTGACCTTACCTTGTGCTGTGACTTGAAATACTGACTGTTTACTGATGATACCAACGTTGACCCCTCTCCTGGATTAGAGACTTACGTATCCAATAGCCTCAACAGACTTACTCTTAACTATTACAGGTATGAAACCACCCTGCATTTGATTAAATTCTGGTAGACTTCTCAGATTCAACATGCCCCAAACAGAACTCTGGACAGTCCTTTCCCTCTCTGCTCCACATTTGCTCTATCTATGAAAGTTAAAGTCGCTCAGTTGTGTCCAACTCTGTGACCCCATAGACTATACAGACCACAGAATTCTCCAGGCCAGAATACTGGAGAGGGTAGCCATTCCTTTCTCCAGGGGATCTTCCCATCCCAGGGATGGAATCCAGGTCTTCCACATTGCAAGCAGATTCTTTACCAGCTGAGCTACCTGGGAAGCAAGCTCTATCTATAGCCTTCTCAATGTCAGCTAATGATGACTCCAATCTTCCCGTTGTTTAGACCAAAACACCTGCCAGGAAATACTCTACTTTTGGTTTTACTTATAGAAAATAGTATGGAATCTGATCAGTTCTCATACCGGTACTGCTCCCCCCCTGCTTCGAACCACCTTCATCTCATACTGAGTCACTCCAGTAGTCTTTTAACAGGTTCCCCTGATTCTACTCTTCCTGGAATTGCTCATATGGAAACCAGAATGATCCTTTTAGAGACTATAAAAGATCATGGCACTCCTCTGCTCAAAGGCTTGAGCTGCTCCCTATCCCTCTCAGAATTTAAGCTGAAGTCATACAAGGATCTCACTCCACCCCTTTCCTTACATTCTACTACTGTCACTGTATCTTATGCTGATCTAGCATCTCTGATCACTTTGCTGCTCCCCAGGTCCTGCCCTATGGTCTTTGCTTCAGTTCTTTCCTCATCTGAAGAACTGTTTTTCTAGGTATCTTCTTGCCTAGCTCTTCCATTTCTTTCAAGTCTTTGTTTCAATCTCACCTTCTCAATGAGACCATACTCACCACTTTAAAAATTGCAAAATCATCCTACACCTGCAGTCCCCATTACCTTCTATTAAGAACATATGATTTATTTAAAAAAATCTCATCTATTGCTTGTTTACCTCTCTCTGCTAGAATGTGTAAGCCCTATCAAAGGAGAATTACCATCTGTCCTCTGATGTATGCCTAGTATCTAGAACAGTGATCAAGCACATGTAGTCTCTTGGTGCTTGTTGAATGAATTTGTCAGGATGACTTTCTGAATGTTTTATACAAACCTTTCCTTATTATTTCTTATTATCTTTTGTCAGGGCTAGGAGTGGTAGGAGACAGTGAAGGCTCACACACAGCGCTTCTCTTGATGGTTTTTTTACCCCACCAACCATCATCCTCTAGGGATCGGCTGCCACACCTGATTCAGGTATTTGATCTCCATTCGGTGTATGTTCCTCCCCTAACTGGGCACTCATTGCCTCAAAATTAGGGGGGAGCCTTGGTAATAGAGGGTCCCTATGTGGCTCTAGTCGTAAAGAACTCACCTGCCAATGCAGGAGACCTAGGACAGTGGGTTTGCTTGGGTCCAGAAGATCCCCCGGAGGAGGGCATGGCAACCCACTCCAGTATTCTTGCATGGACAGAGCAGCCTGAGGGCTATAGTCCGTAGGGTCACAAAGAGTTGGACATGACTGAAGCCACTTAGCATGCACACACTTGGCAACAGAACTGCTTGAAAATCTTGTGAGTGAGCATCTGAGGTCCCCCCACCAATGGAATAAATAGTCATTATCTTTCCTTTAATGCTCACAGCCAAGTTGGTTTATGGAACTCTAATCCAAGGCTGGAACCCTGATGGAAATCTTAATGTCACTACCTGTTTGCAACTCAAACACACTGGGAACTCCTTGAGTGTAAAGATGCTGTCTTATTTCCAGGCCCACACATGGTTGTTACAGAGTTAGCGCTTGTTATTGGATGAATGCTCAATTGGCTACTGTCAATGACAATTGACAGAATGACATAACTTCATGGCAAATAGATGGGAAAACAGTGGAAACAGTGACAGACTTTATTTTCTTTGGCTCCAAAATCACTGCAGATGGTGACTTAGCCAAGAAATTAAAGGACACTTGCTTCTTGGAAGAAAGGCTATGACCAACCTAGACAGCTAAAGGCAAAGGAGAAAAGGAAAGATATACCCATCTGAACGTAGAGTTCCAAAAAATAGCATGGAGAGATAACAAAGCCTTCCTCAGTGATTGATGCAAAGAAATAGAGGAAAACAACAGAATGGGAAAGACTAGGGATCTCTTCAAGAAAATTAGAGATACCAAGGGAACATTTCTGCAAAGATGGGCACAATAAAGGACAGAAATGGTATGGACCTAACCAAAATAGAATATATTAAGAAGAGGTGGCAAGAATACACAGAAGAACTATACAAAAAAGATCTTCATGACCCAGATAACCATGATGGTGTGATCACTCACCTAGAGCCAGACATCCTGGAATGTGGTCAAGTGGACCTTAGGAAGCATCACTACAAATAAAGCTAGTGGAGGGGATGGAATTCCAGTTGAGCTATTTCAAATCCTGAAAGATGATGCTGTGAAAGTGCTGCATTTAATATGACAGCAAATTTGGAAAACTCAGGAGTGGCCACAGGACTGGAAAGGTCAGTTTTCATTCCAATCTCAAAGAAGGGAAATGCCAAAGAATGCTCAAACTACTGCACAATTTCACTCATCTCACACGCCAGCAAAATAATACTCAAAATTTTCCAAGCCAGGTTTCAATAGTAATGTGAACCATGAACTTCCAGATGTTCAAGCTGGGTTTAGAAAAGGCAGAGAAACAAAGATCAAATTGCCAACATCCGTTGGATCATAGAAACAGCAAGAGAATTTCAGAAAAACATCTATTTCTGCTTTATTGATTACCCAAAGGCTTTGAGTGTGTGGATCACAACAAACTGTGGAAGATTCTTCAACAGATGGGAATACCAGCCCACCTTACCTGCCTCCTGAGAATCTGTATGCAGGTCAAGAAGCAACAATTAGAACTGGACATAGAACAATGGACTGGTTCCAAACTGAGAAAGGAGTATGTCAAGGCTGTATACTGTCACCCTGATTATTTAACTTATATTCAGAGTACATCATGTGACATGCCAGACTAGATGAAGCACAAGCTGGGATCAAGATTGCCAGGAAAAATATCAATAATCTCAGATACACAGATGACACCACCCTTATGGCAGAAAGTGGAGAGGAACTAAAGAACCTTTTGGTGAAAGTGAAAGAGGAGAGTGAAAAATTGGCTTAAAACTCAACATTCAAAAAACTAAGATCATGGCATTGGATTCCGTCACTTCATGGCAAACAGATGAGGAAACAATGGAAACAGTGACAGACTTTATTTTCTTGGGCTCAAAAATCACTGCAGATGGTGACTGCAGCCATGAAGTTAAAAGACATCTGCTCCTTGGAAGAAAAGTTATGACCAACCTAGAAAGCATATTAAAAAGCAGAGACATCATCTGCGATGAAGGTCCACCTTGTCAAAGCTATGGTTTTCCCAGTAGTCATGTATGGATGTGAGAGTTGGACTATAACGAAAGCTGAGCAATGAAAAATTGATGCTTTTGAACTGTGGTGTTGGAGAAGACTCTTGAGAGTCTCTTGGTCTACAAGAAATCAAGCCAGTCCATCCTAAAGGAAATCAGTCCTGAATATTCATTGGAAGGACTGATGCTGAAGCTGAAGCTCCAATACTCTTGCCACCTGATGCAAGGAACTGACCCATTAGAAAAATTCTGATGCTGGGAAAGATTGAAGGCAAGAGGAGAAGGGGACAACAGGGAATAAGATGGCATCAATGACTTGATAGACATGAGTTTGAGCAAGATCTAGGAGTTGGTGATGGACAGGGAAGCCTGGCGTGCTGCAGTCCATGGGGTTGCAAAGAGTTGGAAAATTGACCTGGTGAGTGAAGTTTGGGAGACCTAGGACAAAGTTGGTAGGACCAGCTTTCAGGTGGTCAAATCTATTAATCTACTTTTGAGAGTTTTTTTTTTCCCCCAGGTGATAAATTATGGCTTGTTCCCATTCAGCCCATCTTAATCCCAAGGTACTCAAGGACAGTCCTGAAAGAGAGTAAAGAATAGAAGTGAGGCTCCAGACCTCCTTATTCTAGATCATGTCCACCAAAAAGAACCTCCCTTTTGATGAGCTCAAAATCAACTGACTAGGGATCTAATCTCATGGAGAAGATCCAATGCTCCAGAGGAGGTAGGGGTACCGGGGTGTGTGTGTCAGGCATGGGACCCTAGGGGGCTAATTTAGAATTCTGAATTCTACACTGAGGCTCAGAGGACTTGAGTAATTTTTCCAAGGCCCTGCAGTTGTAAACTGCAGAGATGGAGTGAAACCTGGTTCCTTAGAGCCCTTGGCAGCTGTGCTGCTGCAGGGGCAATGAATGAAAAGTGTTGAGATTTGGGAGTGTAGCCCTTGAACCTTACCTCTTTTCGGCAGGTATTGAGAATAGAGGAAACGTCCATCACTTCAGACAGGATGATACAGGCAAATTACAGAGACCCAAAGGCTGGTTGGGTTCTGGACCACATTAAATGATACTGTAGAGGTTTAAGTTATAAAATCATGAACTATCAGGGCTTACAGAGCCCCCAGAGAACCAGCTAGTCCTTAGTTTCAGGACTGTGTTTCATAGAACTCTAGTTCCAAGATGTCAATAATCATCCTAGGGAGAAACGAATCCATGATTTAAAAATTTAGAGAACTTTGGTTTAAAGGCATAAAAATTCCATTCAGTTCAGTTGCTCAATCATGTCTGACTCTTTGTGACCCCATGGACTGCAGCACACCAGGCTTCTCTGTCCATCACCAACTCCCGGAGCTTGCTCAAACTCATGTCCTTCGAGTGATGCCATCCAACCATTTCATCCTCTGTTGTCCCCTTCTCCTCCTGCCTTCAATCTTTCCCAGCATCAGGGTCTTTTCTAATGGGTCAATTCTTCACATCAGGTGGCCAAAGTATTGGAATTTCAAGCTTCAGCATCAGTCCTTCTAGTGAATATTCAGGACTGATTTTTTTCTAGGATTGACTGGTTTGATCTCCTTGCAGTCCAAGGGACTCTCAAGAGTCTTCTCTACCACAGTTCAAAGGCATCAATTCTTCAGCTCTCAGCTTTCTTTATGGTCCAGCTCTCACATCCATTCATGGCTACTGAAAAAACCGTAGCTTTGACTATACAGACCTTGTTGGCAAAGTAATGTCTCTACTTTTTAATAAGCTGTCTTTTTCTTAATAATTAATTATTAAATAATTAATTTTAATATTCTATCTTTTTCTTATAAAAGCTTATATGGATAACTTTTCTTCCAAGGAGCAAGTGTCTTTTAATTTCATGGCTGCAGTCACCATCTGCAGTGATTTGGAGCCCAAGAAAATAAAGTCTGTCACTGTTTCCATTGTTTCCCCATCTATTTGCCATGAAGTGATGGGACTGGATGCCATGATCTTAGTTTTTTGAATGTTGAGTTTTAAGCCAGCTTTTTCACTCTCCTCTTTCACTTTCATCAAGAGGCTCTTTAGTTCCTCCTCACTTTCTGCCATAAGATATAAAAGGCATAAAAGACCTTGCTTCAGATGTAGGTCTTCGGGAGCCTTCCAGTGTTAATATGCTTCACGAACCCTAACAAAATGTGTTTGGCTGCAAACCTTCCTGGTTGTGTGTAAAGGGGAATGAGCACTTTCATTGATCAAGGTTTGGGAAAGGATGAACCTGTCTGGCTAGTTGATGGCGGCAGTGGGTGGGGTGACCTCTCAGGCCTTCTCTGAGCCCCAGGGGCCATTCTGTGGTTTCAGATGGGAAGGGTTCTACTGTGGGTGAAGAGATGCAGTTTCCTATAGAGGAATAGTGGGTGTTCAGGTGGGAGACTCTGCCTGTGGGGTGAGAAAGAAGTAAAAAGTGAAAGTGCTGGTCACTGAGTCATGTCTGATTCTGTGACCCCCATGGACTGCAGCCTGCCAGGCTCCTCTGTCCATGGGATTCTCCAGGCAAAAATACTGGAGTGGGTTGCCATTTCCTTTTCCAGGGGACCTTCCCGACCCAGGGATTGAACTTGGGTCTCCTGCATTGCAGGCAGATTCTTTAATCGTGCCCCTTTTAAAGCATGGCCTGGAGCAGGGCTTCCAGTTCTAGGGAAGGAAGGAGCTTGTCCCTGATCTGTTAGTGAGTAAAGGAAAGGCAACCGGGTGTGTTGGTTTAATGGGAAGACACCTGCTTGGAGATTAGCAGGCAACCAGGTGCTCCGTGGAGGATCGGAGAAGCAGAAGCCAGGATGACCCACCCGGCTGCAAATGGCTCAGAGAGCTGCCTTTTCTTCTGCTAGTTCTGTTTGTTTTGTTTTGCTGTATTTGTTTTATCTTGTTTTCCTAATCACAGGATTCTAGATTTCAAGGGAATAAACGGATAAGGATTGGGAGGCATCTGAGGCTCTGGGAATTGGCCCTGATGTGGCCTGGGACCGGTGCAGGGGCCTACAGGGAGTCTGGAGACAGGCCCATTGTCTG
>SJXQ01002835.1:189300-199581 GCA_006408695.1 Aepyceros melampus | reverse complement strand
TGGATCTATTTTAAAAAGAGGGGAGAGGGAGAAATTGGGGGGGGTTGGGGGGGGGGGGGGGGCATATGAGGGAGGGGGGATATTTTCACACTTAGCCCAAATGAGCCTTTATCTGTGGCTTCCTTGCATTTGAGTGTTTCAAGTCCCAGGTCATCAGGCACACTTTTATTTTTTTCTAAATATACAGCAAGTCGCTCTAAAGACCACTGAAGATGAATTTTGAATGGCTGGGGCCATAGCCCCTTTAACTTCCTCTGGAACTCCTGCCTTTATTTCCAGTGGTGCAATCTTTACTCCAGTGACCACAGATCACATCTGGACCAAGAAAGAGACTGGATGGAAAGACTTGGCAGCAGTTTTTACCCCCTAGCTCTGAAACCTCAGTTGGGTGTTGGAGCTCTGTAATTCATGCCAAAGGTTGCTTCTTGCAATTTCTCTTTTCCTCCCCTGCCTTCCCCCTGCTTTCCTCCCCCACTGGGAGAGGAAAAGCAGCTATGCTTATAGAAAGATTGATTAGTTAAGCAAGTCAATTATATCTCTTGCCGAGAGCAACTGTATATTAAGTAATGCAGCAAAAATGATTGTCTGCACAGATCCATTTTGTCGAACAGCTGTTTCACAGGCCCGGAAAGAGAAGACGAAGGTTAAAATCCCGTAATAGTCTTCACTCTCCATCTCACCCCACCCCATCATGCCTGGCCCTCCAGGGGCTCCATTTATTATGAAATGGAATAAGGTTCGGTAATGAGCATGCTGGCGGCCTGCTCCATTTTGTGGGGAAACTCTCCCATCCTGCCGTGGGCTCCTGGGCTTCCATCAGCGCTGGCCCTGCTGCCCTCCTGCCACCAGGGAGTTGACTGATGCCCACTCACAAGCTGGCCTCACTCCTCCAAGCCCTGCCCAGCAGCCGTTACAAGATGCAGAGAGTTCCAGTTGTAGACTCTGGGGACCTGGGTTCAAGTGCAATTATTGAATGTCTGATCTTGGCTAAGTCTTTTAACCTTTATGAATCTCAATATTCTCATTAGTAAAATGCAACAAAATTTAAATGAGATAATGGGTATGATGAAATTTGGGGTCTGTATTCATTAGGTTGAATATTATTACCCTGAGCAAAGAGGAGAGGATGAGAGGAAAGTAGCTGGGCAGGGCCACGAGCTGGTTCAGCCAGAAGCAGAAAAGGCCAGGACTTTGTGTGCCACGTGTAATCAGTCTGTACTTCTTTTCTTTTTAACTGAAGTATAGCTGATTTACAATGTGGTGTTAGTTTCTGGTGTAGAGCAAATTGTTTCAGTTATATATATACACACATATATATGAGCTTTCCTAGTGGCTCAGAAGTAAAGAATCCGCCTGCCAGTGCTGGAGACTTGCAGGAAACTTGGGTTTGATCCCTGGGTTGGGAAGGTCCTTTGGAAGAAGCAATAGCAATGCACTTCCATATTCTTGCCTGGAAAATCACATGGACACAGGAGCCTGGCAGGCTACAACCAATGGGATTGCCAAGAGTAGGATACGACTGAGTAATTAAACAATAGTAACATATATGTATATATTTATATGTGGTATATATTCTTTTTGATTATGATTTGTTGCAAGACATTGAATATAGTTCCCTGTATTACACAGTAGGTCCTTGTTGTTTGTCTACTTTATAAACGTAGCTTGTATCTGCTAATCCCGAACTCGAATTTATCCTTCCCCTATATCTTTTCCCCTTTGGTAACCATAGATTTGTTTTCTGTGTCTATAATCTGTTTCTGTTTTGTAAAGAAGTTCATTTGCATTCTATTTTAGATTCCACATGCAAATGGTGGTGTCATATGGTATTTGTCTTTCTCTGACTTACTTCACATAGTGTGATAATCTCTAGGTTCATCCGTGTTGCTGCTGCTGCTGCTGCTAAGTCGCTTCAGTTGTTGCTACAAATGGCAACAACAAATGGTTACTTCCTTCTTTCTTATGGCTGAATAGTATTCTATTACATATACAGACCACATTGTCTTTATCCTTTCACCTGTCCATGGATATTTTGGTCGCTTCCATGCTGGTGATTGTAAATAGTGCTGCTATGAACATTGAGGTGCTGTATGTTTTCAAATTAGAGTTTTCTCTGGATTTATGCTCAGGAGTGGAATTGCGAGATCATATGATAACTCTATTTTTAGCTTTTTGAGGAACCTCCATACTGTTCTCCATAGTGGCTGCACCAATATACATTCCCCCTAACAGTGTAGGAGGGTTCCCTTTTTCCCATACACACTCCAGAATTTATTCTTTGTAGGTTTTTAATGATAGTCATTCTGACTGGTGTGAGGTGATACCTCACTATAGTTTTGATCTTCATTTCTCTAATAATAATTAACAATATACAATGTTGAACATCTTTTCATGTGCCTGTTGGGCATCTGTGTGTCTTGTTTGGAGTAATGTCTATTTAGGTCTTCTGCCTATTTTTGGATTGAGTTGTTTGTTTGCTTGTTACTGGGTTGTATGAGCTGCAATTCTTTATTCTCAATAACTGAAGCACATGGATAGGTTTTGTTTCTACCCACTTATGCCAGGTGGGTATGCATGTACTGTTTTTTAAACTTCCATCTTATAAGACTGCCCTTGCATTTGTGAGTTCAGTCCCTCAATTGTGCCCCACTCTGTAAACCCCTGGACTGTAGCCCACCAAGCTCCTGTGTTCATGGAATTTTCCAGGCAAGAATACTGGAGTTGGTTGCCATTTCTTTCTCCAGTGGGTCTTCCTGACCCAAGGACTGAACTCAGTTCTCCTGCATCTCCTTCATTGGCAGGCAGATTCTTTACCACTGAGCCACCTTGTTCTTGTTCAGTCACAAGTCATGTCCAACTCTTTTTGACCCCATGGATTGCAGCACATCAGACTTCCCTCTCCTTCACTATCTCCTGGAGTTTGCTCAAACTCATGTCCATTGAGTTGGTGATGCCATCTAACCATCTCATCCTCTGTCACCCCTACTCCTCCTGCCTTCAATCTTTCCCAACATCAGAGTCCTTTCCAATGAGTTGACTCTTTGTATCAGGTGGCCAAAGTATTGGAGCTTTTGCTTCAGCATCAATCCTTCCAAATTAATTTTCAGGGTGATTTCCTTTAGGATTGACTGGTTTGATCTTACTGTCCGAGGGACTCTCAAGAGTCTTCTCCAACACCATAGTTCAAAAACATCAGTTCTTCAGCGCTTAGCCTTCTTTATGGTCCAACTCTCACATCTGTATATGACTACTGGAAAAACCATAGCTTTGACTAGATGGACCTTTGTTGGCAAAGTAATGTCTCTGTTTTTTCAGACGCTGTTTAGGTTTGTCATAACTTTTCTTCCAAGGAGCAAGCATCTTTTAATTTCATGGCTGCATTCACCATCTGCAGTGATTTTGGAGCCCAAGAAAATAAAATCAGTCACTGTTTCCACTGTTCCCTCATCTATTTGCCATGAAGTGAGAGGACCGGATGCTCTGATAATCTAGTATCCTTTGTATATAAAATGGATATGCAGGTACTCCTTCTCCACCCCCCTGCCAAAGGCTGTGGCGTTGGCCAGAAGCAGCCAGCTCTTTTGCCCAAGTAGTCAGAAAACAGTTTTGGGGTGAGTGGCAGGAAGGCATCTGGTGGTACTTGCTTTGTCCAGTCCTGGAGTTGCCTACAAAAGGGTATGGGCTTGGGTTAATGACCACCTCCTCTTCCTGCCTATTTTTGGGAGGGACTCAGGGCTTCCCAGGTGGCTCTAGTGGTAAAGAACCCACCTGCCAATGCAGGAGACTGCTGCTGCTGCTAAGTCACTTCAGCCGTGTCCGACTCTGTGTGACCCCATAGACGGCAGCCCACCAGGCTCCCTGGTCCCTGGGATTCTCCAGGCAAGAACACTGGAGTGGGCTGCCATATGCAGGAGACAAAAGAGATGTAATTTGATCCCTGGGTCTGGAAGATCTGCTGGAGGAGGTCATAGTAAGCCACTCCAGTATTCTTGCCTGGAGAAACCCACGGACAGAGGAGCTTTGCGGGGTGTAGTTCATAGGGTTGCAAAGAATCAGACTTGGCTGAAGCGACTTAGCATGCATGCAGCCAAATAATGGGGCCAAACCTTTTCTTCCTGTCACAGGGCATCTTACCTATTTTCTGTCTCTAGAGGGTGCCCTGACTGGCTTGTTTTTCTATCTGAAATTCTATTGCTGTCTCTTCATTCTTCTGAGAGAGATTCTTCTTCTAAGTAAGAAGAGGAAATTGTTATACATTATCACTTACATGCACCTCACTGTGAATGGGGCTTCCTTGATAGCTCAGCTGGTAAAGAATCCTCAGTCAGGAAGATCCGCTGGAGAAGGGATAGGCTAACCACTGCAGTATTCTTGGGCTTCCCTTGTGGCTCAGCTGGTAAAGAATCTGCCTGCAACGCAGGAGACCTGGGTTCGATCCCTGGATTGGGAAGATACCGTGGAGAAGAGAAAGGCTACCCATGCCAGTATTCTAGCCTGGAGAATTCCATGGACTATATAGTCCATGGGGTTGCAAAGAGTCAGACATGACTGAGCGACTTTCACACTATTCACTGTGAATGAGTCTACAAGATCTCCTCTTAGATGCGAAATGTATTGGAAGAGCCTTTGGGGTTGTATAGGCTGTTAGGGGAAAACTGAGGCTCAGAGAGGGGAATGAGCTAGGCGATCAGGTCCATAGCTGCCAGAGCTCAATCTCCTGAGTCCTGATTATGTTTCTTTGATTGGGCATCCCTGCCTCCTCCCACAGGGTTAGGCTGGAAAGAAGGGGGTGAGGGCAGGCTGGTTGAGTGCAGTCCTGGCTGTGCTACGGGGGTCACGTGCTGGCCCCATGCTTGGGCACAGCAGTGTTCTAAGTGGAGTCACACTGGTGGCTGGTTTCCAGGGCCAGCAGCCCTTTCTATAGCCATGTGGGCCTTCAGTGTCCAAGGCCCAGGCTCAAATCCAGGTTAGACCAGGAGGCTGGGCTCTTCTCTGCCTTAAGGGCTCAGGGACTCCAGCTCCCCTACTTTCTGAGCAGTTTTATGGTTTCATAGAAACAGTGGTGGTTCCGAAGGTAAAGCGTCTGTCTACAGTGCAGGAGACCCGGGTTCAGTCCCTGGGTTGGGAAGATCCCCTGGAGAAGGCAATGGCACCCACTCCAGTGCTCTTGCCTGGAAAATTCCATGGATGGAGGAGCCAGGTGGGCTGCAGTCCATGGGGTAGCAAGAGTCGGACACGACTGATGAACCTCACTTTCACTTTTCACTTTCATGCATTGGAGAAGGAAATGGCAACCCACTCAAGTGTTCTTGCCTGGAGAATCCCAGAAATGGGGGAGCCTGGTGGGCTGCCATCTATGGGGTCGCACAGAGTCGGACAGGACTGAAATGGCTTAGCAGCAGAAGCAGGAGCAGCAGCAGCAGCAGCAATCTAACCCTCAGGTCACACGTGGGCAGTTAGCATAGAAACGGCTGTTTCCTTGGCTTGCCTGCCTCTGCCATGTTTATAAATAGGGATCTGGAGGGGTATGCACAGAGGGGTGGGCGGTGATGCTGATGGTGACCTGCATGGGCATCCAGCCTTGGAAACTGGGTCCTGTGCTGGCAGGGGGCTCTGAGCAGGGATAGGCAAGGTGGACATCACAGACATTTCAGGGACCTCTAATGGCCCAGGCCAGGTATAACTTCTCACAGAATGCCAGAATCAGAAGGGCCCCTATGGGTCTGCAAGTCTAGCTGCCTGTCTGCAGCTTTAATCCCTTTGCCAACCCCCCTGCCAAGCCATCTCAAATTTTCAATGGAAACTAAGGAGAGTGTGATCCTGGCCTCCTCTTGTCCATGTGTTTTGCACCAGGGTAGGCTCAGGACTGCACGCTTGTTCAAACTAGGACCTAACTGGGTTAGGGTATTGGGTTCAATTTCTGGTACTTCTTTACTCTTCCCCTTTATCTTAGCCCAGGAAAAGAATATCTAAGTGACTTATTAGGTTTTCTTCCTACCACTCAGTTTCTTGTCCCTCCAGCCATCTCCTGCATGCCTGCAAGCAAGGGGATAGGAAGAAAAGAGAGTTCTTTAAGCACCTACCTTCTGCATCTTTTTTCCTTGATGAAGGTGGATCACCAGAGAGAGAGGGCGAGGGGGAAGATGAATATGATCTTTCCTACAGCTACAGCCCAAGACCCAGGTGACTAGAATGTCTGTGAGCAAATGGGCTTAGGAGCCATCCAGTTCAAGCCTCGTGTCTGACAGGTGAGAAAACAAAGAAAGGGAGGGGAAGAGACCTTCTCAGGTCTGGGAAGGTCTCTTCCCAGGGTTACATAGTGAACCATGCTGTGGCAGCAATGGGGTCTGCTGAGGGGTACCTATGGCTGAGTATGGGCACTGTCCACAGACCACCCTGGGAATGGGGGTGCACTGCTCTCTCCTATTGCTGTTATTCAGTGAGATTCCCAGCTCTTGGAGACAGCAAGAGCCTCCTGGGAATCAGAGGAAGCTGTCACCTACAGTGGAACCGTGGAACCTTGGAAGCTCCTCCTGCTGCTTTCTGAACCAGAACTATATCCTCTAACCATGTTCTGATGCCCAAGAATCTATCATTTCAACGTTTCACATGTTTGTTCTTTAAAAGGCAACCCGCTGGTGTGGATGACTTATCAGAGCCTTTCCTGATGCTTTTAGCTGGGGTATGAATAGATAGTGCTTGGAACTATACAGTAAAAGAGAAACCTGGGACAGAGAGAGAGAGAGAGAGAGAGAGAGAGAGAAAGGGAGAGAAAGGGAGAAAGCTACGGAAGAGGGCTGGCCCTCATTGCACAGTGTTCTTTGGGCCACTGAGCCCAGAGTTGGGAGCTGGGATGCACTGGCTGGGCTGCTTGGGACCCGAGTGGCTCATCCAGGGCGGTGTTTGCCATTACAGCCTGATCTGGGCCAACATAATTGGAATTACTGAAGCAAATATATTGGCCAAGTGATTGATTAGACCTCCCACGTGTGTCCTCCTTGAAGATCCCATTTTCTCTGCAGGATCACTCCTCCGGCCTTTACTATGTGATTAACTCCCTAGACCGTCTATGCCTTGCTCTCTGCTGCCTGGAGTGTGACTGAACATTCTATTGCCAGGTATGAGGTGTCCCCTAACTGTAAGTTCTTGGAGACAGGGGCAGGTCTTAGGTAGCATATAAAACAAATAGGGCAAGCATGGTTCCAGGGCTTCTCCGGCCGATTGAGAGTCCCCTGGTGTCCCCTGCATGCTTCTTGGCAAAGTTAGCCAGAACTGGGGTGATATCATGGCCAGGTTACAGGAGGGATGAGGTTGGCTCCTTCTGGTACCTCTCCCTCCACTCAAGCGGTTATGCAGGCTAATTGTGTAACTAAGGGGAGAAGGAATGATACATATGTGTGGGTTTAGGCTGCATTTCATGATACCCGCTCTGTGTCTGACAGACCTTCCCAAACTCTGAGCAAAGAACAGCCTCCCTGGGGGTCCTCAGATAACTTTGTCACGTCTCTCAGCCTCCCAGGTTTTAATCCAGGGTGTCTTCTCGACATCCAGCCCAAGTCTCTGCTGCTTCACTTAACAATTCCCTCATTCATGGTGTCCCAAGAAAGAGCAGGTGTTCTGTGGCAGGGAGCTTTAGGAATGTCTTTGAAAATTGTGTGCCCCTCCCTGCCCTAGGGGCATTGGCATGGAAGCCCTTGTTTGCCCTGGATTGTCCCCTGCCATTTGGATACTGGATTATTCAGTTCGATCGAAGAGACAGTTTGTCCCACACACAGTCCCAAGGAGTTGTGAAGGTTTTCTGAGTTCCTGCCAGGTTCTGGTGAATGAAAGTTTCTGCTTATGTGGGCCCATCTCCTCTGGCGCTGGCTGGTAGCAGAAGTCTCTGTGAAGTAGTGGTGGGGCTGGAGTGAGAAGCCCCAGGTGTGCCCGGGATGCAGATGCTAGAAAATTGGCTGCTGGAGCCCCACGGGGCTGCTGAGGGTGAGGCTGCAGGACCTGGTCTTTTTTTTTTTTTTTGTCATTATGAACCTGGGAGAGAGAGAAATAGGGAGAGAGACAGAGAGAGGAGATGGGAGGACTGCAGCAAATAACTACCCCTTTTAACAGTATCTTCGCTATCACAGACCCGTCAGTGGCATTGTATTCAGTGGAGGATGTTGGAGACGGTGTGAGGGTGAAAACTTCGCGAGAAAGGAGTCCCGTTTCTCGCGAGAAAGGAGCTCGTTTCTCGCGAGAAAGGAGTCTCGTTTCTCGCGAGAAAGGAGTCTCGTTTCTCACGAGAAAGGAGTCTCATTTCTCGCGAGAAATGGTAGAAGGACAACAAGGAGTCCTTGTTTGTAGGCCCAAGGACTCAAAGAAGCATGACGACTGTCTCCCCAGGGCTATTGTGAGTGAGAGGGGACACACCCTGTTCTCCACATCCTTAAGGGTAGAAATAGAACATGTGTAGAAGCCTCAGGAAGACGGCCTGGGGCCCAGCACAAGAGGTTTCTCCAGCTGGCGCCGACCAAGGGAGACGCTGGTGCCTAGAGAGGAGGCGAGTTCTGGTCGCTGGAGGACGTCGGCCACCAGGCAGAGGTAGGGAGAACCTCTACAAGAGGAAGGAGGGGCGTGAGAGGTAGGGGGTCCCTGTCGGGAAGACCTTAGCTTCAACTGAGGAGTTAAAATGACTTTGGAGGCTCCTTCCAATGAGAAAATTCTCAGTTTTGAGAAGATTTGGGTCACGGATGGTTTAGCTTCTGGCCTGGGCTGGGGCTCCTACAGGGCACTCATGGGCCCAGTGGATTCCCGAAGGCTCCTTGACAGAAGTGGGGCAAGGTCTTAAGGGGAGGAGTGTTCCTTGTGAGTAAGGCAGAGCACTGGGCACTGAATCATCGTGGCTGAGGGTTTTAGCTGAGTGACTTTTCCCATGACAAAGAGAATTCCACCAGAACTGCCCTTGCAGTTCACAGCCTATTGAATTACTCAGGTGCTCCCAATTGCTGTGGGCTTCCCAGGCGGCTCGTTGGTAAAGAATCTGCCTGCCAGTGCAGGAGACAGGGGTTCAGTCCTTGGGTTGGGAAGAACCCCTGGAGGAGGAAATGGCAACCTGCTCCAGTATTCTTACCTGAAAAATCCCATGGCCAGGGAATACTGGCCGGCTACAGTCCATGGTGTTGCAAAGAGTTGGACATGACTAAGCATCTGAGCATGTGCACAGTCACTTGCTGGGGTCTAGGATGCAAATAGATGTTCACAGAAATTTAGAAACTATTTGCAGTGAAAAAATTAGTGAAGTCAGACAGACCTAGTTTCTGATATTGGCTCTGCCATCCTGGAGGGATAACTTTAGACAAATTACTTCCACTCTGGGAGTTGCTTAATTTTCTCTTCTGTGAAATGGGGATAATAATTTTTCTCTCACAGAGCTGGGATAAAGACTAAATTAGGCTTTGTGTGTCAGGCACAGTGATGAGACCCGGTGGGACTCAATGAAAGGTAGTTCTACCTCCCCTGAGTCCAGACTTTCTCATCAGCTCCCTTGACTATCCCCTGTTAGGTCTCATTTACATGATGTCTCTGGTATCAGTGGTCTGGTCACAGGTACCCATTTTGTGTGAGAGGCAGGACCCTGGGGGCTGGTGCTGACCCATGGCTTGGAGGAGATGGACAGGCCTGGAGAAGCTCGGGACTGGGCCTACCCTCTGCAGATATGTGAAGGAAGATAACCACAGGTGATCAGTGCAGGGAGATTCCAGATCCTAGGACATAGGGGTCTGGAGAAGGCAATGGCACCCCACTCCAGTACTCTTGCCTGGAAAATCCCAGGGACGGAGGAACCTGGTATACTGCAGTCCATGGGGTCGCTAAGAGTCGGACACGACTAAGCGACTTCACTTTCACTTTTCCCTTTCATGCACTGGAGAAGGAAATGGCAACCCACTCCGGTGTTCTTGCCTGGAGAATCCCAGGGACGGAGGAGCCTGGTGGGCTGCCATCTATGGGGTCGCACAGAGTCGGACATGACTGAAGTGACTTAGCAGCAGCAGCAGCAGGACACAGGGGAAGATAGAGTGAATAGAGGCTCTCAATGCTGTGCCAAGTGGGCTGGGACAAGGACAAAACAAAAGGTTGTGCACATTAGCAACCATTACTAGACAGGTTTATTACCAGCCCCCCCATCACCAGCCCTTCCACTACCAGCGCCTCCATCACCAGGCCCCTCCATCACCAGCCCCTCCACTACCAGCCCCTCCATCACCAGCCTCTCCTACCAGGCCCCTCCATCACCAGCCCCCTCCA
>SJXQ01002835.1:163962-189013 GCA_006408695.1 Aepyceros melampus | reverse complement strand
CACCAGCCCCTTCATCACCAGCCCCCTTCCATCACCAGGCCCTTCCATCACCAGCCCCTTCATCACCAGCCCCCTTCCATCACCAGGCCCTTCCATCACCAGCCCCTTCATCACCAGCCCCCTTCCATCACCAGGCCCTTCCATCACCAGCCCCTTCATCACCAGCCCCCTTCCATCACCAGGCCCTTCCATCACCAGCCCCTTCATCACCAGCCCCCTTCCATCACCAGGCCCTTCCATCACCAGCCCCTTCATCACCAGCCCCCTTCCATCACCAGGCCCTTCCATCACCAGCCCCTTCATCACCAGCCCCCTTCCATCACCAGGCCCTTCCATCACCAGCCCCTTCATCACCAGCCCCCTTCCATCACCAGGCCCTTCCATCACCAGCCCCTTCATCACCAGCCCCCTTCCATCACCAGGCCCTTCCATCACCAGCCCCTTCATCACCAGCCCCCTTCCATCACCAGGCCCTTCCATCACCAGCCCCTTCATCACCAGCCCCCTTCCATCACCAGGCCCTTCCATCACCAGCCCCTTCATCACCAGCACCTCCTTCACCAGCCCCTCCATCAGTAGGCAGCAGTGGAGCCCTCATGGCATCAATGCACACACACCTGTAGCCTGACCACATGCTTCCTTTCTCTAGACTTTCTCTTCTGTTGATGCAGTGGGTGATAGACTGCTTAACCAGAGCTCGCTGGAAATAACTGGCTCATCATGGCAATGTGTCCCTTGCTCAGCCTTGTGCAGCTTGGGAAGAGACGGGTCATCCGAAGCAGTAGCAGTGGGAGATGAGGGAAGTAGTGGTGATCTGGAAAGTCGCAAAGAAGATTTTTGGTAGCTGACTCTCTATAGCCATCATTTCACCTCTGTAATAGAGTTTCCTTGGATTCTACACCTTTGGGTGATTGGTATACATGCCCACATCTGCTTGGTAGGCCCTCCAAAACTTTCCCACCTTCTCCTTGAGTGTCATGTCTGTCAAAAGTCAGAATAATGGTGAACAGATTGGAAAAGCCAGTGGTCCTGAGGCCAGTATGTTGCCCTAGAGATTTCATAAATGAGCCGGACACAAGTAACAGATGCAAAGGCTTGGGCCGCAGAGCTGGGTACAAGCCTTTTTTTGTTTGTTTGTTAGAAAAGATGAGATCTCTGAGTGGTACTCACTGTTCTACGTTCATAATGCTACCTCTTTGTAGGCTTGGGTTTTTCAGCATCCGCTGTATATTCGGCTGTTGAACAAATATTTGTTGATTACAAAAATTAAAAAATACACTTTTTTCCATCTACTCTGGGCAAGGCACATGCTAGGCATTAGTCCTTACAGCTGCTGAGAAGTAGGTATCATTGTTCCATGTTACAGAGGAGTGGGTTGAGACTGGAGACATCTCAGAGCAAACAGTGTGGCTCCAAGTTCATGCCTCTTCATCACCTCATCCTTTCCCTTCCCTCTTTCTTTAAAACTGCAATTAATTTTCATTATGTTATATTTTTTTCCCAAATGTATCTTTTCAGTATTTCACTTAGCTCTTTTTTATTTTCCAGGATTAGTGCTGAATATTTTGCAGTAAAAAAGAATGTGATTGTACTTTTTTCTGGGTGCTTTGGTGGCAACCATCAGAGGGTCATGTGGTTGGAACCACTGAGCTTCCAGTGACCTTTGAGAGATATTAGGAAAACTTTACACTTTGATTATACTTTAAATATATGAATTATTTAACTTTATTGGAATAGCCAAGTATGATAACATTTCCTTTTTTTACCAGTTTCATAATTATTGTCAGTTATTGCTCCTTGTAGAACCAGTCTTATCTAGGGCTTGAGTAGAACAATGGGTTCTCCAGGAATTGGGCATGGCTTGTGCTTTAGGGGTGTTAGGGCAGCTTATGATCGAAAACCCAGCCCCTCAGCTATAACAGTCTTCAGCGATCATGATGGGCTTGGCTTCTAGGACTCTGCTTGTCTAATAGAGAGGAAGTGGCCATGTGTCACTATCGAGCTCTCAAAATATGACCAGTTTAAACTGAAAGGAGGGCTTCCCAGGTGGCTCAGTGGTAAAGAATCTGTCAACCAGTGCAGGATAGGCAGGTTCAAGCCTTGGGTCTGGAAGATCCCCTGGAGTAGGAAATGGCAACTGGCTCCAGTATTCTTCCTGGAAAAATCCCATGGACAGAGGAATCTCATGGGCTAGAGTCTATGGTATTGCAAAGAGTTGGACATGACTGAGCACACGTGCAAACTGAAAGGTGCCCTAAGTATAAAATATACACTTGATTTAAAATATGTGGCACAAAAATGTAAACTATCTCATTAATATTTTTAGTGTTTATTACATGTTAAAATAATATTTTGACTACATTAGATTTAATAAAGTATATTATTTACATGTTTTTTCTTACCTTTAAAAATTAGCTATAAGAACATTTAAGATTACATGTGTGGTTCACATTTGTGGCTTGCATTGTATTTCTATTGGGTAGCATTGTTCTAGAGAATGCCTTGGTTTATTGTCTTTAATCACTCTTCAAGTTCTAGGTTGCACTCAGATTAAAAAACAAAGTGAAACATATATGTTTAGGTAACAGTGTAATTCTTTTGATTTTTGTAAAGAAGTATGGACGTGTCTCCAACATTTAGAAGATTTCTCAGCTGCTGTGTTGACTACTCCTACCAAGCACCCTTCTCCAAAAGAAATTAAGGTCTTTGACCTGTACTTGAAATTTGCTGAAAATTCAGCTAGTGGTGGTGTTATCCATTAACAAAAAAGAGATTATAGAAAAGACTAGCATCTTAGAGTGTCAAGGCCAGATTGGTGAAAAAAAAACAGATTGAGGCAGGTCATGCTCACATCAAGGCTAATCAGGCTTAGATGAAGAGCAGACAAAAGTCAGGGTGAGAGCCCAGGAGGCAATGTCCCATAAGGGGTCTACTGTGCTCCCACTGCAGACAGCACTCAGACGCCTCCAGCTTTGGCCAGAATTCACAGCAGCACTGCCTTTCCATCTAAGGCAATTTATGATTCCTCTCTCCTTTATCCCACCTCCCCTCACAGTTGCTGTCTCCAATACCTTTCTCCTAAGCTGCAAGGGCAAGAAGCTTCTCTGAAGTTTCTGTTAGGTCCTGAATTCTCATGAAAGAAGTCTCCTTTTAGGGAAACCCTAGAGTAAGGGTCAGCTTTGGGTGCTCCATCTTCTAAGTCACTATGTGCCCTTTTGGGTTTGGATCTCTCCAGGCTGGTGGGAGATTGGCAACTCTTCCTTTGAAGCAGTAAGTAGTTCTTTGTGCTGAACTGTTGACCAACATGTGGGACCTGGTGGACCTTCCATGTAGCATGAAAGCAGTCTTCATGTCAAACTCTCTTTGGAGTCCTGCTGAGACTCCATCCAATTTTGAGGAAATCTTTAATAATTCATCCTCTCTGCCTGTATACAGATTATGCATAGCTTTTGCTATGGGTAATATCTGCCATACACAAATTCTATGTTTATGAAAGAATGTTTGTATTTCAGCCTTTTATTATTCAAACATATTATTTCCACATAGGTGGAAAAAAGAGTATAATGAACCTTTGTGGACAATAATTCAGCCTCAACAATTACCAATATAGGGTCATTAAAAAAAATCTTTTCTTCCCACTTCTCCCTGCAGCCTCCTAGACATTGTATTATTTCATATGTAAATGCTTCAATTATATATTTGTAAGAGATTAGGACTCTTTTCTCCTTTAAATATTGCCACAGTGCCAGTTTTTTCCATTTTAAAATTAGAACTTTAAAGCTTTATTATTTTTAGTTTTTCATGAAAGTAATATATTCTCGTCAAAAATATTCAGACCATATCAAAAGGTATAAAGAAGTAAATGAAAATTACTCATAAACCAACACCCAGACATAATTACTGTTAGCATTTTGGCATATGTAGTTATGTATATTTAGCGTATATTCTTAATACAGGTTTACATATATAAAATCATGCTACAGATGATGTTTATAATCTTATTTTTTTGGTAAGTTTAAAAAAATTGAAGCTGAAAATATGTACAGAGAAATGCACAAATTATAAGTATAGTTCAATGAATTTTCACTGGCATGTAAACAACTAATGTTCAGATCAAGAAATTACCTGCGCCTCAAAACCTGTCCATGCCTCTCTCAGTCACTAACCATACCAAACACAATTAAACACTATTCTGACTTTCATCACTAGAGAGAAGTGGCTTGCTTTTGAATTTTTTACAAATAGAATCATGCAGTATATGCTTTTTTGTGTTAATTTTCTTCCACATCATATTTGTAAGGTACATTCAAGTTGTTGTAGGTAAGTTTAGTTCATACATTTTCTTTGTTGCATAGTGTTCCACTGTATGACTATATTACAATTTACTTACACATTTTGCTATTAATAGATATCACCCCCCAACATCCCCAAATCCAGTATTGTTATTAGAAGTGTCTTCTTGCACAGAGTCGGACATGACTGAAGCAACTTAGCGGCAGCAACAGCACCTAATACATTTATGTACACACTTCTATTAGGTATATACTTAGGAGCAGACTTATGGGTAAACCAGCTTATACTTTCACCATCAGTCTGTGAGAGTTTCATTTGCTCTTTATCTTTGCTGACAATTGTTATCAATGCTTTAAAATTATCTATTCTGATGAGTGTATAGTAGTAACTTATTGTGGTTTTAGTTTGTGTTTCCCTAATGACTAATGTTCATGGGGTTCTCAAGGCAAGAATACTGAAGTGGTTTGCCATTCCCTTCTCCAGTGGACCACATTCTGTCAGACCTCTCCACCATGACCTGCCTGTCTTGGGTGGCCCCACCTGGCATGGCTTAGTTTCATTGAGTTAGACAAGGCTGTGGTCCTAGTGTGATTAGACTGACTGGTTTTCTGTGAGTATGGTTTCAGTGTGTCTGCCCTCTGATGCCCTCTTGCAACACCTACTGTCTTACTTGGGTTTCTCTTACCTTGGACATGGGGGATCTCTTCACAGCTGCTCCGGCAAAGTGCAACTGTCGCTCCTTACTTGGACAAGGGTTATCTCCTCACTGCCTCCCCTCCTGACCTTGAACATGGAGTAGCTCCTCTAGGCCCTCCTGTGCCCGCACAGCCACTGCTCCTTGGACGTGGGGTTGCTCCTCTCAGCCGCTGCCCCTGACCTCAGGCATGCAGTATCTCCTCCCGGCCGCCACCCCTAACCTTGGAGGTGGGGTAGCTCCTCTTGGCTGCTCCTGTGCTGTCACAGCCTGGCACTCTCGGCCACCACCCCTGACCTCGGATGCAGGGTAGCTCCTCTCGGCTGCTGCCCCTGACCTCAGACCTCCTGAAAGATGATGCTGTGAAAGTGCTGCAATGAGGGGTATCTCCTCTTGCTTATAGTAGGTACTCAATAAATTTTAGTTGAATCAGTGACTGTACCTCCTATAAAAATTTACAGAGACTTTCCTGACTGTCCAGTGGGTAAGTCTCTGTGCTTCCACTGCAGGGGGCATGGGTTCTATCCCTGGTTGGGGAACTAAGACCCTGCATGCCACTCAGCATGGCCAATGAAAGAAAAGAGAAGACTAACTTTGGCAAAGGCTGTTATGAATATTATTTCCTGGGTGCTAGATAGTGCAAACTAAAGTCACTTTGTCCCCTTTCCTGCCATCAGAGTGTCTGTCATAGGCACTTCCTAACACCTGACACTTCCTAGGTGTATGAGGTGTGTTTAACAGTCACAGAGCACTCTTTTACTGGTTTGCTCTCCTCTCTCTTTTTAAAAAAGATTTATTTTAAAATTTATTTTTGACTGCACTGGGCCTTTCTCTAGTTGTGGTGAGCAGAGGCTACTCTTTGTTGCAGTGCATGGGCTTCTCATTGCAGTGGCTTCTCTTCTTGTGGAGCACAGGCTCTAGAGAATGGGCTTCAGTAGTTGTGATGCACAGGCTTAGTTGCTCTGTGGCATGTGGGATCTTCTCAGACCAGGGATCGAACCTGTGTCTCCTGTATTGGCAAGCAGATTCTTAACCACTCGACCACCAGGAGAGCCTTACTCTCCTCTTTTAAAATATTATTCCAAGGTCTATCATTTGAGGTGGTGGTTTACAACTTGGGGTACCAGACCCTGGGTCCTCAATCGATACCAATCTTTGAGCTGTTTTCAATATTGTCAATGACCTAACATCAATCACGTTTAGTCTTTCCTCAAGCTTCCCGGGGTCCTTGGTAGTTACTTCTTTGCTTTCATAGAATCCTAACACACAGTAAGGCAATGTTAGTAGGCTCAGGCTGGGCAGAGCTCAAATTGGCTGTTACAGAGGACTTGGATTCAATTTTTTTAAAAGGAAAAATGAAGCAATCGTTAGTTAGCATATGCAAATCCTCCACTACTTTGGAGGAAAATAACTAAGAGGATTCTTAGTAGAGGCTGGAAATCCCTTAGTTCAAGGATCCTGAGTTCAAAAGGCAAAGAACTCTCTTTTACCCATAAACTCCCCTTCCATGACTTCCTGATCATTTCAGCAAAACATCTACCTCAGTTAGTTGTAGGGCCAGGAAGAGACTAGACTGGAGGCATGTCAGAACAGAGGAGAGTAGAAGTTCCAAAAACCAAGCAGCCCTAAAAAAGGGAAAGCTGGGGGGAAAAAAAAAAAACCCTCCCTGCCTGCCTTGCTCTTTGCACCTGGGACAGGAATTTTGAATAAACACACATTATTCAGTTGCTATCCGACAGGCACCTTACATGCACTATTTTAATCAACGCCTACTTCACAGATCAGGTTACACAGCCAGTGAAAAACTGAACCAGGATCATGAATCCAGACAAATCTGGTGCTTGAGGCCCTTTGACAATATGCTATACTGTCTTTGTTAGGACAGAGCATTTTAGAAGTAGGGCAACTAGCTCTTCCTTCTTTAGACTCCATTGCTTCTGAGTGATAATATGATGGATACCTTTTTTCCTTCACTTTTCTATAATTTCTAAATTTTTCCTAACTAGGACTTTTCCCTAAGGGTCCTTACATGAATGAACTCATCAGTGGTTAATATCTGTAGGCTGTTCTGGTGGAGATTTCCACCAAGGATACAGGAGCTGGTTCTAGATTTGGGAAATCATCAACAGAGAGATAGATTTTGAAAAACTGGGGAGTGGATTCGGTTTTCCTCGAGTTAATGTGTGGAGTAGAAATTTGGGTTGAGAAAAGAACCCTGGAAGAGAAAACCTCCATGTCTATGACCTGCTATGTAATGTGGTGCCATAATACTATGCTGTGAAATACTGGCCCCATATTTTGTCAACAATTTGTACTTTTTTGTCTTAAGGAACATCTTGAAAGAGTAAGAATTCTAGTAAATGTTGTGTTTAGAGTTCTGGGATCTAGTGATTTTCAGGGCAGACTTAATGCTCCCTGATTGAGTCCCCAGAATAAATTTCCATGTCCCCTGTTTTACAAGGCCTTCAATTACTGTGTTACTGTTCAGTCACTCAGTCATGTCTGACTCTTTGTGACCCCCATGGACTGCAACACACAGGCGTCTCTGTCCGTCACCATCCCCCGAAGCTTGCTTAAACTCATGTCCATTTGAGTAGATGACGCCATCTAACCATCTCATCCTCCATCATTCCCTTCTCCTCCTGCATTCAATTCCACCCAGCATCAGGGTCTTTTCTAAAGTCAGCTCTTCACATCAGGTGACCAAAGTATTGGAGTTTCAGCTTCAGCATCAGTCCTTCCAGTGAATATTTAGGATTGATTTTTAGGATTGACTGGTTTGATCTCCTTGCAGTCCAAGGGCCTCTCAAAAGTCTTCTCCAGCACCACAATTCAAAAGCATCAGTTCTTTGATGCTCAGCCTTTTTATGGTCCAACTCTCACATTCATACATGACTACTGGAAACATCATAGCTTTGACTATACAGACTTTTCTTGGCAAAGTAATGTCTCTGTTTTTTAATACACTGTCTAGGTTTGTCATAGCTTTTCTGAATTATGATACCCCAATCTTTATAATTGGTGTGGCTCTTCCATGAAGACACACAGAGATTATTGACTCAATTCTTTATTTCCCAACTCTTAGCCACATAATTGGAGAAGGCAATGGCACCCCACTCCAGTACTCTTGCCTGGAAAATCCCATGAACGGAGAAGCCTGGTAGGCTGCAATCCATGGGGTCACTAAGAGTCAGACACGACTGAGCGACTTCACTTTCATGCACTGGAGAAGGAAATGGCAACCCACTCCAGTGTTCTTGCCTGGAGAATCCCAGGGACAGGGGAGCCTGATGGGCTGCCGTCTATGGGGTCGCACAGAGTCAGACACGACTGAAGCGACTTAGCAGCAGCAGCAGCCACACAATAGTTGATCCTAAGCAAATTACTTAACCTTTAACAATTTTTCATTTGAAAAATGAGAATCACAGTGTCTTTCAAAAGTTGTTAGAAAATTTACAATAAAATGGAAAAAAAAAAGGCTTAGCATAGTGCCAAGAATACTGTCAACAATGAAAAAAACTGGTTTTGAACAGCTACCCTGAGGCCAGTGCTTTTTGATGAGTGCATGTAAGGATCGCTCTGTCCATCTCCAGAAACGGAGAAGTCAAGTTCTGTCCTCCGCTTGTGAATTAGATAAAATCTCAGCTAAACAACTTGAAACTTACCAAGGGGCAAGTCTCGGTCTGGCCTCTGCTCTAAGACACAAGTCCCAGCATGCCGCGCGCCGGAGCTTGCCGGCCCCTTCCGCTGTAGGCACCGCCTCCTCTCGATGCGCAGGTGTTGGGCGCGCAATGGAAACGGGATGCTGGCTGCTCGGCGGCGAATTCGAGGACTCGGTGTTCGAGGAGAGGCGAGAGCGGCGGCCTGGACCACCCGAGTCGTACCGCGCCAAACGCTGCGAGCCGCAGGTGAGAGAGCGGGGCCTGTGGGCCTCACCGCAGCCTCCGGGCCTGGTGGTCCCGGCCCGACAGCGCTTCAGACGTCCTACGCCCGCGTAGCCTGTCCCCCGAACCCAGACCCTCTGGCCGCCCTGCGCTCACCTGGGCCTCCCTGCCATCCCTCCACCTACGAGCCGCCCCGGCTGAGTCCGACATCCTCTGCCCCCGAGGGAATCCCCGCGCCGTCGGCCATCACGTCACACCTGGCGTTCGGCCGGTCTCACCGCGCCTCGCTGGCCTCACGCCCAGTCTCTATTGGCTACCATGGACTTTGGCTGCTTCTGCAGCCGTACAGTCAGGGCCCGCAGAAATTCAGCCGCCGTCCACTTTCAGACCTCAGTGTTGTCTGCTCTCCGAACCGGGCCTGTCCTTGTTCACTGAGTTCCTCTTGCCCACGTTAACCCCGCTCAGGTGGTCAAAATCGTTCAATTATATCCATTTCTCAAGGTGCGCCTTAAATGCCGCCTCCTCCAGAAAGTCTTTCCTAACTCCCTCTTCCAACACATTATCTTTATCTTTGACTCCTTTCCCGTCTTTTACATATTAACGCAGTTGTCAGTATCTCTAAAGCAACTGGATTGGATTGTATTTTCGTTTTATTTCATTTACATTTTCTCCTTGCCACGTGCAGTCTTTCAGAGTGGCCTGCTTGATCCTGTAGACTAAAACTGGGAAATGGACTTTTGAAGTCCTGTGGTACCACATTAAAAAGCCACAGTTGTGAGATAGGACACTTGGATTCCAGCATTGACTTTAAGAGTTAGTAAATTGACTTTCAGAGTGTCATTCCTTATTCATCATTTGAGAAAAAAATAATGTTTGTTGGCTCACAGGGTTATTGTGAGAGTGGAATGAGATAATGTGATGTGTTGTTTACTTATAAAGTAAAATCCCCCAAATCACTTGTCTTTAAAATTTATTTATTTGGCAAATGGTGACTCATAAATTCAGAGAGTTACCATTCAGGCCTCATTCAGGAAATGAATTCAGGCTTCATTCAAGTCCTGCTGGTTTTCCCAAATGTAAAACTAGGAGTTTGAGTTAGATTTGTTTTTCCTTACTGCTTGATGTGGGACCAGGTGTGTGTCTTACCAGCACGTCACGTCTTAGTTTTCACCCTTGTTCACAGCTTTTCCCTCCTTATCAGAATGGAGTATTTGAAGCCTTTCTTGTCTGAGTTCTTGCATTTGAAAGACAATTTCACCTGATCGTTTCCCAGTAGAATTTCGATTATTGGATGGAGGTTTGCAGTAATGCAGCTGTTCAAGAAGTTGGGAACTGGGGAGTAGTAAAGTGCAAAAGAAAATTATTGAGTTCAGCATATAGACTGTTATTAGGTTACACACTGCTTCAGGGAGGACAGAAAAGCAGTGGTTGCTAGCTTTCTCTGCTGTAGGGGATCAGGCTAAGGAGGGAACTATATTACTAAGATAACAGGGTGGGCGTGATATCCAGACATCTTTCTTAGAAATGAAACTGAGAAAGTTTGACACCATGGTGGAACCATCACAAATGCAGTTACTTTTGAGTTAATAATAACATTTAACTGGGGACAGACTTCATTTGACTTCAATGTGTTTTACTGTGAGTAAAAGACAGGATGAGATACTTCTTTGGAGCTGGAAAACTGGCACATGGTGTGCTTTTCATTATCCCTGTTTTCTCATCTTAACATCCTTAATGCAATAATAAAAGAAAATCTGTTTCACTTTTCTTTCTATCCATAGGGTTTAAAGCAGTAGACAAGTGAATAAAATATTCCAGATGGACTTTTCCTGAAACTTTTCTCCTACAGTACATTGGCATTTATTGCATGGAAGCCTCCTGTCAGCCTTAATTTCTTTTCTTGTCTTTGCTTGGATTCTACTTTTGGCTTTTACACTTTCATAATAGCCCTATAATAGCAGTTTTTCCCTATGTTATCTCTGTAAAGAGTTGTCAATCCCAGTTCCATCCACCCTAAGAATTTCTCTGCAGGAAAACATATCTCAGTCTGAAGAACCACTGTAAACTGTGCTAGTTAAATGTAGGTTCCCAGGCCCTAAATCCCAAATTGGAAATGCTATGGAAACTAAATACTTTCACTCTTGTTTAGTTGAGGTATCATATTATTGGTATATTTATTAATGGTGATAATTTTCGTAAAAACTGAATCACCATTAAAATTGTTGTTCTTGGGACTTCCCTGGTGGTCCAGTGGTTAAGAATCTGCCTTGCAATGCAAAGGACGTGAGTTCGAGCCCTGGTCTGGAAACTAAGATCCCACATGCTGCAGGGCAACCAAGCCTGCTGGCTGCAACTACTGAGCCCGCATGCTGCAATGAAGACCCAGCACAGCAAAAAAACAAAACAAAAAACTTGTCATTCTTCTTTGTCAGATGTTTTCCTGAATCTTATCCTGGAGAAGTATGTCTTTTCTGAGGTTTAATCAGTTATATATGGGAAATTGCTCCTGAGTCTGGGGTGGAAAGGACTTCCCAGGTGGCATTAGTGGTAAAGAACCCAACTCCCAATACAGGAGACACGAGAGATGTGGGTTCAGTTCTTGGGTTGGGACGATCCCCTGGAGGAGGGCATGACAACCCACTCCCGTATTCTTGCCTGGAGAATCCCATGGACAGAGGAGCCTGGAGGACTGTAGTTTTCCAACCCCTTTGGGGTTGCACAAAGTTGGACACGACTGAAGTGACTTAGCACTCCTGCACATGGGGTGGAAAAGCATAACGTCCTTCTCTATAATATGATATTTTCACAATTTCTAGTGGTTTTATGAAGAAACAGGGAACAGCGATGATGTTGAAGCTCTGACTGTCCAGAAATTCAAAGGGGACTGGCCTACAGACGGCAAGAGTATCAGGTAGAATTTAACATATAGAAGATTGTGCCGCTTGAAATTTTCTCTTGTTCTGTCCGCTGCAGCATATTTAAATATGTAATAGTGTACTGTAATAAGTTATGGGTGTGTTACTTTTGAAGATGAATTTAATCTTTTGTGAGATGTTTGTATTCTTAGAATCCCAAGCTTCTGGGCTTCTCCGCATGGCTCTGTATGCTTTGTTTTGTTTCCTGTCACTCCAGTATAGAGAGCTTGTTTGGATCCTTGTAGATTCCTTATCTCCTCGGTATGCAGAAGCCTCTAGCTTGGATACCTTGTGGGGCCACAGGAGCAAGACACCCCAAAATGTGTTTTAAAAAAGAAGTGGGGGAAAGAACTAACAACTAGCTATCAGCTTGCTTTTTATATTGACTTCACGTCATCTTCACAAGGATCCTGTTCTTTTGCTCATGTGAAAAGGTTCTACAGCAAGTTTAGTGGCAAAACCAGGAGTCACATCCTGCACATCCTGGTCTTTTGGGCTCCAGAATGCTTTAATTATATTCTCCAGCCATTTCTTCTCTACCTCTTAGAAAACTAGTACTGATTGAAATGGTCAAGTCTTCCTTTAGTTCATTGCAGGGTCAGTTATAACATTACCTACTGCCTAGGAAACACATCACCCCCATGACTGAATTCTTTTTTCATATTGTGTTTTCTGCCTTTCTCTTCATCACTTCCCTTCATTTGCCTTTATTTAACAATTATTTGCCAGAAAGCACTGCAGGAGTATTCCAGTATCTCAGAAAAACTGCCATCTACAAATTTTGCCATGAAAAGGGATGTCCAGGAAGGCCAGGCTCGATGCCTTGTTCACCTGGGAAGGCACAAGGAAGCCCTGGAGATTGCCACAAACTTGGTGAGTGGTTTCTGTGCCCATTTCCATTTGCTTTCCTAGGATGACTGAATAGTTTCTTTTCTTAAAAAAAAAAAAAAAGGACAAAAAACAACTTCTTGATGGCAGCAAAATCTGTGGGTTGGATAAGCAGAAGGAAATTGTCAGTGGTGGGAGAACTTTATTATGATGAACAGTTTGGAGCTCCAGACATAATCATTTCCTTGTAATATTTTTTCCTGTGTTATGCTCATAATTCTTCATTGCCTGAAAACCTCACTTGCAAAGGTGTTACTCTTGTTAGGAGTAAATAAATACTCAGTAAATTACCAGTGATCTTTTTTCTTCTTAGGTATTTCGTTGTTGTTTAGATTTTTATTTTCTGAAGTTTCTACAATGAATATATGTTACTTTTATAAACAGGAAAAAAAAGGCTGCCAAAAATTGAATAAATATCATACTAAGCCAGGCTTAATCCTTTTTATTCTTGATGGAGTCTGCAGATTTTTTTTTAAGCAGTAAAAAAGAGCACTGCTAGATTCTGCTTTTGTTTTCAGATTAAAGCACCTGTAGGTTTTTTGTGTAAATTTTATATGGGAGTGAGTTTGAGTCCACCAATCCTAGTTTATAGATGACCAGTTTTCTTCCTTAGAGGGACGTAATGAAGCACCAAGGCACTGATCTTGAATCCTTCGAATCTTGTTGGCCAGAGGTCAGCCTAAAGTATGCATGCAATTGAATTGTTCTCCTCTATCTCATTAACTAAGAGAAATCCTTAAATTCACTTGCGTGGGCTTCATTGCATAGGACCTCAGCCTCTTGCCATGAGAGGAAACCTTGGCGGTAATGTTCTTCCGAACATGGAAAACAGCTGTGTTTTGTTCTTTCCTTTTCTCCCTTCTACTAATTATAGGTTAATTCTTAAAACCAGAAAATAAGATTACCCTGTTAAGGAAACACATGGCATGAACACAGTGAACATGGTGGGTTTTAACAGTGTTCAGCCTCCCTGGTCTGCAAATTAGCAGCAACTTGGGTTCTTTCGGTTGATTTTTCTAGATATCCATCACCCATCCTTCATTACGGCTCAGCTCTACCATTACCTACCTCTCCCTCGCATCTCCTGATGTCACTGTTGTGCTTTGTCTTCCCCTGAGTACCCCTAAGGCTGGACTGTCTCTGGTTCCTTCTAGCTTAGTGAGTCTGTTTCTGTGGCTCAGAGAAAAATGTGCTGCCAATCAGCAGATGCCATCCGGAGCACGAGATCCAGGCAGGAGGAGGGACCAGTCAGAAGCCCTTCAGCTCCTCTGTCAAGCCTTGGAGGACTGCTGCTTGGGCTCCTGGGCACCCTGACAGGCAGGAGTATTAGGGAGGAAATGGCACCAGAGGCTAGTGGGTCTCACCCCTTGCTTTGGGGTGAGATCTCTTCACATGATCTTAGTGAACCCTGCCTATTTGCATGGCTTTCTCATTTCCTGATACCCTGTGTTTTGTTTTCATTTTAAAAGTTTCTCCCTTCTTATAGACCCTCTTTTTTTTAATTTGCTCTGTCTCGTTTCTGGGTTTTGTTCCAGCGGTTACTGTCGCCTCATACTCTGTAGGGAATAGGTCAGCATTGAACAAAACAGACAGCAAGTCCTAGAGCTCCCAGCATGACATGAACATTTTATGCTCACAACTTCTACTGAAGTTTATTCGTCTCTCTTCTTAATGAATTTTGAATAAAATTTGTAACAGAACTTATTTCTTAATTTAAATATCTTATAGTCATTGGTAGGCTCATGTGATAAACTGTGGTAAAGAAACTGCTTTTTGACAGTTAATGACTGTTTTTTTCCCCCATTTGTCACTTCACAAACATTTCAGTCCTACCATGTGCCCAGTTCTGGGTTCGATGCCAAGGAGAGAGAACTCTGTCCATACCCTGCATTTACATCTCTCACCTAGTAACTAATGGGAGACTCCTAAGCCCACTAACATGCATCAGCTCTTCTGAAGTTCCTTTATTCTGTGACTTCTAGCAGGATCTGCTGTAGCTCTGCTACTTACTAGCTGTGTGATGGCAGGCAGCTTACCTAACTTCTCTGTTGTGACTCGGTTGCCTCATCTCTAAAATGGGAATAGCAACAGTCTATTTTAAAGGATTGTCATGGGGATTACATAAGTAAAGCAGGAAGAGTAGTGTCGGCATATGGTGAGCATTCTGTAAATGTTAGCAATCATCACCCTCATTGCATCACAGGACTTGCAATATTCTGGGGAAAAGCACACAAATTCATTTAAATGGAATTTAATTTCCAGAGACTTCTTTATTAGTTGTGCTCAGTCATGCCTACTCTTTGTGACTCTGTGGATTGTAGCCTGCCAGGCTCCTCTGTTCATGGGATTTTCCAGGCAAAAAGACTAGAGTGGGTTGCCATTTCCTTCTCTTCACTAGTTAGGCCACCCAGAATCAGTGCATCAGAATCATGGTTTGTATGCTACAGACCCCAACACACACTTGCTTTCTCAATGTGAACATGTTTTTATTTGTATTTATTTTATTTAAAAGTCTTTATTGAATTTGTTACAGTATTGCTTCTGTTTTCTGTTTTGGTTTTTTTGGCCACAAGGGATGAAGGATCTTGGCTCCCTGACCAGGGATTGAACCTTTACCTCCTGCATTGGAAGGTGAAGTTTTATTCCCTAGAGCACCAGAGAAGTCCCTGGAAATGTTTTTAAACAGTATAGAGCACTATGGACTGGTTGTAGAGGAAAGGTTGCATTTCCTGTAGACAGCCTATACATGTTGCTTTTCTTACTATAAATAAGAAACATGAAGATGTATTTCTCAATAGTTATTAGACATCTGCTATGTCTGAGGTGCTGTGCTCTGTACTGGGAATTCAGCATTGAACAAAAACTCTTTTGGAACTTAATAGTCTGTGGGGAAAGAAAGAATACTGAATGATAGTAATAGTAGAACCAGATCAGTTCTGTCTTGGGAAGGTACAGTATGACCTAATAGGTTACATGAGGCTTGATTTCTTTTCTTTTCACTCAACGTATGAATATTTAGAGTCCTCCCCAAGGTTTCACTCACTGACGTGCCAGTTTCTTTCAGCTGATGTTGGGTAGTCTTATTCTTATTTCTCACTCAGTTCTGTGCAGGAGCTTGATCCAGATACTAGTATGCCAGATTTTCCTTAGACTTAAAATCAACTGAATCCTGCAGACTTTGACTTAGAAAAAGAAGCCCTCACCCACAGGGCTTTTGCCATATGGTCAGTTAGGCAAGAGGCGGTGCTTCTGGTTAAGTAGACTTGAAAAGGATTTTCTGATCAGAAGGAAACAAAGCAACCCCCTCTGGCCAAGAATAACTGGTCTTGGTAATGGTTACCAGAGAAGGCATTTGGATTCAATTACAATGCATCATGAAACACTGAGAGCTTCAGGGCCATCCTGTTTAAGATGTCTAAGCCAAAGTAGAATTTGGAAATAGAGTCCATTTGAATCCTCAAGGAAATTGCCATTTGGATTTTTAGAAAGCCTGGAATATTGAAATGGAACCATTAGCCCAGAGTATAAAAAAGTTGGCTTGGTTCTTTCAGATGTCTGGCTGAAAACAGTTAAGATTATAATGCACAATTGAAAATAAACTGACACAGAGGTTTTTGGTACTGAGCTTTGCCAAGCCACTATCACCTGGATTATGTTACTGCTGTGACATTAGGGTGTTTGGGAATGACTGGTAATATTTTGTTGGGTAGTGTATACTGAGGAGCCTGATGCGATCAGGGGGTCACAGAGAGTCGGAGGTGACTGAACACACACATATATTTCTCTTGGTTTATGGTTTCAAAATGAGATCTCTTGAGAAACATTTAGTTTGCTCTACTTGTGTGGCTAATGAAAGATACTTGTGATTTAGGACATGCACAACTTAGATTTTTAGCCATCTTCATTTTTATATGGGAAACATCCTGTAGTTTAAACATTTTAACCTTTGTTTTTTCTCTTTAGGAAAATAAAGCAACTAACACAGACCATTTAACCACTGTACTCTACCTCCAGTTTACTATTTGTTCCAGTTTGCAAAACTTGGAGAAAACCATTTTCTGCCTACAGAAACTGATTTCTTTGCATCCCTTTAATCCTTGGAACTGGGGCAAATTGGGAGAGGCTTACCTGAACCTGGGGCCAGCGCTGTCAGCATCGCTTGCGTCATCTCAGAAAGAGAACAGTTTCACCCAAGTGACACGGCTATCAAATCCTTTCCCCACTCAGGAAAAGACTGTCTTTTGTGTTCCCCTGAAACTTTGCCTGAGAGCTCTGTGGAAGTAAGCAGTGGTAACAAGCAAAAGAGTGAGAAAGCTCTTAAAAATATTCAAAACCGTATGACAGAAGAGAGAGCAGCAGTGTTGCTGGAAACTGAGATGAAAGCCTGTGCCTCTTTTATGCGAACCAGGTAAGCTCAGAGTGGATGAAACACACAGGGTGCTAAGGGCGAAATAAAGGTTTCATTTCTTCTGATTTTAAGCTTCTAAAAATTCTAGGCTAGACACCTGATATATGTTTTTGAGATTCTTCCTATGGTCTTGACGGGATCCTTTAAATGTGCCCTTTTAGTATGTAAGATTTAAAAATAACTGTGCTTGCTCAGGAATACAGCTCATATCATCACTCAAGATATTAAGGTTGGCAGATGTTAAAATTGGAAGGGGGGGATTAAATAAATTAAATTAAACAAGGGATTTTTCCCTCAAGTTCCACAGAAAGCTACCAAAGAAGAAAATCAGACAACCCTGAAGAATCTGCCTTGTGGGTGAGGGTAGATGGTGATGCCTCCCCTGAGACAGGACAGTAGCGGGAGAGCAGAACCAGTGGAGGGTGGGAGTCCAGCTGGAGCCTTCCATGAGGAAGTGGGAGGTAGAGCTAGAGGAGCTCCAGGAAGGATCAGCGATCAGATGCAGTGAGAAAAGGCTTTGAAGGCAAGAGCTCATGTGTGGCCTCTGAGAAAGCAGTTTCAGTCATGGTGGTGACAGGCAGACGGCAGAGGATGGAGGGGTAAATGGACATGAAATGGAGGGAGCCAAGGGTAAGCAGTATTGTCCAGTAATCGCAACAGCACGAGAGAGAAAGCAAGGACCTAAAGAGGTCATGTGTGTGAATGTCTCCAGAGGCCAGTAGATGATGTGAACAGTCAGAGTGAAGGCCAGTCAGGTCGTATGTGCTTTTGTAAAACTCCAGCAGCTTCCCGTTGCACTGACATAATTCCATGCTTCTTTCCATGGTCCGCGAGGACTTAACATGAGTTGGCCCTGCCCATGTCTTTCACTCTAGTTTGTTTTCTTCCTGGCTGTATTTCAGTCACAGAGATCCTCCTGATTTTCTAACACTTGAAGCTAGTTCTCGTGGCCGAGCCCCCTTCCCCTGGCTAAGCCCCTTCTCCCAGATGTTCCTGTGGCTACTTCCTCACCATCTGAACCTTAGCGTGAATGGTGGCTCAGAAAATCCTTCCGTCGCGGCCCTGTCTGAGGTAGATGCCACGTCCAAGCTGTCTCGAGTGTTTGTTTCATGGCCTTCATCACTGCCTGAGACTAGCTTATTTACCTGTAATCATTCTCCTTCCGCTCCTTGAGGCAGAAACCGGTCTGTTTTGCTCACCGGTATCCCTCAGTGACTGGAGTAGTATGTACATTTCTGGAGGCAGGAAATGAATGAACAGGAGAGCTCTGCTTCTGGGTGTAGCAGCGAGGCCGGAGGGAAATTGGAACATCTGCACACTCAGTGTTTTAGAAAACAGTGAAGGGAAAGAGCTGTGGGAGGAGAGCAGGAGGAAGGAGAAGAGAGGGGACCAGGGCATGGCCATGATGGGGAGGTCAGGGGTGAGTTGATTGTAAAGTGGTTATCAGAGGGTCACTGAAGGTTTGGCCCTGCTTCAAGTAATTGAAGCGTGCTGGAGAAACTCCTTAGTCCTTGAGATCGGGTTGCTGTGGCTTCAGGGAGACCAAAGGGTCACAGAGCACTGACTTCAAAGGGGGGACTCCTGGTGCTTCTGGGGAGGAGCCTCTGATGGGGAGCCTTGTTCTCTTCACTCGAAATCGTTTGTGCTTTCAGTCGCCCGACTTCTACAGGAAGCCCTTTCGAGGTCTTACTCTCTGAAGGTTCCTTTGGAGGCTTGGCCTGTGAATTTTAGAAAAGACGGTTCTCCAGTGTAATGTTGTGCAATTTGTTGAGAGTAGAGCTTTAGGGATTCAGATGAAGGTGAGGACATTCTCCTTAGCCTAGAGGATCGCTTCCAGCCCAGTGCCAGTGCTGTGTGTGAACGTGTCTTTGTCCTTCTCGGGTGCCTCCAGACTGGGACCTGCTGTTTTTCAGGCTTTTGCTTCAGCTTGCCCAATCTCAGCAAACATCGTTTGCTTTGGAGAGGAACTTAAGGACTCAGCAGGAAATTGAAGATAAAATGAAAAGGTTCAGCTTCAAAGAAGACACTTTGCTGTTGATAGCAGAGGTGAGTGTGTCCCCCAGGGTTTATGTGAAATGAAGCATCACAGATATTTTTCCTGGCTCCGAGAAAAGAAAAAAACAAAAAAGCACAGGGCTAAATTGCGTCTTCTAGAGGACTTCTGTCTGCCTTCTTCCCATGCCTTTTGATCACTTAACTGCCGAAAGTGGCCTCTTCCTCCTCTCTGTCCTGCAGCAAGTTCATCTACTTGTCAGTGCTTGTTAGCACCTGTCTACTTAAACATCAGAAAGGCCCCATAATTGTTTCGTGAGTGCTGAATGAATGAATGTTGACATCTGGGCAGCTCTTTTGTCTGTCTTTACCCCCATTTATCCTCCTAACAGCCTGTGGGAGGGACAGAGCTGGGGTGAGGCTCACAGAGGCTGTGACTTGCCTAAGGTCAGATTTTAAGTGGCCGAAGTAAATGGGAACCCCTCC
Organism: Aepyceros melampus; assembly: GCA_006408695.1. NCBI lineage: Eukaryota > Metazoa > Chordata > Mammalia > Artiodactyla > Bovidae > Aepyceros > Aepyceros melampus. The sequence goes on along the minus strand of SJXQ01002835.1, from coordinate 169,453 downwards.
AGCTTCAAGTCCATTTTCTTTCTGCTCCACCCTGTTATTACTTTGACAGTTGCTTAGAAACTCAAATGTCAGTTTTGTTTAACTGGTATTAGCTTTTTAAAAAATATGCTAATTGATAAGGCTTTTTCTGGTGGTCCAGTGGTTAAGGGGGCTTCCCTGGTGGCTCAGAGGTTAAACCATCTGCCTGCAATGCAGGGGACCGGGGTTCGATCCCTGGGTCAGGAAGATCCCCTGGAGAAGGCAATGGCAACCCACTCCAGTATTCTTGCCTGGAGAATCCCATGGATGGAGGAGCCTGGTGGGCTACAGTCCACGGGGTCACAAAGAGTCGGACACGACTGAGAGACTTCACTTTCACTTTCCAGTGGTTAGACTCCAAGCTTCCACACTGCAAGGGACCCAGATTTGATCCCTGCTGGGGAAACTAAGATCCTGTATGTCTTGCTTGGTCAAAAATGTAAAAAAAAAAAAAAAAAAAAAAAGCTCTTGAAATTGCTTAACATGGTGTTTGGAGATTATCTATGCATTTATGTTATTCATGCTAATTCCTTTTAATATGTAATTGAAACTTGACGGTTCAAGCATTTTTCCCAGGAGAATAGCCCTTTATCCATATACCTCATAACATCGTTCTTTCAAGAACTGCTGATGGTCTATCCTGTCTTCCTCCCCCAGGCTAAGCTCTCAGCTGGACCCCTTTTCCCTCTTCTGGGGTCATCACTCCTGTCTGTTCTCTTTGAGCCTTTTTTCTACCTTCCCCTTCCATGGGCTCATTCCCTTGGACCCTCAGACACATACAGATAGACCATCTCTCCCAAATTTACGGCTGCTTTTCCTTCCTCTTTGCTTCCCGTCTTTCTTAGCATTCAGCGCCATTGGCCACTCACGTTTAGTTCCCTCTTCCTTGCTTCTGAGCAGCTGAACTGCTAAAAATACTCATCTCTTTTTCTCCTTTATTTCTTAATATTCCTCTGCTGTTTGGGACTCTTCTAGCTTCCCCTGTGTCTTAAGTAGTGACATTCCCTGAGCTTTCACTCAGGTGCTCTGTCCTGTCTCTTTCTCCCACACAAATCATAACCATGCTTCTAGTTCCTGTTGTCACCTCTGGGTTATTGGACCCTCCAGTCTGTATCTCTGGTCCCATCTTTGGAACACTTGTTTCCCATCTCAGATCAGTGACTTATGGAGTCATTAATCCAAGGTGATTATTGATCTGCTGTCACTTCGAGTACAAATGTAAAACGAGGCTGCTTGGCAAGACCACCTTTAGTCAGCCTCTGGGCAGTGCCCAGCGTGGACTTGGCATCAGTAAGTACCCGCAGAGAGGAAGCAGAGGGGAGCTAGAGAGAGCCGTGTCTTTGTTCTAAACTTAGTTTCTTTCATCGGTCCTACCATCTTTCTCCTTTCACCCAGACCTGACTGTCCCTTGCCGAGGGCCTCTCCTCTCCAGTCTCACCTCCTGCAGGGCCCACAGCCAACACCCTAGTCCCGTTGCCTCACATCTGACTCTCACAGTGACCTCCTGCCTTGGCTCCTTACTCTCTCCCTGCAGATCTGTCTTCACCTGTGCTGCTGGGCTCATCTTAAAACATGGCTTTGACCATGTTACCTGCTTGCTTTAAAAACTAAAATTCAGTGTGTCACCATTACCTTAGAGGTTGGGTCTAATTCTGGTGCCTTGATATGATGTCTGAGGCCTTCCTGGGAGTAATCTCAGACTTAGGACCTGGTCATTCCTTCCACAAACCTTTTGCTTCCACTGGACTAATCTCCCATGTCGAGCACACCTGTCATGGGTTTTCCCATCTCCATCTACTTACTATTCTCACCCTCAGAGACCCAGCCTGGGTCGCACATCCTCTAGGAACCTTTTCCTGAATGTCCTGGTCTATGGCAATTTCTCCCTCTGAACTCGATAGAGTGATTGCTGAAATAGGCAGCTCTTTGGGCCCCTGAAAATATAAGAATGTCTTATCTTTTCAGCTAGATTTTAAGTTCCCTGTAAGACATCCTTTGTTGTTAATCTCTTGTGATCCCATGGACTGTAGCCCACCAGGCTCTTTGGTGTATGGGACTTCCCAGGCAAGAATACTGGAGTGGGTTGCTATTTCCTTCTCCAAGGGATCTTCCCATCCCAGGAATCAAACCCGTGTCTCCTGCTTGGCAGTCAGATTCTTTACCACTGAGCCACCCAGGAACCCCTGTAAGACATCTGTAGGAGATGTCTTACATATCTTCATATTCTTAACCATGCATGACCATGCATGACATAATAGTTCTCTGTCTGTGAATTATGCACCTGCTGAGCCCTCTTTTTGAAATATTGCATTGTTTGAATATTGCTATCATTCCATTCTCTATTTTTTTTAATTAAAAAAATAGACTTTTGGTGTTATATCTCAGATTTTAAAAGACACATTTCATTGAGTCCAAGTAGTCATCAGTTGTTAAGACACATCATTAGTTGATGTGCCACTAAAAGAAAAGTAAGATGCTTTTTATACTATGACACAGCAGTGGTTATAAGATACAACTTGGTTTTTAGAAATGTCAAGATAGAAAAACAGAAATTGTCTTCCAATTGATGAAAATTACCATGCTTTAACAAATCCTGGCAGTTTCTACTCATCCTGTCAGCCTTTGCCTCAAACAGTAAGTAGTCTTTGAAGATTTAAAGCCAGTGGAACCTGTTCTTTGAGTGGGTTTCTAATCCATTATGATCAGAGTATTCACAAAGAGAGGACCTCAGGGTTTGTAGGAATCCTCGAGATCATCTAGTCCAAATCCAAGTGACCAGTTCCGTCCACCACATCCCTGCCAGGTGGCTCCCTGACTTTTCATGATAATTGGTGGGAAATGTTCACTGTCCTTATCAAAGTGGTCTGATCACACAGTAGGTTCAGATGCAAGCTTCCTGCAAACGTAGCTTTGTGGGTGTCTTGTCGAAGAGAAGCTCATACAGAATCTAGACTTGGTTCTCACCAGTAGGGGGCAGTGTTGCGCCTTCAGAGAGCTGGCGTGCCCGCAGGTCTCTGGGGTTGCTGTGGTGACCATCCTGGAGGGTTGGAGTCTCTCTGGGTCAGGAAAGGGCAGACTCAGCTACTCGCTGCTCAGCTGTTTGCTGCCTTTGACATGTCTCTGCACAGTAGCAGTTATGTTCCTCCCAAGCCTGCTCTTCTGTCATCTATAAGGAGGAGAACCCCTCACAGTTGCGTTCTTGCCCTCCAAAGATGCTCTGTGATCTACGAAGGTCGCCTCGGCACTCCCTGTGGCCTGAGTGGTACCCCTGCCACGTTTGTGCCTCCCTGATGTGTTCACTCAGGGAAGCATGAGAGTAGCAGTAGGATATTTACGCAGGTGGTCTTGGATCACTACTTCATAAACATCTTTTTAATATGTTGAATTGTCAGAGTTGTCCCCTGGCTGCTGAAGAAGTTTGCTTTTGTGTGAAATCCTTTGCACTTGATGACTAGCACAGTCTTCCATTCCGTGTCTGCTGCACCTGTTATTGGGAAAGTTTTATCTTTGTTTCCCTCCTCCTATTGCAGGTTATGGGTGAAGATATCGTCCCAGAAAAAATTAGAGACGAGGTTCACACAGAGGTCAAGTGTGTTGGCCCTGCGGCCCTGACTCCCTTGGTGATCGGGTCTTCGAAAGAGTTTGAAGATAAGTGGTTCAGAAAGATCAAAGACCACTTCTGTCCCTTTGAAAATCCGGTCCACACAGAGATACAGATCTTGCCTTAGTGGTCCCTATAAAAACAAAACAGAAACATCTTGTACTGTATTAAGTGTTCTGGTTTACTTCAGACATTATCCTCTGCTAATCATGGAATATACTGAATTAAAAACAATCATCTATGTTTTATAAAAATGGCTTCTCTCCCAGATAATTTCTACTGTATTCAGTTTCTTGATTTTTTGTTTTCTTTTTAGATGTCTGTCATTCACTTGTGTGAGGCCCCTTTAGAAGATATCTGTTGGAAAAGTGTTTAAAGGGACTTTTAGAAACTTGCCTGGCGGTCCAGTGGTTAAGACTCTGCCTTCCAGTGCAGGGGGTGCAAGTTCAGTCCCTGATGGGGCAGCTAGGGTCCCACATGTCATAGGTGTGGCCAAAATTAAAGATAAATACAACATTATAAATCAGCTATGCTTCAATTTAAATGAATTTTTTTAATAAAAGAGACTTTTAGATTTTATAATCTTTTAAAAGCAGTTACTGTATTAGCAGTGTAAGTATCCATGTTGTTTTGGTAAATTCATTGTGAGGGACCAAGAATGCTGAAATGCGATAGGGAACCATTTCTAGGAAGGGTATGTTGAAGGCTGAGATTTACCACAGCTCTAAACCTGCACATTAGCCTGCCAGTGTCATGGAACCTGCAGAAGACTTGATTACTCGTAGCCCAGGGAACAGGATTTATTGTTGTTCCATTGCTCAGTTGTGTCCAACTCTGCGACCCATGGATTGTAGCATGCCATGCTTCCCGGTCCATCACCGTCTCCCAGAGTTTGCTCAAACTCATGTCCATTGAGTTGATGATATCATCCAGCCATCTCATCCTCTGTTGTCCCCTTCTCCTCCTGCCTTCATTCTTTCCCAGCATCAGGGTCTTTTCCATTGAGTCGGTTCTTCGCATCAGGTGGCCAAAGTATTGGAGCTTCAGCATCAGTCCTTCCAATGAATATTCAGAGTTGATTTCCTTGCAGTCTGAGGGACTCAGGATAAGCTTCAGCCTATTTGTGTCCATTCCTTTGCCTCCAGGTCCCAAGGCAGGTGACAAATACGGGCCCAGACGAATGAGTGTATAAGCAGTGAGGTGTGTTAGCGGAACCCTGAGCTTGGGAGAATCAGCTCCTTTATAATGAGCAGTAGGCAGGCCTTCCCTGTGCTCCAAGGTAGGACAAGTCCTTTTTAAGGTTGTTTGCTTTACATCTCTGAGAAGATAGTCTGGAATGAAGTGCCTTGTTCACAAGCTGTATTGAAACATGAGACCCTTGGAGCTCTGTCCCAGGTGATTATCCTCTCTGTTCAGCCACACAAATTATACTTGGTCCATAACATCATCTTCAAATAGAAAGGGCTTGCTTGAATTACCTGGAATGGAATAGCTCCCTTATGAGAAATAAATTTTAATAATAGACCAAAACTTCATCAGATATTGCCCTCTCCCACAGCTTTTGATGTTATTTTTCTCAGCAGAAGGAAGAGAATTCCTGCCCTGGGCAAAATGGTGAGGTCATCAATATCTCCCATCTACTTCACTGTTCATTTCTCCCTTTCCCAGGCCCCTTCCCAAAACAGACAAAGGTCTGGTTTTGTTTATAGCTTGAACTCTTACTATAAGTGACTGAGAACATGACTAGCAATTGCAAGGTTAGTCATTTATCTCTAAGGTGAAAGAAAAGACTGTATAATTAATGGACATTACAATTTTTAGAAACCATTAAAAAGAATGAACCCCACCCCCACCCCACCAAAACCCTCCCCA
>SJXQ01002835.1:126577-154188 GCA_006408695.1 Aepyceros melampus | reverse complement strand
TAAAAACAAAATGCTTAGGCATTTACATCTTACTTTTATGATCCTAATTTAAACAGATTCCTTTCTATCTCTGATTGAAAACTCTCATCACGCCAGTCACCCCTAAAGAGACAGGTGATACCACAAAAGACTATCAGGTTAGTCTTGACAGTCTAACTATCAAGAGAATCAATAATGTGGGTCCAGGCCTGGAGCAATGGATACAGAATGGTCAGAGGGAGACAGGGTCTCTGTGTGGGATGGAAACAGCCTCACCAAGGGTCTCAGCCTCCAGGCCCCAGCCTGTCTTTCTGCCAAAAGGCAGGTCCAGCTTCTGGAGTCCCCTGCTCTGTGAGGCAGGCGGGGCCCATGCAAAGCTGGGGAAATCCTGGGAAGAACAATGAGGCTTTGTCCAAACCTCACCTGCTGCCAAGGAGCCACCCACACAACCCAGAGAGGTGGGCAGCTAATGCTGACTGTCGGCAGCCAGCTGACAGGGAGGCAGCAAGCTCTGGGACAGCAGCACTCTTGGCTACGCCAGGAAGTCGATTGTGGAACTTCCCTCGAGGTCCAGCGGTTAAGACTGCGCTTCTACTGCGGGGTTCAATCCCTGGTCTGGGAATTAGGATCCTGCAAGCTGCACAGAGCGGCCAAAAAAAGAAAAAAGAAAAAGAAATCGCCCTGTGTTTTTTGGAATCAGGCTAGATTAGACCAAGCAACTGTGTGCTTTCTCAACAAAGAAGGTCCAAAGGTGCCCAGGAAACTTTTCAGGCCCCACACACCCTGTGTGCCCTGTGCCCCCCCCCCAGCACCCCCATGTCCTTGCAGCACCCAAGTGCTACCTCCTCGCCACAGTCACTGTGTGAGGGTGCTCCTCCTTACACCCCAAAAGTCCATTCATCCTGTACTCTAGCTTTTACATTTTCTTTTATCACTGCCCATGGTAAGAATTTTATTTTTATTGGGTTTTTCTTTTCTGACCCTTAAGTACATAGGGGCTTTCCTGGTAGCTCAGTTGGTAAAGAATCTGCCTGCAATGCAGGAGACCTCAGTTCAATTCTGGGTTGGGAAGATCTCCTGGAGAAGGGATAGGCTACCCACTCCAGTATCCTTGGGCTTCCCTGGTGGCTCAGCTGGTAAAGAATCTGCCTGCAATGCGGGAGACCTGGGTTCAATCCCTGGGTTGGGACGATCCCTTGGAGAAGGGAAAGGCTACCCACTTCAGTATTCTGGCCTGAAGAATTCCATGGACTATGACTCCATAGCAAAGAGTCAGACATGACTGAGTGACTTTCACTTTCACAAGTGCATAGATTTGATTTGATCATAATCTTTGGTTCAAGACCCATGCCAAAGATCTATTAATGGCCCAGTTACACTTATGTAGCTTTATTTGATTATTTTAAATAACCTGCTGCTGCTAAGTCACTTCAGTTGTGTCCGACTCTGTACGACCCCATAGACGGCAGCCCACCAGGCTCCCCCCATCCCTGGGATTCTCCAGGCAAGAACACTGGAGTGGGTTGCCATTTCCTTCTCCAATAACCTAAGCACCTATAAACAGGGGAACATGGAAGTCTATGAACAGGGAAGTCTGCCATGCTGCAGTCCCCAGGGTCACAAAGAGCCAGACACAACTTAGCAACTGAACAACATACAACAAGCATCTATGAACCTACCACCCAAAATAAAAGGCTAGTGTCTTGACAATGACCTGCATTTAACCACATGGTCCCTCCCAGGAACACATTTTTCCAGTTTCCCCAAAATAGAAGAAATCATCACCCAGAATCCTGTGTCATAGTTCCCATAGTTTCCTTTTTCTATAATAAGAAAAAGTTTTATATATTCTCAAAAGTACTGTCAGCCTTCCATATACTCAAGGATGAAAAATATTCAGAAAAAAAAAGTCTTCCAGAAAGTTTCAGAAACCAAGACTTGAATTTGCCAGTTAGCAACCGTTTACATACAGTTTACACTGTATTGGGTATTTTAAGTAACCAAGACATGAAGTATGCAGGAGGATATGTGTAAGTTATATGCAAATTGTACACCACTTGATATGAGGCACTTGGGCATCCTGAATTTTGGTATCTGTGGGGATGCTAGAACCAGTCCTCTGCAGATGATGAGGAACAATGGCAATATCTTTATTTTACTTGTTTTTAACATACGTATCATCTTTGGGGATTTTTTTTTCTTAAATATTGCTGGTTATCCATGTTATTTCTTATTGCTGTACTTCACTTGTCCTTGTTGTATGACATTCCACGGGGGGCTCTATCATCCATTCTCTCGCTGATAGGCATTTGAGTTGCTTCCATGGTTTTCCTGTTGACCGAGGGAGGAGCACTCTCTCACACCAGTACTTATACTTGTCTCCTAATGTCCCACGGACCAGTTTTTCTATCTAGGAGTGGAATTGCTAAGTAAAACCAGGTGAATATTCAGCTTTAGAGGAAAGGCCTAACTCTTTCCAAAGTCACTGTGCTGATTTGAAAACCCACCAACGATGTAGAAATTCGTAAGTCCACTATTTGTATTGTCGGTCTTTTTTTTTTGATGAATAGGTATAAAATGGTAACTCATTCTAGCCTTGATTTGCATTTTCCTGATCACTGATGCTGCTGAACATCTTCTCGGGTGTTTCCTCCTGCATGAAACGCCTGCTCTCACCTCTCGGCCACACTTCCATTGTGCTGATTTTCGTGTGTGGTTTGTGGGAGTTCACTGTGATTCTCAATGCTAATCTTGTCAGGGCATCATGAAAACCTGTTCTCAGTTTGTAATCTGACATTTCACTTACTTTAAGCTGTCTCTCAGTGAACCAAAGTTCTTAACTGTAGTATAGTCAGATTTAGCAATCTTTTTCAGTCAGTGCTTTTTTGTGTTGTTTAACACAGAGGAGTGTCCATGTTAAGACACCTAATCCTTATCCTAAGGTCTAAAAGACATCCATCTCTATATTATAGTAAAAGTATTAAAGTTGTTTTTTACATTTGATTTCTTTTAATCTGTTGGGAGGTGATTGTGTGTGTGTGCTCACATATGTGTGTATGTGTGAAGTAGAATCCAGTTTTTCATATGGAGAATTTTTCTCCTGGTTCACCTTTCCCCACTCCTCTGACATGCCCTGTCAGGTACAGGTCTGGGTCTAGGCTTTCTGCTCTGTCCCTCTGTCACTTTGTCTGTCTCTCCCACAGGGCCACATTGTCTACAGCTCCACGACAAGTCCTGGTCTCTGGACAGGCAAGTCCTCCCCACCTGTTCTTCTTCAGACTTATCTTGGCTATTCTTGGAGAAACACATTTTACATCCTGAACTGTTTCTATACGAAAATACATGCATAACCCCACAACAATTTCCTGAACATCCTTTACCTCAGTGTGCTCTCCTTATTTTTATTCCATCTTATTTCATTTTTTAAGAATTCTAGGCATCATCCACTAAGTCAGTTTCATAGTGATGTACCAGGTTGAAAAATGGTGTCCTCTAGCCACACTGGGGGCTTTCCTGGTAGCCAGCTGGTAAAGAATCTGCCTGCAATGTGGAGACTTGGGTTGAGAAGATCCCCTGGAGGAGGCCATGGAAACCCACTCCAGTATTCTTGCCTGGAGAATCCCATGGACAGAGGAGCCTGGTGGGCTACAGTCCATAGGGTCACAAAAAGTCAGATAAAACTGAAGCATCTTAGCACACATGTACGTAGCCACGTTGGATGGCCAGGACCTAACATGAGCACTCATTCATTCCTCAGATATTTATGGTCATAGATAAACATACAGGCACTGTATTTTCTGCACTTCCTTCCCGGAAGCAATAGAAAAGAAAACAGACCCAGTCTAGGTCCTGACACCATGTTTTTTATGGTCTTGGCTAACCAAGGGAATCATGCGGAAACTGCCACCAGCAAGATGAGTTAGCAGGATAAAGATAGCAGGAATGAGCTCTCCAGCAAAGGGAATACACAGCAAGTGCAAAGACTCAGAGGCATGAAAGACCTGGGAGGGGCCAGTGTGGCTGCAGCAGGGTGGACGGGAAGAAGAGTCCTGCTGAGACAGAGGCCATGTAAGACGGTGGATTTCTTTCCCCCTAGGACAGTGACATGCATTGAAGGATTTTAAGGTGGAAGTTATTTGATCTGGTTAGCATTTAAAAATCTTTCTGTTCCTGGTAGAGAAAGCCCAGGGGTGGCCATAAGGGACAGGTTAAGGTTGCCCTGCCCTCCTCCAGGGATTTTCCCAACCCGAGGATCAAACCCATGTCTCCCCCATTGCAGGCAGATTCTTTACCAGCTGAGCTACCAGGGGAGCCCCCAGTGTGGCTAGAGGAGCACAATTTTTCACCCTGGTGCATCACCATCTATGAAACTGATTTAGTGGGTGATGCCCAGAATTTTTCAAAAATGACTTAAAATGGAATAAAAATAATAGGAGCACACCAAGGTAAAGGGTCAGGGCAGGAGTGGGAATCAGGGGCCGGTTAGAAGGCCATGCGCTCTTGTTCCTTGAGCTGTCTCAGCTCCCTGCTCTTGCACCCCATCCCCCTGTTCCAATCTTTTTCATCCTCCAAGCATCAGTCCAGCCTCTGGGACCTGCCAGCCAAGACCCCAGGAGGGGTCATTTCTTAGCTCATACTGACCTTAGAGCACATACCACACTACACTCTGGCCATTTATCCATGTTTCTTAATGAGAGGGAGGTGTTCCTAGCACATGGTACATCACCTGGGCTGAGTGAGACCCTCAACAAGAGCTTAGCTGTTGGGACTCAGACCCTCCCCAGGCCCACCATCAAGGCTCGGCTAGAGAGAGAGAGAGAGCTCTCTTGTTAGCCCTTTGTGTGCATCCAAAGGGAAGGGCCAAAATACCTGAAGCCCAGAGACAGCCAGACTGGAAGGGTGAGGTGAAGGCTTTTCTGGAGGTTTTTTGTTTGTTTTTATTGGCGACACCTGTAAGGGCCCCAGGGAAAAGGATCCTCTGAAAAGCTGGCAAATAGATTACCTTTGAGCTTTGAGGGCCAAAACATTACAGTTGTTCAGTCCTCCCCCTGGGAGCTGGGTTCCCTACAGTTCTCAGAAATGAATGGCCTGGTGGTCCCCAAGCCCACTGCCAACCCCCTTCTGAAAGTGAAAGTCACTCAGTCGTGTCCACTCTTTGAAGCCCCATGGACTGTAGCTCTCCAGGTTCCTCTGTCCATGGAATTCTCCAGGCAAGAATACTGAAGTGAGTAGCCATTCCCTTCTCCAGCAGATCTTCCTGACCCAGGAATCTAACCGGAGTCTTCTAGTTCACATTGCAGGTGGATTCTTTACCAGCTGAGCTACCTGGGAAGCCCTGGAGTCCCCCATATCAAGCCCGGCCTGAAGCTGGTGACCCTGGTCCAATCACCTAACCCGCTATGTGTCTTAGTCCCCCCATCTGTCAATCAGAAGAATGATGCCTCCCTCTACATGTGATGAAGATTAAATCCTTACTAAAGGTCTGATGGTACCTGGCCCAGGACCTGGCTCAACAAAATGGTTCTGCTTCCTTCTGCCTCTTCCAAGGTCAAAGCCGCCCCTGCACAGTGAGCTCTAAGGGCAAATACACATGAACACAGAGAGGCCTGATTGTCCTTATGGAAAATAAGAGAAGGCCTCCCCTCTCCCTCATCTTCTCTTTCAGAATTTCTTTTTCTGTCCTTTTCAAATATACAGGAATCTTTTTAATGGTTAAATAAGGGCTTCCCTGGTGGCTCAGAGGGTAAGCAATCAGCCTGCAATGTGGGAGACCTGGGTTCGATCCCTGGGTTGGGAAGATCCTCTGGAGAAGGGAATGGGTACCCACTCCAATATTCTAGCCTGGAGAATTCCATGGACAGAGGAGCCTGGCGGGCTACAGTCCATGGAGCTGCAAAGAGCTGGACACGACCAAGCGACTTCACTTTCACTTTCAAGGCACTTGCCAGTTGCACCGCCAGTCCCTCAGAGATGGAAACAGGGGAGGCGACTGCTTAGTGGTGGAAGAGGCTGTGAACATGCCCTCGCCACATCTACGGATGCCGCTGTGGCAGAAGATGGACATGCTTTAGGCCAAAGGAATTTGAGAAGCAGGTGCAGGAAGAACTTTCTGACCTCCCCCTTGTCCCTGAAGCAGGTCACACTTTAAATGGATGCATTATCTGGCATATCTAATGTCTCTGTACACTGTCTATATTAAAATAATGAAACATTTTGGAAGTAAAATAGGGCCCCCAAAGATAAAAAAGCAAATTGCACGGCTTTAGAATCACACCTGAGTGCTCTGAGAAAGGAAACGAGGAAACGTCCTATTGAAACTCAAAGGGAAACCAAGGCGCTTGGAAGTGTTTCCCTACCCAGAATTCCCCCCAGGAAGGACCCAGATTTCCCCCTTTATCCCAGGCAGGTTCTGTCTCCAGCCTCATGTAGGTGATGAGTCCCCAGTTCCCCCAGGAGCTGCTGGTGGGTGTGTGGGCCTGAGTGGTTGGGGCTGGTCTGCACCGAGCTCAGCCTTGGCCTCCTCAAAGCCCCAACAGAAGGTGGAACCCAGCACTCACCTGTACGATCCACACAGGACGTATCTCCAATCCGAGATGATGAACTTCTCCTGGATTTGGCCGGAGAACTTCCTACCTGACTTGGCACAGTACACCTCTCCTTCCACACTCCGGATGGAGATGTTCTGTTGGAAGGGAAGTCAAGGTGTCCTCACTATGTATTTAAGGTCACACACCTGTCTAGAAATGTCTTGAAGGATGCTTAGCAAGAGCAAAAGGGTTATCGCTAGTTGGTGGGATTATGGGCCATTTTATGCTCTCCTTGGCTGAATCTTCTAAATTTTCTTCCATATCCTGACATTATTTGAGTAATGAAGAAGAAAAGAAAGAGGAGATGGTAGAATTCAAACAAAGCAGAAAACAGAAGTGATACAGAAGTGATAGGATGCTCTTCCAGTTCAAGCCCTAAGCACATCCCTCAGAATCCTCCTGCCCTCTCTCCCCTGTCACTGTTTCTCGGGGCTGTGTGTTCCTTATGGCACAGCTACACAGCTGTTGGGCAGGATGGGGTTGAGGTGCTCTGAATCCAAGTCCAGGGGTGTGACTTCAGCTGCTTCTGATGGGGAAAGTGATCACATCACGGGTCTCTGGTACCCTTCATTAGTGTGTAGGGCTTCCCTGATAGCTCAGTTGGTAAGAATCTGCCTGCAAAGCAGGAGGCCTCAGTTCAGTTCCTGGGTTGGGAAGATCCCTTGGAGAAGGGACAGGCTACCCACTCCAGTATTCTGGCCTAGAGAATTCCATGGACTGTATGGGGTTGCAAAGAGTTGGACACGACTGGGCCTCACTTTCACACCGTGAGGAAGGGCCATCTGACTTGGACTTTGAGCAAGAAGTAAATGTTTATTATAGTGAGATGGGGGCATGTGTCACCATGGTGTAGCCTATCCTATCCTCACACAAATTACCTTTCGCACCATCGTGGGGCCCTACCTTGAGGTGAGTGTCAGAGATCTGGGCTTTGTCACACATCTCCTGGAAGAGCTTCACGCCTCCCTGGTCCAGGAGCACACAGACGAACACTCCGCGCTTGTTGGCCGCCTCTAGGATGTCACAGAAGATCTCCACGTCCGTGAACACGTCCATCAGGATGGCCAGGACCTGGGCCAGGGCAGAGGGGTGGACACCAGAAGGTCAGGGCCAGATACTAGCTGGTTTTGGCCTAACTCCTCAGTCACAGTGGGCCTGGGAGAGCTGGTCCCGTGAGTGCTGCACCAGGGTGATGGGGATGACAAGGCAGGACTGTGGAAGCACACAGAGTGGCAACGGGGCCCTACCCGTCTCCAGCCCCTCCTCATATCCTCTGGCCTCTCCTCCCACTGTTGGAGTGGAAAGTGCAGAGGAGAAAGGAGAGAAAAGCAAAAAAAGAGGAGGCAGAGAGGCGGAGATGAGACCAGGGGAGGTGGTTGGACAGAATCACAGGAGAGGGACAGATTTACAGTTATGGGTTCTTAGCTGTTTGGTGGAGAAGGCAATGGCACCCCACTCCAGTACTCCTGCCTGGAAAATCCCATGGAAGGCGGAGCCTGGTAGGCTGCTGTCTATGGGGTTGCACAGAGTCAGACACGACTGAAGCGACTTAGCAGCAGCAGCAGCAGCTGTTTGGAGCTTGAAGGCACTCTATGGCCACTGGCTTTCAAATGTTTTTAAGTCTCAACCAGACCCTTGTGGAGACCCCAGGAAGTATAAACTAGACTAGATACTGAGCTTCCTCAGTGGGGGCAGTGGGTAGAGAAGGGAGTCCTGCTCAACCAGCAGGTATTGTGTCATCCGGCAGAGCAGAAACTCGGGGGGTGAGGGGGTCTAGATATCCAGTCACAGGGAGAGAAGTACGTGTTCCTGCCAGGCACCCATTCATCCTTCTTGTGCCAACAGCACCCCAAATTCATTTTATCTTATTTTTGACCACACCGCATGGCTTATGAGATTTTAGTTCCCCAACCAGGCATTGACAGGTAGATTATTCAGCAGCCATTAAAATGATCATTATAATGGTTACATAGAAACTATAAGGAACAGTGCAATGTTTAAGCAAATCTTGCTGTTTAGTATAACGCTCACCAAATGTGTATTAACAATTAACCAAGTGAAAAAAGAAAACAAAGGACAAAATGATAGCATGTCTACTACAATTGCCAGTGAGGGAAGGCGGTATGTAGGTCGACAAGTGCAAAGCCAAAACTGGCAATCGTATTTGGCTGGGGGACTATGGTGATTTTTTCTTCAATGTCACCTGTAATAATAATGTTCTGCCACTTTTCTAATAGTTATAATACATTTTTTTGGACCATAAACATCTGGAAGTAGCAAGAACAAGAAGAGTGTCACAGAGGTGAAGGAGTTGGCTGGCACCTATATGGAGCTGACTTGTTGCTCTGGGTATCTGGACAGTGGAGGGGACCACTGAGAAATTGCTCACCCTGGGCTATAGGTCACTAGAGATGTTTAGAACCATGGCTCTGTTAACACACATTTAAGTACATGTGTGTGTGTTAGTAGCTCAATCATGTCTGACTCTTTGTGACCCCTTGGATGGTAGCCCACCAGGTTCCTCTGTCCATGGGATTCTCCAGGCAAGAATACTGTCATGGGTTGCCATGCCCTCCTCCAGGTGATCTTCCCAAGCCAGGGATCGAACCTGGGTGTCCCCCCATTGCAGGCAGATTCTCTATCATCTGACTGCCAGGGAAGCCCATGGTTAAGTGCATGTACACATTAAAGCTTATGGCGCCAATAACTCTGAGGACCTCTCTCCTGAAAGACAAACGCCTCCTCCTCCAAGGTAGTGGCAAAAGAGACAGTTCTCTCCCTTTAGGAGGTCAGTAAATCCTCTCAGTTGTGTCCCAGTGAGTCCCTGTTTCCCGGAGCCAGGGCTGGTAAGCGGGTGACTAATGGACAGAAAGTTTTGGCTGGGTTTACAAAAAGCCCGGCACCTAATGTAAGGGATGCCTGGAAAGACGGGCCCATGGCATCCAGGCTCATCTTGTTTGCCTCCTGTTGGCCCTGTCTCCCAGCTGGATCAGCTCACAGTCAGCAACTTCTTCCCGGGGCTCGCCAGGTGACACTAGCGGTGAAGAACCTGCCTGCCAGTGTGGGAGACACAAGAGACTTGAGCTCCACCTCGGTTCAGGAAGATGCTCCGGAGGGGCATGGCCATCCGCTCCAGTATTCTTGCCTGGAGAATCCTCAGGAACAGAGGAGCCTGATGGGCTACAGGCCATGGCGTAGCAAAGAGTAGGACGCCACTGAAGTGACTGAGCACACAGGTATACAACTTCTTCCATCCCCGGTGTGGGAGTCCCACCTCACAGGGCCTAGCGAGCTGAATGATGAAATCCCAAAAGATACGTCTACCTTTTAACCGCCAAAACTGTGGCTGTGACCTCATTTGGGGAAAAAAAGAGTCTTTGCAGATGCAATTAAGACTCTCAAGCTGAGATCATCCTGGACGTTTTGTGCACATGTGCTAAGTTGCTTCAGTCGTGTCTGACTCTTTGAGACCCTATGGCCTGTGGCCCACCAGGCTCTTCTATCCATGGGATTCTCCGGGCAAGAATATTGGAATGCCTACCATTTTCTTCTCCAGGGGATCTTACTGACCCAGGGATTGAACCCGCATCTCTTACGTCTTCTGCATTGGCAGGTGGGTTCTTCACCACTGTACCATCTGGGAATCTTCTTAGGGCCAACCAGACAGACTACACGGAGGCATTGGAGAAGGCAATGGCACCCCACTCCAGTACTCCTGCCTGGAAAATCCCATGGACGGAGGAGCCTGGTATGCTGCAGTCCATGGGGTCGCTGAGGGTCAGACACAACTGAGCAACTTCACTTTCACTTTTCACTTTCATGCATTGGAGAAGGAAATGACAACCCACTCCAGTGTTCTTGCCTGGAGAATCCCAGGAACAGAGGAGCCTGGTAGGCTGCTGTCCATGGGGTCACACAGAATCAGACACGACTGAAGTGAGTGAGCAGCAGCAGCAGCATGGAGGCATGGGGTTGGCAGAGAAGGAGAGGGAGGTACTTCCTGTGCTAAGGAAGGAAGTCGGCCTGGAAGCACGGCCTGGCAGGGCAGCTCTGGGAATCTGGAGCCTCAGAGAGAAGGAGGGACCCAGTCCGGGGGCTGCAGGTCTGCTGGAGCAGTGCCCACAAGCAGCATTCATCCTGCGGAGACCTCGAATCGTGGCCGAGAACACTCCACTACCAGCCAGGTAGACGTGAGTTTCTCATGGGCTGGAAATCCTGCTGCTTTGGGGAAGGCAGCAGGCAGGAGGGGAGAGGCGTTTGGGTCCTGGCGGGGCCACCAACCGTGTTGGGGCCAGTTGTTGGAGGCACTTAGCACCCCACGCCCCACTTTGTCCTTTGATTGCTACTCTTCCCTTTCCCTCATATGTGCTGATGCTCCCTTCAAAGAAAACAAAACATAATTTTCATTCTTTATTTATGCCTCACAGCATGCGGGATCTTAGTTCCCTGACCAGGGCTTGAACTTGCGCCCCCACAGTGGAAGCATGGAGTCCTGGAGTCCCTGATGCTCCCTTTCTGAGTTTGCTTTGGGTTGATGTATAGTAACCACAGCACCTGAGCACCTGACTTCCTGAGCACCTGACTTCCTGAGCACCTACTCAGCCGCACGTTTGTTTCCTGTGACCTTCACAAGGACACCATGACCCTGACTCCCCTGGTGAAGAACAGGGGTGCAGAGATGTTAAGTAAGTTGCAAAAGCCTCAGGGCTGGAAGGCTGGAGATGCAGTAGATTCCAGCCCAGAGCCACACTCCCAACCCGTCTATCGTGGGCTAAGAGGAGGACTCATCTCTGTCTACATCAGATGCAGTCTGTCCCTTCTCTGTTTGTGGTTAGGGATGGGTAGGCAAGGAGAGTCCAGCCTGGGAGGGCTGGGGGACCCCAGAGAGCAGAGCTCAAAGAGAACGTGGGCAAAAAGGGCCCAGGTGGACCCTCCACCGTCACCTATCTGCTGACCACAGGGTGAGGGGGCCAAGACCCCTTAGAAAGGCAGCTGTGAGAGGCCCGTCCCCTCCAGTCATATGCTCCCCACTTTAGCGTCACCCCTGTCTGTGCCTGGTGCTTCTTGCCCTCAGTGCCCACCTGGAGCAGTGGCAATACACCAGCACAGAGCCCCAGCACTCAGAGGGGAAGAGGGACTTACTCTAGGGAACCCCCATGGGAAGGGAGACAGGCCAATCACAGATCCCAGGAGGATGGTGGGGGGCGGGGGGCGCTGGACCCCTCTCTCCCAGGTCTGCCCTCCCTCAGCGACCCATGTCAGAGGAACAGCCAGAGAGCTTGCCATGGGGCCCCTGGTGGTGCTCACGGCCCTGGGGTCCCAGTTACCAGGTGCGGGGCGGGGGACACGCTCATCAGCTTCCTCAGCGCATGGTGCGGTGGGGGCGGGCTGCCTGCTGTGTCCCATCCCCGGGCCTTGTTCTCCATTCAGCTGCTCCCAGGGCAGGGGCTCGGCCTGAGAAGGTGGTCCTTGACACCTAGGGGTCGGGGCATGGAGCTTCTTGGGAACCAGCTTACAGCTGCCCCTTTGCTCCTCTGCATTGCTCCAATCCCCCACCCCCACCTCCCCAGGGAGCTGGGTAGAGTTTTCTTTCTGCACTTAAAGGGAGAGGAAGAGGAACTCAGCAGGGCTGGGGGGCTTGTCTGCTCAGGGTCTCCAACATTTTGGCCTCAGGACCCCTTTACACTCTTAAAAAATTACTGAGGCTTCCAAAGACTTTGTTTATGTGGATTATAACTATTGATATTTGTCATATTAAAAACAAACTGAGAAAATGTTTAATGTTTATTAAACATTATTTTAAAACAACTAATATTTGTTACTTAAAGCAAGATTAAACTCATCACATGCTAACATGAATAACAATTTTAAGGCAAAAATAACTATACTTTCCAAAGCAACAATGGAGTGAATAGAATGGCATTATTTTTCAGTTCTGCAAATCTCTGTGGTGTCTGGCTTAACAGGAGACAGCTGGTTCTCATATGGCTCCTGTAGCAATCTGCTGTGATATGTTGTTTATAGGGAAGCATATAAAGATAGTCCAATCTCACACAAATGAGTGGTTAGAAAGGGCAGTACCTCACAGACTCACTGGAGGGGTCTTGGAACCTTTGGGGATCCTGGACCACACTTGGAGGATGGGTTATTCATGTTTTTTGTTTTCTGTAATCTGTGATGCTTTGACATCCCAGGGTTAGTTTATTATTAGAGGTGGCAAACACCTTGCCTAGGAGCAGCCTCTGAGATTCTAACCAAGCAATATAGACCCATGTCCCAAGCCTCCGTTATCTAACCCTCCAGCATCCTGACAATATTTCCCTTCCCACCCTAAATCACCCCAGTGCCAAGTACAGGACAACCAGGGACCACCTGTGGCTCTGAGCCTTCGGAATTATTCAAACGAACCAATTCTCAACAGTTTACCTCGCCCTGCCTTGCCTTTCCTGCAAAATCACAATAAAGACTTATGCCCATGCATTCCCTGGCTCCTCCCGCCCCCTCACCCCGCGACGGACCCTGGTGCTCCCCACATGGCCCTGCGTGGTGTGCAGTGCCTCCTGCTTCTTGGTGAAAGTGAAGTTGCTCAATCATGTCCAACTCTGCGACCCCATGGATTGTAGACTGCCAGGCTCCTCTGTCCTCTGTCCTCTGTCCATGGGATTTTCCAGGCAAGAGTACTGGAGTGGGTTTCCATTTCCTTCTCCAAGGGATTTTCCCAATTCAGGGATTGAACCAGGTCTCCCGAATTGCAGGCAGACACTTTACCGTCTGAGCCACCAGGGAAGAACTTGGTACTTGACCCAAAAGCCAGCTATCTTTAGACCAGCCATAAAAGTTTGCAGAGATCAGAGTTGACTTGGTCCAAAGGTCCAACCAGCTCCTCTTTGGAAATTTTAAATTAAAAGACAAAATTTAAAACAAGGAGACAAGGAGAAAAGCCACTCTAAGTTGCTTTGAAATCACTAGCACTTAGATACTATCATGAATAAAGACTTACCTATATGAACATCTTCTACTGCTGAAATAGGTTCTGGTATTTATTTCCTGATCTGTTGCTGCTGCTGCTGCTGCTGCTAAGTCGCTTCAGTCATGTCTGACTGTGCGACCCCATAGATGGCAGCCCACCAGCCTCTCCTGTCCCTGGGATTCTCCAGGCAAGAACACTGGAGTAGGTTGCCATTGCCTTCTCCAATGCATGAAAGTGAAAAGTGAAAGTGAAGTCACTCAGTCATGTCCGACTCCCAGTGACCCCATGGACTGCAGCCTACCAGGCTTCTCCATCCATGGGACTTTCCAGACAAGAGTACTGGAGTAGGTTGCCATTTCCTGATCTATCCTATATATAAATCTGTAAGGGACCATGGCTATTATCTGTTTTCTTGTATCCTTAAAGTGCCAACGAGTACTGTAGGGAACTGCAAGTTCCTTCCTGATAGTCCTTTCCAGGTCTCCCTGCCTCCAGGGCATCCAGCCCTCTCCCACCTCCTGAACTCTGCTCTTGACCCGCCCTAGGCCTGGAGTTCCTTTCCCTCCCTTCTGTGCTCAGCAAACTCTTACTCAGCCTCTGAGACTCAGCTTACAGGTCACCTTTTCTGTGAAGCCTGCCTTAGTCATGCTCCCCTCTGCTCCCAGGCACAGCGGGTTGTTCAAGTCCACGGTCCCCTCCATTCCCCTGAGGGCAGGTAGCTGGGAGGAGGGATGCCTCTTGTTCTGCTCTGCCATCCTGGGTGCAGGGCCTGGCCAGTGTAGGCTTTGTGAATAAAGGGATGAGAGCATAACGGGAAACAGGGCAAACTCCTGCTCCATAGGGAATATGAACTGCTGGCTCTGTTTGTTCCTCTCTGTTCTCTTCTGCTGGGGCTGAAGCCATAGGAGAGGAAGAGCACAAACCTGCTCCCGCCCTCCCCCTCTGTGTGGATGCTACTTCCCAAGGACTGCCTGTGACTGGGGATCCAGCCTCCCTGGCGTCTCTGTGGGAACAGGTCCTAGTCACTCCTGAGGCGTGTGTGGATATCACTCCCATATACGGGAGTGATATCACAAACTGCCTGCAGGAGCCTGACAGCTAACAAAATGAAGGTCATCAGGGCCTTCCTTGACTTTGTTGTAGTTTAGTTGCTAAGTTGTGTCTGACTTTTTTGCGACCCCATGGACTGTGTAGCCTGCCAGGCTTCTCTGTCCATGGGACATGCTTTTGAGCAAAGTCTGGGAGATAGTGGAGGACAAAGGAGCCTGGCATGCTGCAGTCCGAGGGGTCACAAAGAGTCGGACATGACTGAGTGACTAAATGACAACAACAACATCAGGGCCTGGGACGAGAGGGACTGATGAGGAGAGCAGTGAAGGCGACCCGCACAAAGGGGTGGCCTTGACGCGGCACCCGCAGAGCCACTCTTCCGCCTTGCTAAGAGGAGCTGGAAATTCTTATTATTGAGTGGAATCTTCTGATTTTTTTTTAAGTGTTGTCCTAAGTTTGTAACATGCTGTGTGGATAGAGCAAAGGTCAGCAGCAGGCCTCGAGTTCACAGAGGTGGAGAGATGCCTCCCTGGGTGGGGTCGGGGCAGGAGAGGGATTTGGCAGGGGGACAATATTTCACAAGCCTTCACCTGGCTGCTTTCCAGGAGCCTCGCTCCCCCTTTAAGCTACAGCTGCGGTTGAGAATTTCGCCACCACCATGGTCCCCGCCCCTCAGGAGAGCACGGAACTTCAGCACAGAAAGGCCAGAGGTAGCACACTTAGGGACAGACCCTGGGAGCTGGAAAGGACCTTCCAGTGTGAATCTGGGGCCTGGGGAGGCCCAGTGACTTGCCCTGGGTCGTGCAGCCCAGCCTAGGCAGCATGGGCACTCCTGACTGCCCGCCTGAGTCCATCAGCAAAACGTCAGCAAAATGTGAAATATTGCTCTGAAGTAGCCTAGCAATGTGAAAGTCGATGCTCTACCCCCTGTTATCTTCTATTTTGTTCTTCAGAACTCTACTCCCTCTCTTCTTTTAAGCACAGCTTCCCCACTGCTGGTGGCTTCTTCAGAAGCCATGAGATTTCACACAGGGATTTTGGTCCAGTGGCTAAGACTGCACGCGCAATGCCGGGGCCTCAGTTTCGATCCCTGGTTGGGGAACTAGATCCCACATGCTGCAACTAAGATCAAAGATCCCACGTGCTACAACTAAGACCCGGCACAGCCAAACACATAAATATTAAAAAAAAAAAAAAAGGATTTCACACAGTATTGGACTTGGGAGGGGAGCCCATCATGAGAGTGGGATCTTAGCAGAAAAGAAGCTTAAATATCAATTTGTTCTTTTTCGAGTTCTTTTAGATGTAACAGAATTAATGCTTTGGTGGCTCAGATGGTAAAAAATCCGCCTGCAAGGCAGGAGACCCAGGGTTGATCCCTGGGTCGGGAAGATTCCCTGGAGAAGGAAATGGCTACCCACTCCAGTATTCTTGCCTGGAGAATCCCCATGGACAGAGGAGCCTGGCGGGTTACAGTCCATGGGGTCACAAAGAATTGGATATGACTGAGTGACTAACACGCACACACATGAATGTAAAATAAATAATTTGAGTGATGAGACAGAGAGACCCTTTACAGATAACAAAGTCTTCTCCGGGGAGGCCATTCTCACCTCTGGCTCTCTGCAGTTTTGGGAGGAGAGGGGGCACCCATACCCCTATGCTAAGGAGTCATTTTGTGCATATGGGTAGAATGATCCCCTCTCCCGGGCCGACAGTGTGCAGCCCCTGTGGATCCACAGTTCCAGGAGCAGCAGGAGAACTCCTGACCAAGTGCCAGTCTGGCGCCTTAAATTCTGCCAGTTAAACTCTAGTCTTGAAGGATTTTTCTTCCTCTAAAGTCACCTATTAAAAGGTAAACGCTCTGGGGAGGGAGAAATCTTTTCTGCTGCTTCCTCTGTCCTCTGCTGACCACCGGCTGGATTTAAGCACTGTGCTGAATTTGTGGGCAGACAGGGCCAGATGAGCCTGAGAGGAAACGGGACAGGTTTGTGTCCCAGTGGAGCAGCCTGTTCATTCAGAAGCACAGACGCGAGGCGCCTCGCCTAGCCTGGAGAACTCAGGAAAGCCTGCCTGAGAAGGGGACTTCAGTCCCCTTTGGTCTTGAGAAGGAGTAGGTGTTAGAGCAGAGGCCAGGAAGGTGAGGGGGCTCCAGGCAGAAGGAACGGCATGTGCAGAGGCCTCAAGACAGAGCCTGGTGGGTTTGAAAATCTCCAAGTCATTCAGGATTGAGTGGCAAAACAAGGGAGAGGAACTGGAAGGGTTGTGAGCTGCTCTGCGGAGTCAGCTCTTCCCAGTGGGGGCAAGTGGGAGCCACTAAAGACTCTAAGCAGTAATGGGGACAAGTTCAATTTGAAGTATAGAAAAATTGTCTACAGGGACTTCACTGGCTGTCCAATGGTTCAGACTGCGCTTCCACCACAGGCAGCACAGGTTCAAGCCCTGGTCGGAGAACTAAGATCCCACAGGCCGGGTGGCATGGCCAAAACATAAAAGTGTTTACAGCAGCTTGGAGACTAGGTGGTCGGGGATCAAGATGGGAGAGGAGGGTCTGAAGGGAAGCTATAGTAGGAGTTCCAGGGATGGGTGGCCAGGAAAGCCAGCTGGTGACAAGGGGGAATCTGGAAGTCAGTGATCCAGGGCCCGGCAGAGAGAAACATCCCTGGCTCCACCCTACGCTCCAGTCATCTGGACTGCATGCCTTAGAACAGGGGCACCCCTTTCTGCTTTCCTGCAACCCCCACCCCCACCCCTGTGGCCAAGGAGGCGCGGCCTCGGCCATCGCTACCTGGCTGGTCCGGGTGAGCAGCGGCGGATGAGGTCCCTGATGTTGCTGTGCTTGTCTGTCTGGAAGTACACGGTGGCGCTGGACTTCTCCTTCAGGTAGGGCTTCTCGGCAGAGGCCCAGGTGTGCAGCAGGGCTGGCTCACTGCCCTCTGAGGCCACGGGGAAGTAGGTACCTGATTGCAGGGAGCAGGAGTCGAGCCCCTTGGAGCCTGTCTCAGCCGCCCCTGGGGGCTCCAGGGCACAGAGGGGCTCCTTGGCCTGGGCCTGGATGTATTGGGCCTCCACTGAGGACAGGAAGTCCACCTCGCCTTCCTGGCTGAGCGCCTGCCAGTAGGCCTTGGGACCCCCATCCAAGAGGGCGTCTGTGGCCATCCGGGCACTCTCATTGTCGCTGAAGTCAGCCCTGGCTGGCCGGACCCACTGGCTCTTGACATCTTCCAGGCGTTTCTGGATCTTGCCCACGTGTCTTGCCCGGCTCATGCTGCCCTGATCCTGAGTTGGAGGAGGGGGAGGGCGGGGAGCGGCTGGCACCCGAGCCCTTCCTGATGTCAGACCTACACCGCCCAGGAGGAGTGGGGCTCCTGGCACCTCTGGAAAGCACCCGTTCCTGGCACTGCTGTGAGGCCCGCAGCCAGGAGTAGCTGCTCTGAGGAGGTGGTTTACTGCTGTCCAGAGCAATGCTTCACAGGGCTCATCACTCACTGCCAGGGGTTGGCTTATCTCTGAGCAATGCCCGCCCTGCCTGCCGGCCAGGAGGGCTGGCTCCTTCATGCCTGGGCACACTCAGCCCTGGGAGACTTCCTCTCCTCCCAGCAGCCACGCTGAGCCGGCTTTCCAGCTTGTTGTGCAATTCTCCCCGAGCTCCCCAGGCCCCACTTAGGAAGCCAGCAGGCTATCCCAGCTCCAGCATCACCTGGTGCCTTGGGTCCCCCTCCTGAGCTCTTCAGTGCGGATGCTGATTGGTTCAAAGACAACAGTTTTCCTGCCAAGTCCCTGAGTTCCTGTGTCCATCCAGTCCCCGTGTAAGGAGGGAACTGGGTCCTGCCAGGCAGAACTGTCTACCTGGTGCTCCTCCTTTCTCTCAGTGACTCCTCAAGGTCCCCGACCTCCCCAACCCCTGGAAAAGCCTTCTCTCCCATCGCTCTTCCCTTCTTGTGTTTGCCATGGTGGTGCTTGAGCAGAACCACCAAAGAGGTACCAGTCCTGGGGCCAGCACTGGGCTGTTGGAAGTGTCTGCTTGGAATATCGTCTTGAGAATCTTCAGTCATGTCAGACCCATGGACTGATGGGATTGGTCATTCTCAGTGCTGGAGGGGCAGGTGGCCACAGGTATGTTTAAAGCAGATGAACCGATACTTTAAAGGGGGAAGCCACATTTTCTTTCCAGATCAGGGCATCATCAATTCCATGTCAACGGACTGCAAAACCTAGAGTCCTGGTGTTACCAAAACAGGTCTCACTGCTCAACACTCAAAAATCAGTACTCCAGATAGAGACAAATGTTGGTAAAAAGTAAAATTTACCTTTATTCAGAATTCTGGCAATTTGGGGAGATGGTGGATGCAGTATCCCCCTAAAACCACCTCTTGAGATTCTGCTCAGCCATGAGATTTTTAAAGAGAAAAAGAGCAGTAGCCTCAGTTACTCTTTGAGGTAAGGACTCAGGGTAATCACTGTCCCCCACTGTATGCAGGCTTTTTGACCTCTTGTGATCTTTCTTAAGATGCAATCTTGTTCACACAGCTTGTTCATGAGATGACTGAAGGGGAAGTTAGGGAAGAAATCTGATTATCTGTTAATTACTTATTTTTATTCAATTTCTACTTCTTTGATCTATGGAAAGAACCAACAGATTAGGCAAGGTATTCTGTGATCAAAAGATCTGAAAGGTGCGCTAGGACCAGGAGATGAATAGAGCACGGAGGTGCCTCTTTAAGATTAGTGACAAGACAAAGGGGTACCTCCTGCAGAGAGCTCTTTCCTGCCAAAAGCTGTTTACATGACTATCTTTGAATGGGTTCTTTCAGAAACAGACTCTGAGGCTAGGATTCCAGTACAAGTGTCCCAAGAAGCACTGATAAGGGGCAGAGGAGTGAGACAGAAAGGGGAGGGGAGCTGCTGCAGGTGTGTTAAGGCGCAGGTCACCACCATGGCCATCTGGGGTTTATGAACATCTGTGGGAACAGCTGGGCTTCCCAGGTGGCGCTAGTGACAAAGAACCCACCTGTCAGTGCTAGGATCGTAGGAGATGTGGTTTGATCCCCAGGTTGGGGAGATCCCCTGGAGGAGGGCATGGAAACGTGCTGCAGTATTCTTGCCTGGAGAATCCTCATGGACAAAGGAGCCTGGTGGGCTACAGTCCATGGGGTCACAAAGAGTTGACTGAGCACACACATGGGAACAACTGGACTCCACACCTTCGCCCTTCCTCCAGATCCTGCTCGTGCAGGTGGACTTCACCTCTTGCTCACATTCTCCTTGAACCTCCCCTCCTCCCCATCTCTTCTGGGTCCTCAGCCTGTTCTCCAGTCTGGGTCACCGAGTCCAGTCCCCAGTCCGGTGAAGGGATGATAGTCCACGGGATTTGAGCTGATTCACTGCGAGGCTCAGAAGCTCTCAATTACCGAGTACCAAGTACTGAGTCCTGAGCCTGGTGCTGGAGACTCTGCATGTCTGCGATGTGTGTGGACATCCTTCGCTTGGCTGTCGTCGAGTCCTCCCTGCACACTGGCTCTCGGTGCTAAGGGACACTCAGAGGATCAGGCCTCACTTCACAGACATGAAAGGCAAGGTTCAGAGAAGTGGATTAACTTGCCCAGCTATTGAGTCCCTGGCACGGTCCCTCCAAAGTCCATGTGTTTTTTGCCAAGCTTCACCCTCCCTCCCCTTCCCCTGCCCTTTTCCACTCAGAACAATCCAAATCTTTTCAGTTCCAGAAAGTGTATAAGGGAGAAGGCCAGGGTCTTCCCTGCCAGTCCAGTGATTAAGACTTCGCCTTCCAGTGCAGTGGGCATGGGTTCAATGCCTGGTCTGAGTGCTAAGATCCCACCTGCCTCATGGCCAAAAGGACAAAACACAGAACCAAGCAATATTGTGACAAATTCAATAAAGACTTTAAAAATGATCCACCTGAAAGAAGTTTAAAAAAAAAATAGTGCTAAGGCTGAGGAACCCTGGTCTAGGGCCTTCACCCATGTGGGAGATCCAGTCCCCTGCCTTTGCTCACCCTGGCCCTCAGTGGGAAGTCCTTGCTTCCACCATCATGGTTGATTCAAATCCTTCTCAGCGTTCAAGGTCTTCCTGAGTCCCATCTATGGGAGGGAGCCTTTGCTGACAGTTCTTAACTGCTTCTCCTCTGAGCCGGCAGGGTGCTTCCAGAACTTGCCTCTTGTACTAATGATAGGTATGCTGCTTCATCTTCCCATGACGCTTAATTCCTTGAGTGGTGCAAAGGCAGAAAGCTTCCATGCCTTTGGAATCAGGCCCAGCTGGGTTCAGACTGTGCCTGTGACCGTATGTGACCCTGGGGAGGTAACTTAGAGGGCCCCCTGGACTTGACTGTTTTGTCCATGTAATCACGGAACACTCAGGGAACGTGTCCTAAGCACTAGGTGCTATTCTATGTGCTCTGCATGTGCTAACTCATTCGGTCGTCACAGCAGCCCTGTGAGTAAGTGCTGTGACCATTTCTGTTCCATGGATGAAGGAAACGGGAGCACAGAAGTTACCAGACTAACAAGGTCATCTGACTGGAAGGCGGCAGTGCCAGGAGGCACAGGTGGGTGGTCTGGTCCCTGTGGCAACCACAGCACCCTCTGCCTCTTTGACGGGATGAACCTCAAAAGGTGTGAGATCTAAGAGAGAAGGCATGTGTGATATGAGTGGTCCAGCCTTGCCCAGTTTCTGCTCCACTCTTCAGCCTAAGATAGCGCCAGTCTATTCTCCAGGATATGGTTGATATTATATGACATACTGCATCCTGCCACAGCCCTGCAATGTGTTTGTAAAACTGAGGCGTTGGGTGGTTGTTAGTCATTCAGTAGTGTCCGACTCTTTGCAACCCCGTGGACAGTAGCCCACCAGGTTCCTCTGTCCATGGGATTCTCGGGCAAGGATATTGCAGTGGGTTGCTATTTCCTCTTAAGAAGGTTAAGGAAATTCCTCAAGGGCCCAACGGCAAAGCTTGGATTGGATTTGTCTCTGAAAACCTTACTTTTATCGGCACCCAAATTCTGGTAACTGTGGGTGTAAATGAAAATCTCCTCCTTCCGACTGTGAGCTGAGGAGGGAGATGGGGGACCAGCAAGACATGACTTAGCTTCCTGGCACCCCAGCACCTCTCCCACTTTGGGGCTGGCATGGAGCAGGCATTTAATCAGTGCTTGTTGGGTGAATAAACGGCTCAGGGCTCCCAGAGCAGAGGCGAGCTTACACAGGCAGAAGCTACTCAAGCAGGAATCCAGAGCTTTCTGTGGGGTGGCTCAGGGGCTGAGGGCCTGGGCTGTGGGCCCAGGAACCTGGAGGGACAGGGTGTCTGTTTGACTCGAGGGGCAGCCGCCACCCTCCCCCTGCCACCTCCCCGTCAAGGCCTGTATCAGCATGAAATTTGTACAGTCTCATTACCCAGTGACCCAAGAAGTGCAATTAAGTTGAAAATTAGTTGGCATAATTAATTAGACGGGTAAATAGCTCCCTGTCAACACCAATCAGTCCATGCTGCATATCATCAGCTCAGCCCAGGCAGGCAAGGAGCTCGAGCAGCTGCTGCTTCTGTGGCACTGTGATGAAGGTGGCCCCAATGCTCTGCACCCTGACATAGCTGGGGGTGCCAAGACACACACCATGACCTCTGCCATTGCCATTATACCTGTTGGAACAGTGGGCAAAACCACTGCCCTATTCCAGGGCTGAACCTGGAAGGGGTAGGCTTAGCTCCTTGTGGCCCCAGGGCTGCTGGGACCACACCTAGCACCATGCCTCACCTGTCAGAATGCGGAGTGGAGGGCCCTGAGAGGTGAATGATGGAACCCTCTCCTGTCCTCTGGCTAGAGGACTTTGCTGTCCTCCCCACCCTGGATGTGCAGCATGGGAGATGGCTCTGAATGTGTTTCCAGCCAGGTCATGGAAAGCCTGCTCCGTTACTGAAATCAGAACCTGCACATCTTTGGAACTAGGAACTAGGTCTTTGATTGGACTGAAATTTGGAGATCTAGGAACGAATCCACCGAGGCATCTGCCCTCAAGGAAAGAGAAGCCAGTACAGTAAAATGTGAGAAGGCTTTTATGTCGTCATCAAATGCTCACGCGCCCATTCTGGGCTCAGCACAGCTTAGAGCCTGACCTCTGCTATGGCCTTGCCTACAGTCCAGTGGGAAAGACAGCAAAGGAGAGTCATGACATTGAATTGGGATGAATGTTAAGGTCACAGGAGCAAGCGAATACAGGGCAGGGAGGCTGACCTAGCCTGGGGTCAGGAAGCCTTTCTGATGTTACCAAAGGTTGGAATTAGCTGGGGGAGGTGGGAGGGAATGGGTACCCTGGGAGTACAGACACTGAGTGTGTGCTGGGGGTGGGGGGAAGACTTGAGCTCCAGAGATCAGACCTGCCAGGGGTGGTGAAGGAGGGATGGGGGAAGGGACAAGAGGACTTCCTTCTTTATCTCTTGGACAGTGGGATCCATAGAAGCTGTTAAGCAGAATACAGAGAAAACTGCTGCCACTGGCCTCAGTGTGGAGAGAACAGAGGCCCTCAGGGAACACCCAGCTGTCAGGGGCGAGGCCTTCCTCCTCCTGGCTGCTGTGTCAGCGTGGCTCAGAGCAATGACAGACGCTTCCAGCAGCATGCTGACTCACACAGCGCCGTCCACTCGTCCAGTCAAAGCTGGAGCTGGAAGGGCCATGGCCCTTTGCTGCCCGGACCAGATGACAGAGATGAGCTGGCTGCTCCCTGCAGGGCGTGTCTGAGGAAAACTTCCTCCTCCCGCCCTGCACTCAGCCTCTCTCAGCCTCCCTGGACTTGCCCAGCTAGCTGCACTCTGGCTTCTGGTTTATCACAGCCAGAATAACCAGATGAGACCCGTGGGCCCGCAGCCAAGTCCTGCCACGTCACGGAGCCCTGGCTGGGAAGGGGCCAGGCCTGGGAAACCTCTGCTCCTCCCAGAGAACCTCCACCCCAAACCGGTCCCTTCTCTCCAGCCTCCTTCCTTCCCCAATAATCCTTCTCCTCACCCAGCCTCTTGTTGTGCAGTCATTCAGTCGAGTCTGACTCTTTGCAACCCTTTGGACTGTAACCCACCAGGCTCCTCTGTCCATGGAATTCTCCAGGCAGTACTGGAGTGGGCTGCCATTTTCTCCTCCAGGGGATTTTTCTGACCTAGGGATCAATCCCATGTCTCTTATCCCCCCTCCCGCACTGGCAGGGGGGTTTTTTACAACTAGCTCCATGTGGGAAGTCCCAAATTGTATGGTAGATGAATTATATTTCATTAAAGCTATTTAAAAAGAAAACCACATTGTTTAAGTCATTAAGTTTTGGATAGTTTGTTAAGCAGCATTAGCGCAGCAATAGCTGACTGATAACACTATGTGTGAGTGTGATTTATAATGAGCATGGGGTATTTATGTAATGAAAATTATGCAAAATCAGAATGTATTTGGTTCCCTACAAACAGGCCCCTCTTTCCTGTTTCCCTGCCCAGTGGTGGCACCAGGATATTTCTGGGCATGGCTTCTCTGAATCTGGAGTGACATTTAGGTTCTCTATTCTTGGCAGTAAACCAGAGACAAGTCCTGGAAGATCCTGTGCGCTATGTCTCCACTCGGCTCCCTCCCTGAGGCCTCTGCAGCCGTTCCCTGGACGTGTTTTTATTTCCCCAGGCCTAGATTGTCTCTTGGCTTTCCAGGTGGTTGCCCTGCCTGGATCTATCCAGGTCATAGGGAAAGAATAATTTGCAACATGTTTCCAGTCAGTTATTCTGCTTAGCCAGCCCTGAGCCTGCCTCTCAGCACACACACACACACATACCTGTAAAATAGGTTTAAACAGCCTCTGCTGCCTGTCAGATCAAATCTAAGCCTCATCAAATGCCTGGACACGTACCCCAGGAGTAGAATGTGATGATGTTCAAAAACTGATCAGCTGAGTAAAGAGCTGCTGTCAGTGGTCAGGCTAAGCTTCCTTCCTGTCTCTCCTCCACATCTGGTCTTCCTCCACCTTCAGGGTTTTATTGGAGGTGAGAAAACTCCAGGGCTGCAAATAAAGGGAATGTTCAATTCAAAACATATGTTTAAAAGTGGAATATGTGGACTCTAATGACTGACTCCTTCAGCTTCTACCTCAAAACTTGAGAGGACATACACAACCAAGATGATAGATGCAGGAGAGGTGATTGTTCAGCATATAACTTGAAACTGTTTAAGGAATTGAATTTTACTGTTGACACAAAAGTCTTCCCATCGTTTTTCATGTCTTCATGTTAACAGTGTCTCAACATTTATACCCATAAATATAAAAAATAGGAACAGAATTAATGCTCATTTTCTCATTCTAGAAAAAGGAAATGGCCATCCACACAGACATGAATTAAATGAGATTAAAAAGATGCATCCATCTCATGGATATTTGTTTCAGATTTTCCATTTTTCCATTTAATACTTATTTTTCAAATCCATAAATATTTATGATTTTTGATTGTGTAGTAATAATAATGATGCCAGTTAAGAAAAAAATATGACACAGAGACTTATAGCCACAAAAGAAACAAAATTTTCGATGTATGTACCTATTTTTGTTGTTAAGAGGCATGTTAGGGTACTCAATAACAGACATTCTAAAATAAACTATGTATTATATGAAAATACCATTCCAGGGGTAGGAGTAGAAAGGAAATATGAGTTCTGGGGTGAAAATAAATGTAAGTTCAGTTCAGTCCTGTCTGACTCTTTGCAACCCCATGGACTGCAGCATGCCAGGCTTCCCTGTCTGTCACCAACTCCCAGAGCTTGCTCAAACTCATGTCCATCAAGTTGGAGATGCCATTCAACCATCTCATCCTGTGTCATCCCGCTCTCCTCCTGCCTTCAATCTTTCCCAGCATCAGGGGCTTTTCCAGTGAATCAGTTCTTTGCATAGGTGGCCAAAGTATTGGAGCTTTAGCTTCAGCATCAGTCTTTCCAATGAATATTCAGGATTATTTCTTTAGGATTGACTGGTTTGATCTTGAAGTCCAAGGGACTCTTAAGAATCTTCTCCAACACCACAGTTCAAAAGCATCAATTCTTTGTTGCTCAGCTTTCTTTATAGTCCAACTCTCACATCCATAAAAGACTACTGGAAAAAACCACAGTTTTGACTACTGGAATAAATGTAAACAACAAATATTAAAGAAGAGCTTCAGTTCAGTTCAGTTCAGTCGCTCAGTCGTGTCCGACTCTTTGCGACCCCATGAATCTCAGCACACCAGGCCTCCCTGTCCATCACCAACTCCCGGAGTTCACTCAGACTCACGTCCATCAAGTCAGTGATGCCATCCAGCCATCTCATCCTCTGTCGTCCCCTTCTCCTCTTGCCCCCAGTCCCACCCAGCATCAAAGCCTTTTCCAATGAGTCAACTCTTCACATGAGGTGGCCAAAGTACTGGAGTTTCAGCTTTAGCATCATTCCTTCCAAAGAAATCCCAGGGCCGATCTCCTTCAGAATGGACTGGTTGGATCTGATTGCAGTCCAAGGGACTCTCAAGAGTCTTCTCCAGCACCACAGTTCAAAAGCATCAATTCTTCGGTGCTCAGCCTTCTTCACAGTCCAACTCTCACATCCATACATGACTACTGGAAAAACCATAGCCTTGACTAGACAGACCTTAGTCGGCAAAGTAATGTCTCTGCTTTCGAATATACTATCTAGGATGGTCATAACTTTTCTTCCAAGCAGTAAGTGTCTTTTAATTGCATGGCTGCAGTCACCATCTGCAGTGATTTTGGAGCCCAGAAAAATAAAGTCTAACACTGTTTCCACTGTTTCTCTGTCTATTTCCCATAGAGTGATGGGACCAGATGCCATGATCTTCGTTTTCTGAGTGTTGAGCTTTAAAGCCAACTTTTTCACTCTCCTCTTTCACTTTCATCAAGAGGCTTTTGAGTTCCTCTTCACTTTCTGCCATAAGGGTGGTGTCATCTGCATATCTGAGGTTATTGATATTTCTCCCAGCAATCTTGATTCAGCTTGTGTTTCTTCCAGTCCAGCGTTTCTCATGATGTACTCTGCATATAAGTTAAATAAGCAGGGTGACAATATACAGCCTTGACATAGTCCTTTTCCTGTTTGGAACCAGTCTGTTGTTCCATGTCCAGTTCTAACTGTTGCTTAATCACATGTATTTAAAATAGATTATGCTTTGTATGGGCTCCCTAAGGTATTTCAATTTCATTGGACGCCTGTTTAAAAACAAAAATCTGACACGCAGTTACATTTTTAGAAAATCGGCATATACCATTTAGTGGAAGTTACATCCTTTGAAACTGAATTTACAACAACAACGTTTAGATATCAATTTAGCATTAATCGAGGAAGTAGGTAGATGCTTTTCAAGATTATTTTAGGAGGTGCACGTGAGGAAACACTTCTAGAAACTGCTGCTATGGGGTCGGGGGGAAGCGCTGGTGAGAGCTGTGAGGTGGAATTCTGCCTCCCTTAGCTACCAGCGGCAGGTCCGAGTGACCTCTTTATGAGTTTGCGCATCAGTACGCCTAGGGCAAAAACGATATTGACTCTTCCAGGTTGTTCCCAGAGTTAAAGAGCTGCCCCGGGAAAGCTTCTAGCAGAGAGGAGGGAACCTCGACTCCGCCGAGTTTAGTAGGGGGAGGTAGGGGAAAAAAGCGATCGAGTTTAGTAGGGGGAGGTAGGGGAAAAAAGAAGCGATCCTGGGAGGAAATGGGGATCAGGTTGCCCAGAGTAGGTGACCATTGACCTGGCTGAAGAAGGGAGAGGAGGAGATGTCCGGACAGAAAAAGGGCCTGGTGAGGGGAAAGCCGTGTCAGGCGGAGGGAGCAGTGCTAGTAAAGGCCTCGAGGTGGGAAGGGCTCGCTCCGAGAGCCCCGGACCCCACCCCCGGGTTCCTGCCTCCCCTCTTTCTCACCCCACCCTCCATCCTCCCGCAGGGTCACTAGGCAAGTGTGTGTGTGTGTGTGTGTGTGTGTGTTGGGGACAGGGTCTCTCTTTTGTGCAGTTCTCGGGAGGTCCCT